>LPNX010081071.1:70855-156419 GCA_001517045.1 Pseudotsuga menziesii
CGTATCAATTGGCCATCACAGCCCCAGCCATCGTTGAAGTATGCATTCAGCGACGGCCGACCATCCGCCTACATAGTCCTCAACAGGAGCACGTCTGAAGAGTTCGACAGGATTTCCGTTTTGGTACCTCCCTCTTCTTCGGGACGAAGAAATGTTTTGTTTGTGGGGGAGATGTAGAAGGAGAAAGTCGACATAAGTCGACTTGAACGAAGACCGACTTAGTCGATCAGCCGACTAAGTCGGTCGGCTGAGTAAACACAGTAATTAGAGTCTGTTAACTAATAGTCGTGTCGGTTCGGTGAACCGACAGGTAGTTATGATTGTAACTGTTTGTAACCTGTATATATTAGGCTGTTGAGCCTCACAAGAACTCAGTTCAGTTCTTGGCTTTGTACGATTTATTGAGAATAATATAATCTGTTCATCCTATCTGTTCTTCTCTCTTGTATCTGTGTATATTTCTGTATATTTTTGTATGTATTATTGGTAACCTTATGTGATCTGTGAGATTACAACACTTTCATTGTTGAAAGTGAAACAACCTTTTGCAGTTTTGGAATCCATCTTATTATTGTTCCATCTACAATAAAAAAATTCCCTGTGTTGCTCCACTCGGTGTCTTACAACCTACCATATCTACATCAACATATCTATGTAGAATAGTGTTTGAACTTCCAAAAAAAAATGCATGAGAAGTGGTACCTCTCAAATACCTGAGACTCAGCCACTATATTGAATTCCAATGCTCTTTACTTGGATTATTCATATACCTTCTCACAAATCCCACTACATGTACAATATATGGTCTTGTTCACACCATGGAATATATCAAGTTATCAACTATGGATGAATAGAGAACCTTGGACATGTATTCTATCTCTTCCTATGTCTTAGAACACATATCCTTACTTAGTTTTAAATGGTTGGATAAAGGTGTGCAAATTGGTTTTTCAATCTTCATTATAAACCTTTCAAACACCTTTTATATGTACTCACCTTGAGACAATGTCAATTTGCAATTTTGATGTCTCTTGTTATCCTCATACAAAGGATTTGCCTTGCAGCACCCGAATCCTTCATTGCAAATGATTTATCGTTTTTTTTAATATTTTGAGCACATTTATATACTGCATGTTAACCCTACAAAAATAATGTCATACTCCACATACAATAACAATATAATATATATTCCATTATCTAGCCTCTTGAAATAAACATAGTGGTCAAAATGGCTTCTACTATAACCTTGTTATGTCATAAACTTATCAAATTTTAAATACCACTTCCTTGGATCTTTCTTCAAGACATAATATATCTTCTTGACCCTTCAACCAAATTATCCTTCCCTTAGACCTCGTACCCCTGTGGCTACTGCATATAAATACCTTCCTCCAAATCCCCATGGAGAAAGGATATTTTTACATCTAACTATTCAAGATGCAAATCTTCTACCACCACTAGACTTAAAATAGTCCTAATTAAAGTCATTTTAACAATAGGAGAAAATATTTCATCAAAGTCTATACCTTTGTTTTGTGCAAACCCCTTTACCACAAGTCTAGCCTTATACTGCTTCATGCCTCGTTCTTGTTCCTTCAAGTTGTAAACCCATTTATTCTGAAATGCTAATTTTTCTGCAGGAAACTCAACCAACTCCCAAGTCTGGTTTCTTACCAATGATTCCATCTCATCCTTTATTCCTTCATCCCACTTCTTTCTATTTTCTACCTACATTGCCTCTTCATAAGATTCTGGTTCACCAAAATTAGTTGTAAATAAATAATATAGTGAAGGAGAGAATCATGCAAGGGGTATACATAACTTGGTAGACATTCTTACATTTGTAGGAGTTTGAGGTACCTTCCATTTCTATTGATTTTTTGGTGCCTTTGGAACTTCATTTTATTTTATTTCATCAAGCACTGCGTACTTTTTGTTTTCCTTTTCCTCTTTCTTTCCTTGCAATTGATCTGTGTACATAAAATTTTCACTAAATACTACACCTACTCCTAATGATTTTGTGATTTCATAATCCCATAAGTGATAACCAAAATCATTAACCTTGTATCTAATAAATGTGCATTTCTTGGATTTATCCTTAAGCTTTTTTCTATTTTATTTATCAATATGAGAAAATCCTTCACAACCAAAAGTTTTGAGAAATGAGTAGTTTAATTTTTTACCTATCGGTGCCTCCTCTAGAATTTCACCATCCAAAGCGCTTGAAGGCCCTCTATTTATTAAATAAACAACAATATCTACAACATCAACCAAAAATTGTAAGGGAAACCCTGCATGCAATCTTATACACCTTGCAAGCTCCATGATCACCATATTCATCCTTTCTGACACACCATTTTCTTATGGTGTTCCTGAGTCTTCTCTCTGTAAATCCAATTCTATGAACAGTAACTATCAATCTTCTTACTACAGCATTCACCTCCATTATTAGGTCTGAGACACTTCAATCGTTTCCTTGTCTCATTCTCATCCAAAGCTTTCCAATTTTTAAAAGGAGAAAACACATCATATTTCTATCTAATGCAATAAACCCAAATTTTTCTATTTGAATCATCAATACAAGTAACATAATAATGAGATCCACCAAGATATTGTACCTGAGGAAACTCCCATACATTTGTATGCACAAGCTATAAAGTTTCACTCTTCTTATCTTCCCACCTTGAGAAATCTAACTCTCTTATGTTTTCCATAAACACGGTTCTCACATAATTTCAAACTTACCTACTTCAGATCTGGAAGCAATTTCCTTGAGTGAATAATCTACATCCCCTTCTCACTCATGTGGCAAATCCTATGATGCAACAATGTTGCACCTATTTCTATGAAAGCTACAGAGATGGAATAATCAGTATTATGAGTACATAAATGCAACGTACCTATCATGTCTCCTTTTTCTATTACCAGTGTTCCTTTAGTGATCTTCCACCATGTTTTTCCAAATGTAGACAAACAACCACTATCCCCCAACTTCCCTATTGATATCATATTTTGTTTCATAGTGGGAATATGAATTACATATTTTCGCATCCATTCATTTCCATTGTTTAACTTAATTTTACATGGTGTAACATACCCAAATAAAACATATCCAAAATCACCTGGAACATAATCATGAATGAATTTCCTATGGGTTGTAGCATGAAATGAAGCCCCTGAATCTACTACCCAATAATCACTAGTATTATCTAATGAAAGAATCAAAGAATATTGTAACACATTACCTGCTACATTTTCTTCATGAGTAGTCTCCTACTTCATGTCTCCTTTCTTCTTTGGAACTCTGTAGTCTTTCTTTAAATGTCCTCTCTTACCACAGTTACAGCACTCTATCTTTCCTAGTATATAATTGGATCTACCCTTTCTAGACTTGTTGTGATTACTTGGGCTCATTGCTCTCTCCCTTTGTTTTTCCTTGCTCTCCATGGTCAACACATTACATGATGTCTCACCTGTGATTTTTCTTTGCATTTCCTCGCTAAGAATAACACCAACACCACCATCAAATTTAAGAGTGTTTGAACTAGGGATATAGTTACTTATAGCCATGACCAAGCCATTCTATCTTTCAGGAAATGAGCACAAGATTAGAATATCCCTAACCTCATCATCAAAGTTCATTTTTACAGAACTTAGCTGACTAGTAATCATATTAAGTTCATTTAAATGGTCAGCAACAGATCCACCTTCTGACATATTCATATTAAATAAACACTTTATTAAAATTACCTTGTTGGAAGCTGAGGGTTTTTCATATAGATTGTGGCTAATGGACTCATCACACCCTCCATTGTCTTTTCTTTCAAAATATTGAAATCTGCTGATGAATCTAGGTACAGTTGTATTGTTCCTAGCCCATTTCTGTCAAGAACATCCAATTCTTCGTCCTTCATAGTCATCGACTGTTTTGTTTTTGCACCCAATGGTAGGTATAGATCCTTTTGGTACAGATAGTCCTCCATTTGCATATTCCATAACTGGTAGTTTTGGTCGTTAAATTTCTTGACCATAAACAATCCTTCTTCTACCATTTCTCCCACTCAAACCAAGAACCCTTCTTTCCTGTGGGTTTACCAACTAAATAGGCCTTTGGGTTTGATACCATTTTTTTTTAAAATAGGATCGCAGAGCCATAACAATAAAAAACAAGATGCAAATATAAAACACATTACAAGGGAGGCACCAAATATAACATGGTTCACCCAACATGGGCTAAATCCACACAAAATTTATCATTCCTTTTATTATATTGTCCAGAAAAATGAAGGGATACAACCTACAACAACTTTGTTGCACTTCCACTTCACTCTCTTACTGCCTCTATGACACAATCACATAGATTTTTTTACAATGCTAAAATACCACTACACACATGTATTACAAGTATTTCCTTTTATACGGGAATCACCATGGGAAAATATCATGGGTCACCTAATACCATGGGCCCATAATCTATTGGACAACAAACATTCCAAGAATTTCTTATATGGGATTTGCAACCAAACCCCCTTTCTTGGGGGTGTTTCCCCCGAATACCTGCAGGGGTCAATGCTGGGATGAGTGTATAGTAAAATTGGGGTACAAGCATGACTGAACAATAACATCTCTGAATCTAGAAGATTAGGATCCACAACCAATAATGGATTCTCTTGTTGATACTTCTGTATTTGTTTCATTATCATCTTGTACTTATTTTTTTCTTCCCTCAACTCATATAGGGTACTAATAATTTATGATTGAATATCTCGAACCACTTCAATTTCTGAGTCTGATTTATATTTAGAAGCATCGCTTTCATAAATTTCATCATCTAACTATGAATGTTGTTATTTTTTGTATTTGAACTTTCATTTTGATTGGCTTCATGTTTCTGATGGAAAAAACCCTTTGTGTATAGGTTTTGTATCATGTTCCAAATTTCTTTAGTTGATGTACACTTTCCAACTTTGTTTCTCACAGGATCAGGTAGTCCATGCAATATGATATCCATTCCCATTGCATTATTCTTCCTTAACTCCTCCTTGAATGTTGTTTTTGGTGGTCTTTTTGGAGCAGTGTAGCCATTCACAACATATTCCCAAAGACTCAAATCTTGTAACTATAAATAGAGTCTCATCCTTATTATCAAATTATCAAAATTTGATCAATAAAATAGAGGGGCACCATCTACAGAGTAAATAATTTCATGTTCATCCATGATCTCCATATATCTTCCTTCTAGTTGTTAGACTCTACTTTAAGCGACTTTCTCTTATACCAATTGTTGGACACACCTAACACACTAAGAGGGGGGGTCAATTAGTGTGTGTACCTTTTATAACTTTTCAAAAGTTAATTATCAAAGCTTGCAAAGTACAGAATTTATTAATACATTATCAACCCTTACATTTCATAAGTACATTATCATCACGTCATCATCACGTAAGAAGCATACATAGTACACAATATTTTTATGTGGAAACCCAAGTACAGGGGGGAAACCACAAAAGATGTTGTTTATACTATAGATATTACATTCAATGTTTTTACATGCACTAACTAGAAGGAAGATCCAATTCCCTGAGTTTCTAGCACTAGCTAGAAGGAGGCTCCAACCCCCTATTTTATCAACTCCAACTAAAAAGAGGCTACAACCCCATACGGTCATAGGATCCTAAACATTTTGCAAATTTTGGCCATTTTTTCCTTGTCACAAGTGCCTAAGCGGGTAACTTGTTAAGATCCAAGGAAATGCTCTGGAGTAGCAGTAGTAATAGGTTCACTTCTTCACTCCCTGTGTCGATTGCAATCGGGGGAACTTGAACGTTCCTAGCCTGTAGCTCGGTGTTGATTGACAGGAATTCATGCATCACATTTATTTCGGGTGTCCTCCTGGAAACAACATCATAAATAGAATTCAACTGATCTCTTACCGTAGCAAACCCTTCCTGGTTGGACTCTCGTATCTCTTGCGTCGTAGCCTCAGAGGAGTCAATGACCACTTTGATGAGCTACTTCTATTGGTCCTCCATCCCTAGCTAGGTATTACTACTTGCTTCTTATTCTAGGAGCCCTTTGGTTCAAGTTTCCTCCTGCATGTGGTGTGCTTTAGCCTCAGGGTCCGTCAACAATTCATTATCGGAGTTGTGAACACTCAGCTCCTTCTATACAGGATCGTCAGGGGAATCAACTGTTGGCTCCTTAGAGAGTTCCTCCTGGCTCACGGGGTTGTGCCATTCAGCCGACCACTCTTGAACGAGAGCATCCAATTCTTCATCAGTGACTTTATAAGCTAGAGGTAGCCACTACTTGTCGGGGTCCTATCGTTCCTGGATATAAATGGAATGAGGCCCAATAGAAAACTGAATGAGCCACTAATATTTGGCTGCTACGTAGTGGGATAAATGGGGAACTTTCATAGTTGCAATTTGCAGCACTTCCCAGTAGACCCAAAAATGGATCGCATAGTCCATCTGTAGACTGGGCTCCTCAACCCACCACAAATTCTAATAACGTGCTCCTCAGCACACTTCATCGCATCGAGTGCCATTGGCTGATAATATTTTGGTTCCATCCATGCGACAAGTGAAATGAGAATTAATAGCAAACTATAGGAAAATAGACGCCCAAAATTTAACAATATTGGGGACTATTGCGGCGAGGAAACAATGGCAAAAATCATGGACTTGCTGTATGAATTCCAGGATCTTTTTCTGACGTGGTTCTCAAAAATGAAGGGGATATTAGGGGACCTAGGGGAGATGAAAATCCCGTTGAAACCAGATGCAAAACTTGTGTGACAGAGGCCATATCGACTAAACCCACGATACAAGGACCATGTGAAGGATGAGATTGACTAGATTTTGGGTGCTAGGATCATCGATCATGTCAAAGAATCAGAGTAGATAAGCCCTATGATAGTTTAGGATAAAAAAACTGGCAAAGTCCACATTTCGCTTTGACTTAAGAAAGTTTAATGATGCCTGCATGCATGATCCATTCTCGAATCCGTTTACAGATGAGGTCCTTGAAGGATTAGGTGGTCAAGAGATGTATTCCTTCACATATGGATTTTTAGGCTACCACCATATTCATATTGCAAAGGAGGATCACCATAAGACCACGTTTGTCACTGAATCGGGTTGTTTTCAATATACAGTCATGACCTTTGGGCTGAAGAATGCGCCAGCAATATTTTCTCGGGTATTTTTTGTTGTGTTTAAAGACTTTATTCAAAAGTTCCTGCAAGTATATATGGATGATTGGACAGCCTATGGGATAATTAGGGACCATCTCGACAACTTGGGGTTGATGCTAGAAAGGTGTCGATAGCATCAGATTGCATTAAATTCTAAGAAGTGCATTTTCTGTGCACTGTTTGGAATGCTACTCGGACACATAGTATGTAAGGAAGGTATGTTGGTTGATCTAGCAAAGATCACGCTAATTATTATTTTGCCACCGCCAACAAATGTGAAGATGCTTCAGGTGATGCTAGGGTACATGGGGTACTATCGCAAGTTCATCAAAGGATACACTACGATTACTGCCCCTATGGAGAAGCGATTAAAGAAGGATGATGCATTTGAGTGGTGTCAGGAATGTCAAGGACATTTTGGCACACTGAAGACCAAGATGGCCTCTGCACCCATACTTGTATTCCTTGATTGGAACAAGGAGTTCCATGTGCATGTCGATGCCTCTTCTGTTGCGCTAGGGATTGTGCTTGCGTAACCAGGTGAGGGAAACCTGGATCACCCGATCGCATATGCAAGTAGGAAGTTGTTGTTTGCTAAACGAAATTAAACAACGACTGAAAGAGAAGGCTTAGCGATGGATTATGCCTTGCAAAATTTCAGGCACTATTTGTTAGGAAGTCACTTCAAGATGTTCACCGATCATTCCGCTTTATAATATTTGGTCAATAAACCTGTGTTGGGGGGGAATATTTGTTGGTGGATGCTACTTTTTCAGGAATTTGACTTTGAAATAATTGTTAAGCCAGGAATTTTTAATGCTGGTCCTGATCACCTATCTCGCATTGAGACCGAAGAAGAACCTACCAATATTGATGACCGATTGCTGGATGCACAAATATTCCGTGTCGATATCGCAGATGATCATTATGCCCCAATCATTCAGTTCTTGGCCACTGGTGTTTCCCCTAAGAACCTATCGACTGGTTAGAAGAAGAAGTTGGTAGTAAAGGATTCATATTTCTTGTTGATTGTTGGGCAGTTATATAAGCTTGGACCAGATCAAATCTTGTGACGGTGTATCCTATTGCATGGGAACGGACCCATTCTAGAAGAAGCACATGTAGGAATCGTGGAAGGTCACTATGGAGGAAGGGCTACTGTGTGGAAGGTGTTGTGCACCAGGTTGTGGTGGCCTATGTTGCACAATGATGCCATGGACTATGCACGGAGTTGTGATGTATGCCACTGCATCAGTAAACCATCATGGCGGGATGAGATGCCGCTTGTGCCCCAAGTAACTCTACAACCTTTTGATAAATGGGCCATGGATTTTGTGGGTCCAATTAATTCATTGGGGAAGAGGACTGGTGCACGATACAACATTACCATAGCTGACTATATGACCAGGTGGGCATAGTCCGCACCAGTTGTGGATTGTACCACTGCGACAGTAGCGAAGTTCATATTTGAGAATATTGTGACATAGTTTGCGTGTCCCAGGATATTGATGAGTGACCAAGCATTAGACGAATTTTGGGGTCCAAAATGGGCCTCCTAAGGAAAATAATAAAATAATAGTTAAAATAATAAAATAATAGTTAAAATAATAAAATAATAGTTAAAATAATAAAATAATATTGATTAATTTTGGAGGAAGAAAGAAAAAAAACTACTTTTTGTGTTCGTATTTTCGACATATCTCCCTGTTTTTTTACTCAAATTTCAATCGGGAGAACTCGTTGGATGCAAAATTTGATTCCGCATCCAACGAGTACCCACACTGCATAATTTTGACGGACCCTGCTACCCCAAAAACAAGAAATACCTGAAAAAATGTGATGATGACATCATCATCACATTTTTTTCAGGTATTTCTTTTTTTTGGGGTAGTGGGGTCTATCAAAAGTATGCAGTGTGGGTACTCATTGGATGCGGAATCAAATTCCGCATCCAACAAGCTCTCCTAATCGAAATTTGAGTAAAAACACAATGAGATATGTCGAAAATACGAACAAAAAAAGTAGTTTTTTTTAATGACAAATATGTCAATTCAACCATTATGGTTGACTTATTTTATTGAAATTTTATTGGTTCTTGAATTCCAACTCACAAAAACTTATTTTGGCACGTTTTCTTATAAGGCCCATTTTAGACCCCAAATTTCCTCTAATGGCAGTCATTTTATCAACCGCACTGTGATAGCGCTAACTAAGGAGTTGCAAGTGCAACATAAGAAAAGCACACCATACCATATGTAGGAGAATGGAACTGTTGAAGAATTCAACAAAATTTTGGAAAAATCGTTGACAAAGGTATGTAATTCTAATAGCGATGACTCGGACTTGAAAATTCTAGTAGTGCTATGGGCCTATTATACCACTTGTAAATGAGTGATAGGATAGACACCGTTTAAGCTGGTATATGGGAAATAGGCAGTCATGCCTATGGAATACATTGTTCCTAGTTTGAAAATCATTGTGGCGACTGGCATGGATGATGCAGAAGCATTAGAAGAACACATTGTGTAGTTGATCCAACTTGAAGAGGACCATTTTATTGTAGGCTTCCACCAGCGCGTTGCGAAGGATAGACAGAAGGTGTGGCATGAACATCACATTAAGCATAAACAGTTTGTGGAAGGATATTTGGAGCTATTATACGATGGAAAGTTCATGAAGCATATAAGTAAGTTACAGATGTAGTGGTTAGGCCTGCATCTTGTTCATTCCATTACTTCTGGAGGTGCGGTTCAGTTATAGCAATTAGATGGTGGGGTACTAACGACACTCATCAATGGGAGTCGCTTAAAGCCCTATAGGATGGATTCAGAGCTGTGCACTACTTGAGGTGTTGTGAAAAAAAAATAGATAATTTCATTAGATAGCAGCAAGGCAAGCCTAGCAAAAGAGGCCGCGAAAGGATAGGTGTTAGTAGCAATGGACGGGAGACCACCTGCGATAGCCACAGGGCTATGGGTTGGTCAAACAAACAAAAAATGTAGGTAGTTAAAACAGTTAGTTGGTGATGCTTGTTAAAGAAACGCACATTAATGGTCAATCCAACCATTAGTAGGGTGAGATTTCCGACGGATTTGGTGTCATTACTGTTGGATTTGGTCATAATGGATATGGTGGATTTGGTAATGATGGTTTCGAATTGGGAAGTAGCTATAAAACATGTGCGGGATGTGATAGGAATGCATCGTTCAGAACAGTTGAGTGACAAAAGTGTTGAGCCAAGTACATTTGAAGAGTCATGAGTGTGAGTTGCATAGTAGAGGTGTAGAGTCGTCAGGTGCATAGTAAGGTTTGGGGAGTGTGGCATGCTGAGTGACCCCGATGCAATTGAGATTTCCAGTGAGAAAGAATCCCCCATTCAGCCCATGAATATTGATAAATAATTCATGAGCATGTTGGTAGGCTCTTCATTGGTCCCTAGAGGAAAGTAGAAAGCTCAGAATCCCACTTCCATATCGCCACAAAAGAGGCACACCTGCACTTCGCCTACAGTGCAAGGAAAGGGGACTGCACAGAACGGGCCATCGAGCTTGAGATCTATATATTTTGTGGCATCTAGGGGTGTCTATATCAATGATATCCTAGGATATGTCACTCCAACGCATCTGGGAGCGAAGCCGAGGTAGCCCACGAAGAAATAGAAGTATTCACCCAAATTGTCACCACTGCTGGAAGGGATGACTTGCTTGGTAGATATCATCCCTTCATTGATCAAGCTGAAGTTTGAAGACCATGATTTTTTATTGCTTAAAGATGTCCATGATGAGCCCTATGAATTATTTCTGATGGGGCTTGGTGCACCAATTCAGAGGATTCCTCAACCATGGGCGAGTGGGTTGAATAAATATGGATTGTTGGGGTTCATTAATATGCCTCACTTCGGGCGACTGAACGAAGATAATGCATGCATCAAACAACTCTTGGTCTACTTTCATGGTGGGATTCTCTAGCTGAATGAGCCTATTCCTATCATGGTCGATTTAATTGCAAGCATTACGGGCTTACTGAAGGCCGGGGAAGATCCAACGTAGTATCTTCGTGGGAAGGATACTGACAAGAATCTTGCCAAGCAGCTGAAGGAGAGATTTAGCTTGCAGCGTAATGGTCGCGCCTATCATATCGAAAACATTAAGGTACAGGTAGTGCATATCGGGGCGTGCATTTTGGTGAGCAAGATTATCCAGGGGAATCAACCGATCCAATGTAACTCGGGCATGGTCGCATGTGCACAGGACGGGTGGCCATTTCCTATAGTTGGCTATTAATTCACATTGCACTAGTTGCAGGATGGAACCAGAAGATTATCAGTTGATGGTAGTCGATACGGTGAAGGTGTGCCGAGACACACATTATCAGAATTTGTGGTGGGTTGAGGAGCCCAATTGACAAATGAACTGTGCGATCCATTTTTTGGTCTATTGGGAACTACTACAAGAAATATCTGTCAAAGTTCCCCATTTATCCCATTACATAGCATCCAAGTATAAGTGGCTCATTCAATTCTCTATCAAGCCTCATTCCATTTATATTTAGGTATGGCGGGACCTCGAAAAGCAGTGGCTACCTCTGTCCTATAAAGTAACTAATGAAGAATTGGATGCTCTCGTTCAGTAGTGGCCGGCTGAATGGTGCAACCCCATGAGCCAGGAGGAACTCTCTAAGGAGACACCAGCTGAATCCCTTGACGATCCCATCTAGATGTAGGATCCAAGTTTCTGGCAGTAGTTTGAATATCTTCCCTTCTTACTGCCAGAAACTTGGATCCTACATCTCTCCCTTAAACATCTCAGGTGATACTTCGTCCATTTTGTGGATGTTGTTGGGCAGGGTAAAACTTGTCCAGGCTGGTGTTTAGGGAGATTGCATTGGTTGGGCATCAACAGAGTGAGAACCCCTATCAGTGAGGCTTTGTTGATGGTTTTTTTCCAACATACATTTCCAAAACATTGAACATTACAATAGATGATCCATATGCCACAACATAACCATGGACTATGCCAAGGTGATCACTATGATATATGCCAATACCACAATACAATATGTCTAGATATAATCACCATGATATTTACAAACAAATCACCAATATCTATTTCATGATCTTCATAAATTGTGCACCAACATCTATGTCAATATCACCATCAAGTATTCCAAGAGATAAGCTCAAGAACATATACAAACTTCATACCTTTTCAAGGAAACAAGATGGACTCTAGTCCATGAGAGGCATGACCATCACAAGAGAGACCCATGTACAAAACACATACCATATCTCTGCCAATATTACCATCATCACATCCCCCATAACATATTTAATGACTTTAAAGAGATATAACAATGGAGAGGCTCACATACCTAGAGCAAAGATGTTCCATCACAAAAGAAACCCTCAAGCATGAATCATACATTTTACAAGATTACAAAATTAAGAGAAAATATAGAAATCAAAAGAATATATACATATATTCATCACGTATCCCTTAGAATGAGCATTCCAACGATCCAATAATTTTTTAATTCCGATACCGTGTGAGAAAGTTATTCCATTTTTCGTTAATCTCCTTAATCCTAAAAAATACCCAGAAATTGCTCCTCCTAAAAGTTTCGCACTTTTTCTCCAAAGATGCGCAATAGAAAGAGAGACTTGATTTGATGATGAAATTAAATGTTTTTCCTTCTATTTATACACTTCATCATGTTGTAATAGCTTCTTTTAGTGTCTCCTTAAACTCATCCTTAATTTGTGGATATCCATGTTTTAAGGGGGCCTCAAGGGTTAGTACTCCACCTCAAGAATCCATCATGAAAATTCATGCTAACATTTCAATATCACTATGTATCTTCTCCAAATAGGTCCCTAGGTCTTGACTACATCATCATACTTAGTGGATGCACCATTATTTCTTGTAGGAATCCTTTCTACTTCAATTACCTTTACGGGACAAAGTACCACAACTTTCGAGGTCATGTGGACCAAGCATTATTATTTTAGGGGTACTTCAACCTTCACACCAACTTCTAAAAAAATTTGTAAACTCTTTATCTCCTTCTCCATCATGGGTCATGTAACCCCAAACTCATGGGAAAGGTGTTTCTACTTCAAGGTGTTTCTTAGGATCATTAGGGTATTCTTTAAGGGATTCAAGGTTTCATCAAACATTGTGCACCTAGCATGTTCAAGGTCTTCTTTGACCATCTCATCAAGAAAGGATTACCACACCAAGGGTATCAAGGACTATCATTCCACTATTGCAAAGGGTAACAATATACAAAATACCCCTATGGAAGGGCTTAAATACTTATCAAGAGCGCTAAATACCTCAAATAGAGGGTTCCAATATCTCAACACTCACTAGAAAGGAGACAACATCAAAACCAATAATCAGAGGGATATCAACACCAACAAGGGTCAATTGGGTCAATTGGGTCAATAAAGGACTCAAAGGGGACCAAGGAGCAACCAAGGGGCACACAACTAGGACAAGGAGCTACAAGGCATTTTTACAAAGTCTCAAGGGCTCTAAGGGCTTCAAACTTGGGTTTCAACAAGTCAAAAGGATTCCTTAGAAAGAGATAAATACACAACCAAAAAAATATAAACACTAGCCCTCTATGGATCCACAAGGGGCGCCAATAAATCCACATATCGCTTCACCCTTTGACCCACATCATCATTATGACCTTGACACCACATATTACTTCACCCTTTTGGCATCACTGGCACCCTGTTTGACTTCAATGACAACTTCTTCCAACAATATCCCCCTTTTTCATTAATGGAAACAACTTCAACTATCTCTCCCCATTTTACATAAATGACAAAAGGGGTGAAGCAAAATTACTTTTCACCTACTCTCCCAGGGAATATGTTGGCTCACCATGTCAATATGCTTCTTTTCTGTGACTTTGTTTTGCTGATATTTTTCTCCCTTGCAGAAGGTGATTTTACTTGACTATGAATGCCTTCTAAAAATATATTTCTTTATTGACAATCCTCCCCCTTTTACTATGTTGAATCTCCATTATATTTTTTCCATTTATTGAAGCTTTATGAAGTAGCTCCCTCTGTGTTCCATTGCTTTGTTGAATTTTCATCGATCTTCCTTTCATGTTACTTAGACTACCCCTCAACATTATCCATTATACTTGGAGCCTTTATGCCAAACTCTTTAGAACAATAACTACTATTCTACTATAGGATAACCATTTGTAATTTTTAGAGCATCATACCACCTAGCACCCTGGTCACATACGCCTAGGACACATTTTCATTTGTCTTGTACCTATGTCATATGGTCCACACCTTGGTTATGTTGGTCTATCAATGTATATGGGGGTTTTGGACTCATTTATGCACCCAAGCTCCCTATTTTTGGTCAACTAATAGAATTAGTTCCCTCATTTATTACATTTAATTCCTTGGGGTGCTCCTACTCCTTAAAACAGGGAATTGGTTTGACCAGAGGTGCCCATGCATGTATTTGGGTGTTTTTTTTCCCTTTGGATGACAAATGCTTCCTAAAGCCACTTCCACTCACCCATGCACTCCACCATGCCTATCCTACCCTCATTTATGTCCTAGCATGCTTCAACCATGTTGACATGGACATTCATGACCATTTGAGGTGTTTTGGGAGCTTATTGGTCAACCTAGGGAGGTTTGAGGTCCAATCTAAGCCTACCACATGTATTCCACCAATTTTCCTCCGAAGGATAACGATTTTCTCCCATTGTATTATAAATATGTATCACACATATTTGCATGATTTATAGTAATATAAAATTCAGTTATTGGCACCATATTTGTGTGTTAATTTTTCTCATTTCACTGTTTTTCTGCATAGTTTGTGAAATTCTTGAGTTGTAAGGACTCTCGTAGATCCTATATATTGCTTCACATGGTATCATAGCTCTTTGGAGCTGAAAATAAAATCCATAGTGTTTGAATTGTTGTTTAGGGTATTTTCTAGAAAACATTGAGTGTTTGCATTGCAGGTACATCCAGTGTTTCTTCCACTCAGTGTGCAAGCAGGAATGGATAAGACTCATGTATTGCTTACCCCATTCAACTATTTCAAATGGAAGGTCAAAACGGTGATCTAGCTGAGGTCGAAATGCATGTACAAAGTCATCGTGGGAACTGAGACCTAACCCAACTCTGTTGTGGAAAAATCAAAGTACTTCAACAAACTATATGAAGCATTCATGATGCTTTTCCTCAGTATTTCAAGGGATATTCTCTTACATGTAGACAGTATTATCACACCCAATTAATTTTGTCTCAATCTCGAGTCATTATTTCAGAATACTGATGATATGAGAGGATACCAACTTGAAAATAAGTCTATCTCATTGAGCCCAACTCACTTTTAGACGATCTAGTATTTATTGACAAAGTTCAAATCATTAGTGCTTAAACTAAAACAAATATGGAATTGAGAATAAATAAGATTAGTTGATCTTTTTTATCCTTTCAAATTTAGGGCCTTAGTATTCTGTGTTTGTCTCGACATTCCATTCAGGCAAGATGACAATTCGAAATTGGAGAATTCCTCCATTAGTCGACTTCATGGAGTCTTTGACTCGGGAGCAAGACAAGTTATTTCAAATGGGTACCATCAAATCCACCAAGGATCAATACCTTGTTTCATGTGTGCTAAATAAAGCCAAAGGAAATAGGAAATCCAAGGTTTTGAAGCAGCAAAGAGTGAAGGAGAAGAAGCATTCAGATGTGGAAAGCTCAAGTTCAATTGATGAGGATTTGAAATCCAAGAGGATGAAGAGTAAGGGAGAGAATCCCAAATGTTATTATTGTAGAGGTTCACATCATGAAAAATATTTCTTCATAAGGAATATGGACATCATGACAAATCTCCTTGAAGACAACAATATTGATGTTCCAGATTTTACAAGAAGAGAGGAGCGCAGTCTCTCCTTGGACTAAGAAGATGGTAAGTTCTTGTATGCTTTGCGTTCTAGGTATAAAACTGTTTCTCATATCTGTATTTCAGATATATTTGTTTCTTATTTACATTTTGATATATCATATTCATAAACCTCCATCCCTTCCTTGGAATAAACCTCAAACAGTTCACCAAATTTTCCTTAAAAAACTAGTCCTTTTTCACTAGTTTCTGACTTGTCTTATGAAATCTCTTTCCCACTCCATTAATATCCTTCATATTATATTTATGAAGTTTATATGAAGGATTATATGCAGGTTATTACATTCATAAAATCATTTCCCCAACCATTTTATGCCCAAAATACCCAACAACCCTCAAGTTTGCTAGTTGGAAAATCTCAAAATTGCATATTTTCCAATACTATGTCACTTGTGTATGTTGTTTTTATGTCTTGAATATCATTCATTGGATGGAAATTCATGTCATTGAACTTCATGGGACTTTTTTTCCACATGTATGTACTTGATCTCGCCACCTATGGTTCAAATTTCAAATCTCCATACCATCCAAGTTTTCTCAACTGTTAGCGTGATCTAGCTTCCCACTCTTTTCCCACTATGGACCCATTCGTTCATGGAGACACTATAACTATGATATTATCTTCTGTATATGAATTCTATTATAATATTTCAGAGACTCATGAGATTTTTTTTAGATTTATGTAGGTGCTTCATCAAATTGGGAAGAAGATTCACAGTTTAAATCATGATATGGAAGCTACACATGAAGTTGATTTTGTTGAGTCTTTTGATGCTCTTTGGGAAATAGTTTGAAAAGATATATTTTCCATTATTAATTATGCTTCTATATCAGAGTATTTTTTCAGAAAAAATCATTCTTATTATGATCCTCCATCAAAAAATGACGACCTTCAAGGGACCTCTCCACATGTTCTTTGTCTACAACACATTGATGCATTGATGCATGATCTTGGCATCCACAACATCTTCACCAATTATATCACCATAAGTTGTTCATTCAGGTCATTTAAGTGACTAATAATACCTATTGAATAAATTTTAATCATATTTGTTTCATGTCCATTCTTGAACGAGGATTTTCCCCAAGAGTTTTTCCCTCTTTCCTCGTTTTTACATGTACAAATAAATTTGTGTAAGAGATGACTTGAGCCTTAGCTTCTAAGGACTCAATTTTTGATGTGGTTACACTAGCTCAGGGGTGTGGTTATACAATAATACCACCTATCACCATGGTCACATACACCTAGGACACAATTTCATTTGTCTTGTACTTATGTCACATGTTGTTGGTCTAGCAAGGTATAGGGTGGTTTTGGACTCATTAATGAACCCAAGCGCCCTATTTTTGGTCAAATAAGAGAATGATCACCCTCATTTATGAAATTTAATTATTTGGGGTGATCCTACTCCATAAAACATGGAACTGGTTTGACCAGAGGATCCAATGCATGTATTTGGGTGGTTTTTGGCCATTTTGGACCATTAAATGTTGTTTAGAGCCACTCCCACTCACCCATGCACCCCACCAAGCCTATCATACCCTAATTTATGTCTTATCATGATTCACCCACGTTCACATGGCCATTCATGACCGTTTGAGGAGATTTGGGAGCTTATTGGTCAACATAGGGGGGTTTGAGGTCCAACCTAAGACTACCACATGTATGCCACCAATTTGCCTCCTAAGGATACAATTTTTATCCCATTGTATTATACATATGTGCCACACATATTTACATGATGTACAGTAATAGAAACTTTAGTTATTGGCACCATATCTGTGTGTTAATTTTTCTCTTTTCATTATTTTTTTTGCATAGTTTGTGAAATTATTGAGTTGTGAGGATTATCTTATCTCCCATATCTTGTTTTGAATCATATTTTCATATTAATGTTGAGACATTTATTTTTTCTTGTTGATATTTCATTATTACTTGACTCTGCAATTGTTATAGATATGTCCTTTGAGTCTTCTATATTGACTTTCTTTTCTTTCACATATTCATCATGCAATACCAATTCATTTCTATATTTGATCTTGGTACCCATTCTAACTTCATTCAATATACTTCCCATATTAAATACAAGAGAATTTCTTGGGTTTTCTATCTTGATCTATGAGCTTTCATTGTTTTTGTAGAGGACCAATCAACAGTCTTCCTTTTATTCTTATGGATTACTCTTCCCAAATTTATTATATCTAATATCATTATTCTATTTTATGGAATAATTTATCATTCGTATACAGTAATGAGCTATGTTTCCATAGTTGTTGCACTTGTAACATTCAACTTTGTGGTTCATTGTACTTCTACAATCTCTTGCCATGTGTCCATAATTGTGGCAATTGTAAAGCTCAACATTGTAGTTCATGTGGACACTTCCATTTCTTTTTTGGACATTCTATCCATAAGATTTGCAGTCTCTATCCCTATATCCAAAATTGTTACATGAAAAAAACTAACCATAAAATAAACTTTGGTGCTTGGTAAAAAATATTCTCTGTGATGTAACATGTTTGTAGCCATGGCTTCCTTGAACCTTGAATTCTTCCTTTGTAGTATTTTGCTTGGTGGGATATTATGAGAATATATACATAACTCTTATCATTTTATTCACTTTCTTTATTTTTTATCTTGGAGCTTTCGATTTCATCAATGCTCTTCTCATACCTTGAATTTGTCTTCAATCAGGAAATTGTCTTGTCCAAAACCCCTTTTAGTGAAAGGAACTCAAGTTCTTTCCTTTGAAAAATCTCTTTCTTCTCTTGAATTTGACTTGTTAGATATGCTTCAATTTCCTTGTCCTCTTCTATCTGACTTCCTAAATTAAAAATGGTCTTCTTAGTTTGTTCAATACTATCTACCATCTGTCCTTTTGAATTTATGATCATCCGCATGGAATTTTGGCAGTTGACCTTTTAGTAACTTGTTCTTCTCTACAATTACAATTTAGTTTCCATTAATTCCAAACTTAACTTTTTAAATTATTTCTTTAAGGATCCAATTTTATCTCATTCTTAACACAAATTTTCCTTTGTTTTACATGCTTCCTCCTTCTCTTTTAGTTTACTTGCTAATGTATTTTTAGTCTTCTTAGCCTATTCAACTAGCACTATATTCTCTTGTTGATACTTCTTGATTTTTTCCATTATCATCTTGTTCTTATTTGTTTCTTCCTTCAACTCATCTAGGGTACTAATCATTTATGTTTCAAGAGTTTCAACCCATTCAACTTCTGAGTCTTCTTTATCTTCAAAAGCATCGCTTTCATAAATTTCATCATCTAATTCTGAAAGTTCTTTGTTTTCTATAATTGAACTTTCATTTTGATTCTATTCATGTTCCTAATGGAGAGATCCCTTTGTGTAGAGGTTTTGTAGCACATCCCATAGTTCTTTAGTTGATATACACTTTCTAAATTTTTCTTTCATATGATCAAATAATCCATGCACGATGATATCCATTTTCATTGCATTAATATTCCTTAACCCCTTGGTTGTTGTTTTTGGTGGCATTTTTGGAGTAGTGTAACTATTCACAACATATTTCCAAATACTCAAATCTTGTCCCTGTAAATAGAGTCTCATCCTTATACTACAATGATAAAAAAATTATCCATAAAATATAGGAACCCCATCTATAAAGTAAAGAATTTCATGTTCATCCATGATCTCTAGATATCTTCCTTCATGTTGTTAGACTATACTTGAAGGAACCTACTCTGATACCAATTGTTGGACACAACAAACAAAATAATATGGGGGATGGGTGAATCATTGCATGTACCTTTTATTAATTTTCAAAACTTTATTGTCAGTATCTTCCAAAGTACAACATTCATTAATACATTATCAACATTTACATTTCATAATCATATCATCATCACATCATCATCAAATAAGATGCATGCATAGTACACAATACTTTTACATGAAAACCCAAGTACTAAGGAAAAAAATACAAAAGATGTTGTTTATAATATATATATTACATTCAATGTGTTTACCAACACCAACTGGAAGGAATATCCAACTCCTTTATTTTCTAGGACCAACTAGAAGGAGGCTGCAACCCCCTAGTTTATCAGCTCCAACTGAAAGGATTCTACACCACCCTAAGGTCACAGGATCCAACCTATAGAGAGGAATCCAATCCTTAGTGAACACAAACTCGCAGTTATTAGGAACCAACCTGAAGGAGAGTAGAATCTCCTATCCTTACCTTGTCTTGTCGCCCTCATATGAATAGAAAACACAATCTGTAATGATCACTGTATCACTGTCTTTGACAACTTGTACATGTATATTTGTCCCTACACTTGTATCACTATCCATGTTCCTATATCACTGTCCCTATTCCTATTTCATTCTCTCTTTAATTCGGTATCACTGTATCACTTCCTTTCTCAACCTTTCACAATCACTATCTCTATCATAATGCCACAATCATTGCCTCTATCACAATGTCAATGTCAATGTCACAATGCCACAATCACTATCACATTTCCTCAATATTTGTCACACTATATCAACCTATATATGCCTCAAGTATATACCAAAAAACAATCATCCATTGATTTCATTTGGATCCTAAAATTTTACATCATATACATTTCCAAAACTTTGAATATTCCAAGATATGACCCATATGCCACAACATAACCATGGACTATTCCAAGATAATCACTATGATCTATTCTAGGACCATCATACAATATGTCCAGCTAATCACCATTATCTATACAAACAAATCACCAAGATCTATGCAATGGTCACCATAAATTGTGCACCAACATCTATGCTAATATCACCATCATGTATGCGAAGATATAAGCAAAATAACATGTACAAAATTCATACATTTTCAAGGAAACAAGATGGACCCTAGTCCATGAGAGGAATGACCATCACAATAGAGACCCATGTACAATAAATATACCATTTCTTTTCCAATATTATTGTCATAATATCCCTCATAACATACATAATGGCTTCAAAGAGACATACCAAGAGAGATGCTCACATACAAAAAAAATGTGCCATCACAAGATAATTCTACAAGCATGAATCATACATTTTCCAAAATCACACAATGAAGAAACAATATAGAAATAAAAAAATTATTTGTATATATTCATCACATACCCCTCGCAAAATATTTCCAACTAGCCAATAATTTTGTAATTTTCATACCGTATGAGAAAATTATGCCATTTTTGTGAATCTACTTAATTCTCAAAGATACCCAAAAATTGCTCCTTCTAAAAGTTTCAGAATTTTTCTCCAGAGATGCACAATAAAAAGAGAGACTTGATTTGATGATGAAATGGAATGTTTGGCATGCTATTTATACACTTCATCATGATCTAGTAGCTTCTTTTAGTGTCTCCTTAAACTTATTCTTAATTTGTGGATCTCCATGTTTTAAGGGGGTCTCAAGGGTTAGTACCCCACCTCAGGGATCCACCACGAAACTTCATGCCAAAACTTCAATATCACTATGTATATTCTCCAAATGGGGACCTATGGCTAGACCACATCATCATACCTAGTTGATACACCATTATATCTTGTGGGGATCCTTTCCACTTCAATTCGTCTAATGGGAAAAAGTACCACAACTTTTGCGGTCATGTCGACCTACCATTATTATGTTAGGGGTACTTCAAGATTCACACCAACTTTGTTCGGACCAAATTTGGGGACTCTTTAGGTCCTTATCCACCATGGTTCATGTAATCCCAAACTCATGGGAAAGTATACCAAACACCATTGTTTATGTGTTTCTTCACCTTTTATTTCAAAAATTCTTATGGGAAGCCTTAGAGACTTATTTAGGGTTTTTATCCATATGTGTACATCACAAAGTGCCTTCCCGTGAGGGCCATCCATAACTGCTATGCCATTGTGGAACTGGTTTGGAGTTATACACACTTTTAACAAGGATTCTTCTTCATGTTCGTCCTTGAAATCATTAGGGTCTTCTTTAGAGGATTCAATACTTCATCAAACATTGTGCACCTAGCATGTTCAAGGTATTCTTTGAATATCTCATCAAGCAAGGGTTGCCACACCAAGGGTATCCATGACTATCATGCATCTATTACAAAGGGTAACAAGATACAAAATACCCTAACGAAAGGGGTTCAATACTTCTCAAGAGTACTAAAGACCTCAAATAGAGGGGTTCCAAGATATAAACACCAACTAGCAAGGAGACAACATCAAAACCAATAATAAGAGGGATATCAACACCAACAAAGATCAAGTGGGTCAACAAATGATTCAAAGGGGACCAAGGAACAACCAAGGTGCACAGAACCAAGACAAGGGTCTATAAGGTATTTTTACAAATTTTCAAGGGATATAATGGATTCAAACTTGGTATTCAGCAAGGCAAAGGATTCCTTATAGATAGACAAAGACACAACCAACAAAAACCAAACACTGACCCTCAAGGGATCCACAAGGGTAACCTAGACAACAACAAATATCTTTACCCTTTTGACCCACATCATTATTATCACCTTGACACCACATATCTCTTCACCCTTTTGACATCAATGACACCATTTTTAACATCAATGACAACTTCTTCCAACATAATGAACACCATAAGTGAAACAACATTATGTGATTACAAAATATCTTTTCATTTCCTTCAAATTTAAATATATTAAAAGGAATTTTAGTAGGCATAGGAGTTCAAAATGGGTTAATCATGAATATGATTGTTTGTAAGCTTAATCAAATGTGATAGACCAATAATAGACATGCATGGGAAGTTAGATGTGTTACTTTTATTGTCATTCACATTATTGGTATTTTTAATATTATTTGCAACCATGTTAATAGCTAGATTAACTGGTTGGGTGAATAAACGATGATTGGGTGGGAATCAAGTAGATGGGAATGCAATTGACTATTAACAAATCTAATAGGAAAAAATTGATGGCGAAATTGGATGGTATGGAGGATAATTATGATCAATCCTCACATAGTTGGTTGGAAAAATGAAACAACTTAGGATACTAAGCAAAAAGGTTGAATTCCCTATATCCTATGTGAATACCCAAGGGAGATTGGAGGCACAATCTTAAATAGGTGTGATTATTCTTCTCAATAAAAAGGGATAACCCGTATTATTATTATTATTATTGTAATGATTGGTGTTATTTATAACCATGTTAGAATATGGGTTGAATGGTGGGGTAAATGCATGATGGCTAGGTAAGAAAGAACTAGACAAGAATGAAATTGGCAAAGAAAAACTCAAATAGGATGAACTCGATGGTGAACTAAGAGAAAATGGAGGTTGATTGTGTTCAATCGTCACATAACAAGTAGGAGAAATAACATGAACACGTATACTAAGTAAAGGAAAAATTCCTCATATCCTACTAGAAAATATAAGGGATATGGGAGGTGTAATGTTGACTAGGTATGACTATTCCTCTCAATAAAAATGGATAATCTTTAAGGAAAGTGAAGAGAAAATAAAAAATTACTTTAAAGAAAATAATGAACTAAATTGGAATTATACACATGGGGGATGTACAAAGTAGTTATTATATTTTCCAATCAATTAAAGGACCAAATTAATAATATTAACCCTATAAAAATCATATGACTCACTAACCTAAGAGGTATTATGCAATGTACCAACTTGGAGACTTGGCACACTAACTTAGACAACAAAGATATTGACCAATGTTTGGGGTTATTGTGAGTTAAAAACAAGAGGAGGGATTATGTACATATTAGGATGCTATGCACAATGTAGTGGGACACTTTATGGTTTCAAATAGGCAAGGATAAATTTTACTCCCAAGGATCTTGGGCACCCCAACATATGCAAACTAAATCCTTTACTTCATACATCCTAGAAAGTAATGGAAGTGAATTTGGACTTGTAAAGGCTTAAAGACATTAAATATCATCAATTAACTCTTGGGTTTTTCTCCATCAATTTTCAGATATTTTTTAGAAGGTTTAAGAGGAAAACTAGTGAAAATGACTTCTAGGTCTACTCAACTAGTTTTACTTCAAGATGACCCAAACAGTGAGAAGTGGTTTTTATTTATAAATTTCACGAATTTAATGAGTTAAGTGACTTGTTATTTAACAACATGAAGTGGAAGAATCGAATTGGGATTTATTATGAAGCATTAATGACTCAAAAACTGAAACTAGCTCAATTTAGATAGACATCTAGCATAGGTGCATACAATAGGACATAAATCAGACTTTTTATTGATTACAATAGGAAACTAAATATCATAGGTATGATATGAAATCAATGGAATCCTTCAGAGTATGAATTACATCAATAATTGATCTCAAGAATAGAATAGACAAAGAGATAATTTTTTGTGAGAAGAAACTAGGAAAATATGAAGATTCAAACTGGAAGGATTCTTCAATCACTGAAACTATATTGAAATGAACTAAATATTATGATAGGTCCTAAAATACACTCAACGATGAATACTATATGTTCTCATCCTCACAATAAAATCATGGGGCACATCTTCCAACTTGGACTAGGGGCACATCTCCCAAGTCTAGAGTAGCACAATGCTCTCATATCAATTCACAAACTAACAAAAGACATGAAATTGATGCACTAGCCTTATTTTATAAAAAATAATACCTTGACCGATTTCTCCCTCATGAGTAACAATTAGAAATGTTTTGCTTTAGGATCTTTTCTTTTTTGCTTTTTGCTTTTATTGTTTTATCCTATTTTATTGTTGTATCTTACTTTTATTCCTTTGTCTGTTTTATACTTATTTTATGAATTATCCTTCCTTTTTTATTTATTCTGATTTTCTACTTTATTATTCTTTTCCTGGGATTTCCTACTTTATACTACTTTTCTTCTTTGTGGCAGTTTTTCCCTGCTTTATCCAATTTCCTTTTTTACCTTTTGCTTTATAGATTTAAGGTGCTTTATCCTTTCTTTCTTATTTTCCAAGATAATATTATTTCTCCTTTATTTATTCTTTTTCAAGGTTTCTTTGGTCAAACCGTATCCTATTAATGCAATGTGCATCCTTATGGCCCATTGTATCCATTATCTCGTTAAAATAAAAACTTATTCACAAAAATTAATTTATTTGAAGTGCATCTTCAAATATTAGGAAATATGAATTACTACTTCTAATTAATTTCCTTGTTTCAAAATCTAATCCCAAGTATTTAATTAACTTCTCTCCTAAAACTATAAGGACTAAATGTATAGTAGAATGATCCATATGTCACCAAAATGGTGGTATGGAAGTCCTCCCCTCCCAAAACTTGTTTGTCCTCAAGAAAGGGAAGATAGGAATGTTTATAAATTGGGACACTTTTCCACAAACATTGAAAGTTGTTGCATACACTTTTTGAACTTCATCATTGAGTAATATCCATAGAATCCTCTCCCTCAACCATATATGAATCTTCAAACAACCAAGGTGAAAATTTTGTGCCAACCTTTTCCATGCCTCCTTTGGAATATTTTTCTCTAAACACAAATGATGGAGCGAACCCAGGTGTGGAAAACATTGAATAAGTTCCCCATAAATTCCTCTACTCTTTTTTTAAACTATCTCAAAGTCCTCATCCCCATAGGAAAATTATTTTCTTCGTTGGAAATCCTATTACCATACTCCATCATAGAATCAAGATATGTTATTTCAATTATTCCAAATCCATGCTTAAATAGTTTGTTATGCAATGAATTCTCTACCCAAGTATATTATACAGCCTCCAAAGTAAGATAGTGTTTCTCAAACACCCTACCATAAACCAAAATGTACTAAAAAGGAATCAAAAGAAGCTTACCCAATTTCTTGATATTTTATTTACTCGTGTAGGGAGGTGAACTCATAGGTGCATCAACCAAATCAATGCTCATGCATGTGTGTCCCAAGTAGGAACCATATATATAAAGAGTTGTCCATTTTAAAATTTCTTCTTCCAAATGAAATTGATGATGTTGATAAAGGTGGAGATCAATTTTGGGAAGGTACTCAATATTCTACATCTTATTCCTCTTGAGAGGTTTCTTTGTCCCACAAACTACTACATGAATCCTCCAGTAGGAATAGTTAAGACCAAATATGACCCCAGGGTCCCAAGTGAATATCATATTGAGGAAGTGTCTCCTTCTCCCTCCTATACACTACTTATTGTCTCCACCAAAAAACTCATGAAAAATCCCAACCCACCAAGCAGAAGAGTATTGAGTCCATCCACCATATGATATTCCATGTAGGAATCAAACCATTTCTTCTCATGGATGAACTTATGGAGACCAAGGATAGCTCTCCCTTCTGGAACCCATTGAGTATGTTGCATGCTACTCATCTCAAATCCCATTAGTGAAAATATGTCACTCCATATAATTATAAGATACAATTTTTTGTGCATCATCCCACTTAATTTATTAATCACTTAGAACAATATTTCATTCCAAATGATGTCAGGACCCCATAACAACATCAAAAATCACTACCATGAGTCTCCTTCTCTGCAATACATATTTTCATTCCATTCATGAGTGAATTAAAAATCATAGCTTCTAATCCAAATGAAAATAATTCATCCTTCTCCAATAGAGAGAAATCTCATTTCCATGAAGGTATCCCAAAATCCTTCTCGAGCAAGGTCAGAGTTTGAAAAAAATTTCTCATGTCAACTAGTCTATCCAACCAAATAAAGTAAGAGTTCCATGTTTTTCTATGCATATTGGAAATATCATGTGGTTTCCATGGGAACTCATGTTGTTTTCACATGATAAGACAATATTAGTAAAACTGAAAAGTTTGTCACAAAAGAAAAATGAATTTTTACCTCGATGAATCTCCACCTTGGATATGTATCCATCCACCCAATAAATAGATGAATAGGGTTCTTTTTTTTCTTCTCCAAGTGTGGTGAAATTATCCATATTATTAAAATATAAGTCTTCTTTCAATATAGTCAACTCATGAATTCTTTCTTTCAAATCATGCATGTCAAAAAATTATTTACAAATGCGAGTAAGAAATGTGCATCCTTGGGCCTCCATTCTGGTAATATATTTATCTACCCAATCCATGAATATAAAATCGCCTTTACTTGTTGATTCAATGGGAATGTATTCAACTACCTTTTCCATAGCTAAGGACTCTTCATCCTTCTTCTCTAACCCAAAAAATGCTTGGCCAAAATATTTTTCATCATGGCTCTTCACAAGAACCTACAATTTTGCACCTTCATCATGTTTATCCTCCACATGAGGTTTCTCCATCACATCCAAATTATATCCTACCATGTGCACATGAATATTTTCCATGCAAGATAGAGGGTATGGTGCTTTCAACTCCTTTTGAAGTAGATCAATTTGCAACCTTGGCTCTTGAATCACTTCTTGGGTGCTCTTAAAAGAATCTCATGTATCCTTCCATTCTCTATGGAGCCATTCAAACTCTTCTACTTCCTTATTGAGTGCACAATGATACATTTCATCCATAATGAGGAGATGATGTCTATCTAATAGTAAGTTCCTATAACTCTCCTTCATATTTATCCTACTTATTTAAGTGCTATGAAATATTCCAAAAAGGATTCTCCTTCCAACTCTCCTTCAGAAGCTTCCAAAAAACATATTGTCACCAAGGAATTGGTGTCAACAAAGTTATTCATGTCTACCATAATTTTATTTCGGTCCTCCTTTATAAATCCACTCAAATGATGTGTCTCATAAAGAAGATTCTTCGCCAAATTTTCTCCTTCCAATGGATGAAACCTAAGATCATCTTGCTTGTGGCATGGATCCAAAACACATATCTCTTTCTCAACATATAAGTCAAAAATTATAATCTTTTGCAAAGTCACTTCCATGGTGTGGAGTGGAGGGTAACTTTGAGGGTTGCATTGTAATGTGATCTTTGCAAAAATTAGAAATTACACCATACCTTGGTGTTTCCTCTTCATGTGGGGGAACTATAATGAACTTCTCTTCCACCAAACTCTATGGTTCACACCCAACTATCATGGGATTGTATTTTTATTCATTGTGAATATCAAGAGGTGAATCTAATAATTATTAATGCTCTTCTTTTGCATCTGATCCAAAATATGTCTCATTACCCTTGACAAAATCAATCCCCTTTGTAGTGATCTGGAAATCACCCAAAAAGAAGCTATAAGTGAATTATCCTCCCACACTGTCAAAAAATTGATCATGGGATTATTGGTATTAATCTAAACATGGTTCCTCATAATCTTGTAAGTTTGGATTATATTGGTTCTAGCGTGCTCTTCCTCATTAGATTCCACCATAACATTCACATCTGCAACTTCTGATTCACTGTGCTCCTCTTCTTCCTTTGTTCGGAGAAAATCTATGTGTATGCTATCACTTTTATATCCAAGTGATTCTACTTCAACATATATAGGTTTAAGTGGTTCATGTATATCCTCAATGATTGTGGATAGCTAGTTTTCTCTTTTCCCTTGCTTCCTCAAGAAATTAGATGTAGCTTCACACAAATATTTGAATGTGTTGAGACCTGGAAAATCATAGGCAACAATAGCAATGGATTCTCCCCAGTCAATGTTCCCAACTAGCCCATGACTGTTTGGTGTGGGGAATCTGTCCAGTTTGCGATCTGGCTACCGTAGGTCAAGTAACAAAAATAAAAAGGTTTTACCGGTTGCGGCCCGGTCCACCGTGTATATTTTTGTATTTTTGAATCTAAATATGATATGCAAGTGCTTACCTAACATGCATATTGATTGAGAATGTAAGGAGTGTTCACAATGTGATGTGCAGGTTCTTAGCTCTCGTCTTAGGCTCTCATGCATCTAAATCACACACAACAAGAATTTAAATCTAACTACCTACCTATCCCCAGGGAGCAATATTGTCACTTATTAATGAGTAATGTATCTTGTGCATGCATTATAAAGAGAAATTTTAGATAGCTAATATTTCTTCCAAAACAAATGAACAATTAAAGATATTTAAACAACCAGATAGCCAATTGCTTATGAACAACATTCATTACTCATGGTGGTAATTTTCATAAAATGAACCAGAAATCATTCAAACAAGAACATAGGTCCTAAGAGTTAGAATGATCTCACAGTTAATGGACAAAAAGATGAAAACGAAATAGTTCCTCTTCAACAAATCCATAGCATAACATTTGAACATCCCACCAAGCTTTCTCCAACATGCAAACTGTAATTCTCTATTGCAAAAGGAAATAGTTCTTCTTACAATATGTCTTCACTAATCTAGCTGGGAAAAAGTCCCTCTCTCATCTAAATCTTCTATATTTATACAAAAGAACAGGACTGTTGGGCTGCCCACGAATGACTCTTGGGCTTCCCCAACTCTTCGCCTCCCAAAAATTTACTTTCACTAAGTGTTTATAAAATTTACAAAATATTACAAAAGTGAACAAATGTTCATGAGGAGGGCCCCACTTGATTATTCAAAAATTTCTTCCATGCTGAAGCCTCTGAAGCAATACTTTCAAATTCAGAAGGTTCCAAGAATCGAATATTTATTTCAAATTTTGTAGCCTGGTTTCTGATGACTTCTATTATGGCTGCGCTCAAGCGAAGCTGGTCTTCTAACAGCTGCACACTAACTGTGGAATGATCTACCTCATTCCCTAGGGTATGTTCATCTAAAGATTTAATGTGTTGTATCCTTTTTTCATCTTCATGATACCTTCTTTGCAAAATTTCCAAAAGCAGGCTGTGGTCCAAAAAAGCATCCATTCTTTGCTCAGCCTCTACCTGGCATCGATTATAAGTGATCAGAAGTCTCCTAAACAATTATGCACACACCCCTCTTGTCTTCTTAACAGCCTTCTTGAACTCTTCAGTTGTGTTGGTGGAAAACTTCAACAAATCGTATTCCTGCCTGAGGGCTTGTTGATCTTTTGAGGGTAACTCAGCAGGAGTTTCTTCATTAGCTTCTAACCTTGCCATCCTTCCTGTCAGGACTTCCAGGATGTCTTGAGATCTGTCAAAAAGATATGAAGAGGTCTCCAAAATCTCTTCCAACCGGCTGTCTATTTGCAAAACCTTGCACCTTTCTTCCTCTATGGCCACTTGCAGTTGGTGCATCTTGGCTCTCTGTGCCAGAACGTGCTCCTTGAAAGGCTGAAGACTAACCTGTTGTTCCTTGGTCTTTTCTAAAGATGCTATCAATGAGGTAATCTTCTCTTTAAGTTCTTCCTTCTGCTCTTGAGATTTCCTCTTGCCTTCCTCCAAGGTATCCTTCTGCAGCTCCAAATCCCCTATCCTACCTAGCAGCTACTCTTTTTCTTCCCTCAACTCTCGATATTCCTACTGCACTTTCTCCAGACACTCTTGGGAGGTATCCATAGATCTCTTCTCTATCTGGAGGACCTGGATTTCAGCTTTTGAAGACTTGATTTCCTTTTGTATCTCTTCAAACTTTCTCTTTAACCTATTATTTTCTTCTCTTTCCTTTCTCAGGGTATCTTTGAGTTGAGAAGAAGACTTCTTTGACTGCTCAAGATCCATCATTATTTTATCTACATTGTCCTCGCAAGCATGGATCAATGCAGCCCCCGCTCTGATAGTGAACCTGGGGTCTCTGTTTGTCCCGTATACAATAGTTGTATCATTTATCATTTTACTAGATAGCCCCCCAGTTTCAACCTTCCTCTCGGTCCTCTTTACTATCCTTTTCTTTTCTTTATCATAAAAGATAGTATTAAAATCTGGTACCTCCTCCCCTTTCTTCTGTTCAAAGGGGATTAGCCTAAGGGTGGGGACCATAGCCTGTCCTGTTGTGCTGGCAGCAGGTGCTTTAGGATCTTGAATGTCAGGGTTTTCCAAGTCCTGAGCCTAACTGTCTGCTGCGTCAGAAGCTGATTGCTCTGTCACTGCCTGTGTTAGCTTTATCTTCTCTGCTTCCTGGTTCTTCAGCTCCTCATCTATCTTTATTTTTCTTTCTTCTTCTTTTCTTTTGGCAGCTTCTTCTTCCTTTTTGGCTACCTCTTGTGTAACTCTTCTCTCCTCCTCCTCCTCTCCTTTTAGCCAGCCTTCGGCTTCTTGGGCTAGCCTCCTAGCCTCTTCATTTCTTTTCCTGGTTTCCTCCTACTCGTCCTATCCATTTCCACCTTTGGTGGTGATTTTCTTTTTAAACCTTCTTCTTAAGGCTGTCATGTTCTGTGCACTACAGAAAATGGACACCTCTCTGTCCCAGTGGCTAGTGTATTCAAAATGTACATTCTCCTCTTTGCAGTGCTCTGCAACCTTATTCTGGGAGTCATTCCTATGGAAACGCATTTCCCCAAAATGGAATTTCTCCAACTCCTCCACGAATTCATCAACCTTCTTTACCCTGGTAAACTTGTAAATTCCCAATCTGAATGGAAAAGGAGGGTATGTTGCTTTCTTATGTTCAAATAGAAAACTCCCTATGCCATCTAAAAAGACTTGTCTAACTGCCTCTTTGTGGACTACATAGTCTGTGGCATACTTAGGCAGTAGTGAGGGTGCTCTAGAGCATCCAAACATTCTGAAATATAGTTCATCCTCAGTCAAGTAATAATCAGCATACTCTTCAATCACCTACAATGCCTCCTCCGAGATGGAGTTGCATTCTTTCAAGAAAATTAAGGTATATAGTGGCATAATGAAGTGCTCACACACTTCCCTATAGTGGCTATGATATTTGTGAGCCCACAATGGCTTGTATGCCAAGTAGACCGGTGTTCTTTCCTGATCCCAGATGCACCTCAGATTGGGGAAAGGTTGGTTGCATAGTATGCAATCAATTAGCATAGAGCTCATGTAGAACTCTGATCTCTTTTGGGACACCCCTCCCAATGCTGATGCTATGCACGCTGAGAGGCTTTTGGACACAATGTTGCCCCAGTTGAAAACGGTCCCCTGTGTTGGAACATAGAAAATTATTTGCACCCACTCCAATTTGAAGATTTTACCGTGGGCCCTCTCGAAAATCCTATTCAGCATCAAGGTGATGAACCTGTAAGGGGTTCTTAGACTTGCAGTGTCATACTCTCCAGTCGGCCTGGTTCTAAATTTTTTTCCAGGCATGAGCATCCTCTTCAGTATCTCGACTAGGTCCATCCTGATGCTTTTCAGCCAGTCTTCAGTCAGATATATTTGCTCTTCTAGTAAGTGGTAAGCCAGGGCCACATATCCAGGGTTATAAGCAGCATAACCCTGTTTATCAACATTTTCTAGAATCATGGTGGTCACATCTTCCCTAGGAAGAATCCACCCAATCACCTCTAAGCATGGAAAGAGTTCAGGTCTAATAGCAATTTTCATTAATGAAGACCTCTCTATGTTGGCATAGATGTTTTCTTCCTCAAAACCTATGTCAGGCACCTCTCGGCGCGTAATCAATCTGTAAATCTCCCCCCATTGATATTTGAGTTCTACACCAATCATGCATTTGGTGTCCTCGTAAGTGTATTCGACTCTGGTGATGACCTCGACTTTAGGTTCCTCTTCAATTGTGGGAGCCTTCTTCTTCTGACGCTTAGACATTTTGAATTCTGAGGAATTTCCCTGTCATGTACAGGAAAGTGTTTTAGGTTCTATTAGGTCATTCCCAGAGAACATTTAAAATAAAGACAACAGTGTAAGCATTTTTACCTCATCTATGCTAATCATGAATGTAGCTATGAAAAATACGCAAACAACATTCAAAACCAAATGTTTCTTCCCAAAGTCTGAAACTAGCTCACAACAAACATGTGTAGATCATCTTAGACAAACATGGGTTTTCTAAACGATGAAAAATCCTCTTCTTAATGCTGAACAGAAAATATTTTCAACACCCCCTCTCAGTGTTGTGTATTACAACGTTACACGATGCCTAAACCCAAGTGAGGATGCCGCAAGTGATAGCACACTAGGAGACTATAAATGCTCACCTCACGGTCTGACTAGGAAAAGCCACTCTAACCTAGACCGGTTCGAGGTTCGAATTCGACAGTGAACAGGGTCGCCCTAAGCAGGGGGCTAAAAACAACACTGAGGTTTCAGTTCACAAAATAAGGGCAACCGAACCAGTGGAAACAAACTCGACATTTCCTAGGAAAGCCATGAAAGTCCTCCCTGGACAGCCAAAAACAAAATGGGAAAACTGGTGCGGACAGCGTAACAGCCGTCTACACCGGTTTCCCCAACAATCGAGTGTAGACTGTAAGACCATAACCTCTATGAGAGAGAATGCTGAGTCAGAACCACAACACCCCCAACTGCCAACCATACTAATTAACTTGTAGATATATAGGCCGGGATGGGAAAACCTAAGGAAAGAAACCGCGGGGACGAAAAAGTAGCTCAAACAATCAAACGAAATGGAAAAGGGGCACAAGGGCCTACCTGGCACTGTGCTGCGTGACTGGTGGAGGAAAACTGTTGAACTTCCATGGCAGAGTCACCTAGGAGTGAGGGTACCGACAGCGAGAATCCTGGTATGCTCGAGCAAAAATGAGAGCACAAAGAAAGGTCCAAAAATAATGATAAAATAATAAACCACCCAACTCCACTACGTATATGCCCTGGTCAACTATAATCGGCGGGGAGAAAAAATTCATCAGGCGGCAAAAGGCTAAGGCGTCGGTGACCAAGTCAACATTGCCTCTACAACGGCGGATGATAAAATGGCAAAGAGTTCGCAAAGGCATCATCAGAGAAACAAATCAACACTCACATCGTAGCTCACAAGACTAAGGCATCGAAGCAATAGAAGGTTGGAGAGCTACAACGGAAAAACCATAAAAGAAACCAAGTTCCACAGACCAGCAAAAATCAGAGTAAAAAAAAACATGAATTCGGCCAAAAATAACGGTCATGCGAAAAATAAAATCAAACTACGCCAGAAAGATAATTCTTTCTAAAGCCGCAACGACAAACACTAAAATCCAAAGGATCTACGAAACAAAAATGGCAAGATAGAAAAAGGTTAATCCAATCATCGGGGAACTTCACAATGCATCATCCGCAACTACAGAAACCGTAGAGACAATACGTTCCGGCGGTATTCCAACAAGCCACCGATTAAGACAAACAAATAAATAAAAGCATCGGAGGAAATAAATCTTGGATCGGACACGACTTCCTGTTACTTCTCTGCAACAGCGGTCATGCAGATGACTAGACTCCCGACTCAAAAGTCCAAAACACTTCCGATGGCAAGGCAAAACTAAATCAAATAGTGAAACATCGCTAGCATAAAATTAATCTTTACGCAAAACATCAAGCAAACCAAAATGCTGAGCCAAAATGAATTAAAGGAGGGTCCCAAATTTTTTTTTGAATTTTGGGAAAATTCTGCAGTTGCAACAATTGGCTACTACCTGGTGAACCCCAGAATCTATGAATTAACTTCTTCCTAGTAGAATACTGTTTAATCATTTAGCTCATAAGTTTAATTCTTCTAGATGCTTGTATTCCTAAGATGGCAAACACACAAATTTAAACCATTGATGGCAGTCTATTATTTGGGAAGGGAACACCCAAAATACTTGAAATTCTGGATAACTCTTTTGAGGCTTAGTAGGTGAGTTTTATTTGACCTTTGCCTTTGGGTAGTTTTTAGCTTGGACACCACAGGATCGTAACATATGGTAAACAGAACTATTCATTTGTTCCTCGTTCCCATGCCAATTGCACTTTTGTGTCTTTTGAACTTTTGTTCTTTTGAGTCCTCCATCTGCCTTTCTTTCTGAATTTTATTCAGGCTCTTCTATCCATAGTGCCCTTTTGTGTGAGAGAAGAATTTACTTTTCAGCTCATGGATGGAGAACAACTTTTGGCATATTGATATTCATGTTTCTGATACTTTTATTTGATATGTATTGCTTCTTTAAGGAGTTTTGACTCTTAACAGCCTTTAGGCTTTTGAAATTATGGCATGGGATCATTTATATATAATAAATTGCTTACCTTGCTTCCTTTCCGTGGGTCCTTTTCCATCACTCCCTAAGACATCTTAGATGTGAAATGGACGGAGCCTCAAAATAGTATTCTATACCTCTAAATTCTGAGTTCTTTTCAGGGGTTAAGCAGGGCTTCAATGAGTGTATGGCCATTTAGGAAAACTACCTACTAGAAGACATTCTATCATTTCCAAAATAAAACGCACAGTATTTTCCCAAAGATTTCAGTTAATCAAGAACCCTGATGTTTTCCATGCAACCAAAAGTTTGCCTCTTTTATTCAAAAACAAAAATAACCAAAAACTAAGTGGTAAATCAAAGCAAAACGACATAAAATTATTTATGTACAAAATCATTAAATCAAAAGAAAATAAAATTGTGCCCACCCTTGAAAATCCTTCAATCTAGTGAGTCAAGGGGCTAGGTTGGATTGCAGACATGAGATACCTAACCATGGTCTAATTGTACTATTTTTGAAACCGAAACCATGTCTACTGATTTACAATCAATCTCATCAGCCTGAGAAAGTTGAAGAAGATCAGGCTGAATGTCAATCATATTGCTGGCTTTTTCTGAGGCATGATATCTTAGTTCAAGCTCCGTTAGATAATTTCCCAGAACAGAATTAGTAGATTCATTTCCTTCCCCCAACTTAGTAATAGTGTGTTTCATGTAAGGCTCTCTTAAAATTTTGATCTGATTTGGGGTACCCTTATGAGGTAACCATAAATGAGACCATTCTGAAGCAAAATACCCCTTTAACCTTGCAGACTAGTCTCGGTTCAGAATAAGCCCATATCCATCGGTATGTCAGCCACCATAATATCAATAAATTGACATATCTTGTTATTTGCAGATAAACGAATGAGAACATTCCTCATTTCCCCCACTATTTTGACACTGGTTCTATCTAGTTGAATGACTTCCCAGGCTGTGAGCTTTGGCTGCCCATTAATTTTCTTGCAAACTACAAGTGGTGTAACATTCACCGATGATCCATAATCTACCAAACATTTATGCACCTTATGATTCAACATTTTTAGAGTCAAAAGGAAAGGTGGGGTTTTAGCTTTCTCTTCCCAATTAATTCGACGTCTTCCTCCGTAGGTTGATTTTCAGTGGGCATTTATTTTTCTGGCTCTTCAGTCTTTTCATTGTTTCCTTTGTCAACATCTAATTGTCCTTCCATAAACTTGGCAGGCTTGTTGATTTGTTCCATTTCCTGGATGAAAATGGTAAGTTTGGGTACTTTATCTTCAATATTGTCCTTTGACTGTCTCCTGACATTCTTTTGCAACTTCTTAATCTTTGAAATTGTTGTATTGTCTTTAATTATCAAATCCATGTCTTTTCTTGTTGTTGGTATGTTCTCAGGTTTAGGAGTACCTTTTTCTGTATCAAACAGCGAGACACAGTCCCATAAAAACATGGTATCATTTTCTTGTTTCTCTATGGCCTTATTACCCTTTTCGTCTTCATCACTGTCCTCGGTCAATTTAGAGTCCAAGAGTTGATTCATTACCAATGTCATCGAATTTAACCATTGAGGACAATTCTTTTCAGAATGAGGTTGTTGGTGAAAAGTGCAAAAATTATCCTTGCCCACCTCCATCAAATTCATTGATGCTAAATCATGTGGAGGGGTCTTGCATTGATTGTTATCCTCCCTTCTTTTGTAGTATGGCTTATAAGATTTATGAGCTTCTTTTTTCTTCTCCAAATCTATTATTCTGTTGGACAGCTTTTGCATCATCTTTAACATTCCCTCAAAATCACGTGACTGTTCCTCTTTAGGTTTAAACAGCAATAAGGTTCTTTTCTCGGACGTTTTTTCTCCAGACTGCTCAGGGTAATCTTCTATACTTTCCTTTTCAGCCTCTACTCTTTCTGCTTCTTTGTAAGTCTCAGCCAGCGTAGGATTAACTTGAGCTTTTGCAAACATAGCCAAATCCAGACCTAAAGCTGAGGTTTAATATTCAATCAGAACTTTATCGAAAGGCTTATCAGTTGCAGAGAATTTCTTGAGGTAAGCAAAAAATATTTGAGTGAAATTGTGTACTTTCTCATTCCTTCCTTTTTTTAAAGCACCTAAACCTTTCATTAGGGCTGCATGTGTTTTTTGGGCTGCATACTTGTTTCTGAAAATCCTTTCAAAAGTATCCCAGTCTGGGATAGAGTTTGCAGGAAAACCAAAATACCACGATGCTGCAGCTCCTTTAAGAGTGTGTGGGAAAAGTCTACAAACTACATCTTCATGCTTCCCAGCTCTTAAACCTTCTATTACTAAATAAAAACTTTGTAAATGGTCATCAACTAGCATATTCTCATTTGGATCAAACTTAGGCAGTATCTTCTCAAAGGCTTGAGGCAAGTCATGCAATGGAGGTGTTAAGTTCAAAGGCGACCTGGCTTTCCAAGAAGGTGGTGGATTAGGTGGGTTGGGTGGTTGATTAGCGTTTACACCTTCCATGAGTTTGGGTAGAGAGTGAGGGGGTGAATGAACAGGAGTATGGGTCGGTGAATAGCAAGGTGTCTCTAGGCCCACTTGATTTAAAGGCTGAACCACCTCCTGTAAGGCTGTTTCTACAAGTTATTCCAAATCTCCAACCAACACTGAGTCTTCCAGTATGGGACGGTCTCTCCTTTTATATTCCCTTCTAGGAAAATCAGGGATAATTGGTAATCCTCCAATCTTTTTCACATATTCCCTAGTTTGTCTTCTCAGATCATTTATCACTTGGTTGTCCATAGCAAACAGATGTTCCCTATTCTCGTGGGTATTTGGATTAGGACAGAAACTGCTTTCGAAATTATCACTGGTGGGGTTATTTCGGGAAAATGGGTTTCCTCGGCTAGCCATGTACTGGCGGCCCTTTTTCTAGCGCCAGAAACTGTTGAGGCCTGGAAAATCATAGGCAACAATAGCAAGGGATTCTCCCCAGTCAACGTTCCCAACTAACCCGTGATTGTTTGGTGTGGGGAATCCATCCGGTTTGCGGTCCGGCTACTGTAGGTCAAGTAACAAAAATAAAAAGGTTTTTCCTGTTGCGGCCCGGTCCACTATGTATATTTTTGTATTTTTGACTCTAAATATAATATACAAGTGCCTACCTAACATGCAGATTGATTGAGAATGCAAGGAGTGTTCATAATGTGATGCGCAGATTCTTACCTCTCGTCTTAGGCTCTCATGCATCTAAATCATACACAACAAGAATTTAAATCTAACTACCTACCTATCCCCAGGGAGCAAGATTGTCACTTATTAATGAGTAACGTATCTTGTGCATGCATTATAAAGAGAAATTTCAGATAGCTAATATTTCTTCCAAAACACATGAACAATTAAAGATATTTAAACAACCAGATAGCCAATTGCTTATGAACAACATTCATTACTCATGGTGGTAATTTTCATAAAATGAACCAGAAATCATTCAAACAAGAACATAGGTCCTAAGAGTTAGAATGATCTCACAGTTAATGGACAAAAAGATGAAAACGAAATAGTTCCTCTTCAACAAATCCATAGCATAACATTTGAACATCCCACCAAGCTTTCTCCAACAGGCAAACTGTAAATCTCTTGTTTAAAAGGAAATAGTTCTTCTTACAATATGTCTTCACTAATCTAGCTGGGAAAAAGTCCCTCTCTCATCTAAATCTTCTATATTTATACAAAAGAACAACACTATTGGGATTCCCACGAATGACTCTTGGGCTTCCCCAACTCTTCGCCTCCCAAAAATTTACTTTCACTAAGTGTTTATAAAATTTACAAAATATTACAAAACTGAACAAATGTTCATGAGGAGGGCCCCACTTGATTATTCAAAAATTTCTTCCACGCTGAAGCCTCTGAAGCAATACTTTCAAATTCAGAAGCTTCCAAGAATCGAATATTTATTTCAAATTTTGTAGCCTAGTTTCTGATGACTTATATTCTAGCTGCGCTCAGATGAAGCTGGTCTTCTAATAGCTACAAACTAACCGCGGAATGATCTACCTCATTCCTTAGGGTCTGTTCATCTAAAGCTTTAATGTGTTGTATCCTTTTTTCATCTTCATGATACCTTGTTTGCAAAATTACCAAAAACAGGCTGTGGTCCGAAAAAGCATCAATTCTTTGCTCAGCCTCTACCTGGCATCGATTATAAGTGATCAGAAGTCTCCTGAAGAATTCTGCACCCGCCCCTCTTGTGTTCTTAATAGCCTTCTTGAACTCTTTGGTTGTGTTGATGGCAAACTCCAACAAATCGTAGTCCTACCTGAGGGCTTGTTGATCTTTTGAGGGTAACTCCGCAGGAGTTTCTTCATTAGCTTCTAACCTTGCCATCCTTCCTGTCAGGACTTCCAGGATGTCTTGAGATCTGTCAACAAAATATGAAGAGGTCTCCAAAATCTCTTCCAACTAGCTGTCTACCTGCAAAACCTTGCACCTTTCTTCCTCTATGGCCATTTGCAGCTAGCGCATCTTGGCTCTCTGTGCCAGAACGTGCTCCTTAAAAGGCTGAAGACTAACCTATTGTTCCTTGGTCTCTTCTAAAGCTATTGTCAACGAGGTAATCTACTCTTTAAGTTCTCCCTTCTACACTTGATATTTCCTCTCACCTTCCTCCAAGGTAGCCTTCTACAGCTCCAAATCCCCTATCCTACCTAGTAGTTGCTCTTTTTCTGCCCTCAACTCTTGATATTTCTGCTGCACTTTCTTCAGACACTCTTGGGCGGTCTCCATAGATCTGTTCTCTATCTGGAGGACCTAAAGTTCAGCTTTTGAATACTCGATTTCCTTTTGTATGTCTTCAAACTTTCTCTTTAACCTATTATTTTCTTCTCTTTCCTTTCTCAGGGTATCTTTGAGTTGAGAAGAAGACTTCTTTGACTGCTTAAGATCCATCATTATTTTATCTACATTGTCCTCAGAAGCATGGATCAATGCAGCCCCCGATCTGATAGTGAACCTGGGGTCTCTGTCTGTCCCATATACAATAGTTGTATCATTTATCATTTTACTAGACAGCCCCCCGGTTTCAACCTTCCTCTCGGTCCTCTTTATGATCATTTTCTTTTCTTTATCATAAAAGATAGTATTAAAATCCAGTACCTCCTCCCCTTTCTTTTTTTCAAAGGGGATTAGCCTAAGGGTGCGGACCATAGCTTATCCTGGTGTGCTGGCAGCAAGCCCTTTAGGATCTTGAATGTTAGGGTTTTCCAAGTCTTGAGCCTGACTATCTGATGCGTCAGAAGCTGATTGCTCTGTCACTGCCTATGTCAGCTTTATCTTCTCTGCTTCCTGCTTCTTCAGCTCCTCATCTATCTTTCTTTTTATTTCTTCTTCTTCGCTTTTGGAATCTTCTTCTACCTTTCTGGATGCCTCTTGTGCAGCTCTTCTCTTCTCCTCCTTCTCTCCTTTTAGCCATCCTTCGGCCTCTTGGGCTAGCCTCCTAGCCTCTTCATTTCTTTTCCTGGTTTCCTCATCCTCGGCCTTTTCCTGCTCGTCCTGTCCCTTTCAACCTTTAGTGGTGATTTTCTTTTTAAACCTTCTTCTTAAGGACGTCATGTTCTATGCACTGTGGAAAATGGACTCCTCTTTGTCCCAGTGGCTAGTGTATTCAAAATGTACATTCTCCTCTTTGCAGTGCTCTGCAACCTTATTCTGGGAGTCATTCCTATGGAAACGCATTTCCCCAAAATGGAATTTCTCCAACTCCTCCATGAATTCATCGGCCTTCTTTACCCTGGTAAACTTGTAAATTCCCAATCTGAATGGCAAAGGAGGGTATGCTGCCTTCTTATGTTCAAATAGAAAACTGCCTCTTTGTGGACTACATAGTCTGTGGCATACTTAGGCAGTAGTTAGGGTGCTCTAGAGCATCCAAACATTCTGAAATATAGTCCATCCTTAGTCAAGTAATAATCAGCATACTCTTCAATCACCTACAATTCCTCCTCTGACATGCAGTTGCATTCTTTCAAGAAAATTAAGGTATATAGTGGCATAATGAAGTGCTCACACACTTCCCTATAGTGGCTATGATATTTGTGAGCCCACAATAGCTTGTATGTCGAGTAGACTGGTGTTCTTTCTCGATCCCAAATGCACCTCAGATTGGGGAAAGGTTGGTTGCATAGTATGCAATAAATTAGTATAGAGCTCATGTAGAACTTTGATCTCTTTTGGGACACCCCTCCTAATGCTAATGCTATGCAGGCCGAGAGGCTATTGGACACAATGTTGGCCCAGTTGAAAATGGTCCCCTGTGTTGCAACATAGAAAATTATCAGCACCCACTCCAATTTGAAACTTTTACCGTGAGGCCTCCCGAAAATCCTATTCAGCATCAAGGCAATGAACCTGTAAGGGGTTCTTAAACTTGTAATGTCATACTCTCTAGTCGGCCTGGTTCTAAAGTTTTTTCTAGGCATGAGAATCCTCTTCAGTGTCTCAACTAGGTCCATCCTGATGCTTTTCAGCCAGTCTTCAGTCAGATATATTTGCGCTTCTGGTAAGTGGTAAGCCAGGGCCACATATCCAGGGCTATAAGAAGCATAACCCTATTTATCAACATTTTCCAGAATCATGGTGGTCACATCTGCCCTGGGTGGAATCCACCCAATCACCTTTGAGCATGGAAAGAGTTTAGTTCTAGTAGTAATTTTCATTAATGAAGACCTCTCTATGTTGGCATAAATGTTTTCTTCCTCAATACCTATGTCAGGCACCTCTCGGCACGTAATCAATCTGTAAATCTCCCCCCATTGATATTCGAGTTCTACACCAATCATGCATTTGGTGTCCTCGTAAGTGTATTCGACTCTGGTGATGACCTCGACTTCATGTTCCTCTTCAACTGTGGGAGCCTTCTTCTTCTGATGGTTAGACATTTTGAATTCTGAGGAATTTCCCTGTCATGTACATGAAAGTGTTTTAGGTTCTGTTAGGTCATTCCCAGAGAAGATTTAAAATAAAGACAACAATGTAAGCGTTTTTACCTCATCTGTGCTAATCATGAATGCAGCTACGAAAAATACGCAAACAACATTCAAAACCAAATGTTTCTTCCTAAAGACCGAAACTATCTCACAACCAACATGCGCAGATCATCTTAGACAAACATGGGTTTTCTAAATGACGAAAAATCCTCTTCTTAATGCTGAACAGAAAATAGTTTCAACACCCCCTATCAGTGCTATGGATTACAATGTTACACAATGCCTAAACCCAAGTGAGGACGCCACAAGTGATAGCACACTAGGAGACTGTAAATGCTCACCTCATGGTCTGACTGGGAAAAGCCACTCTAACCTAGACCGGTTCGGGGTTCGAATTCGACAGTGAATAGGGTCTCCCTAAGCAGGGAACTAAAAACAACAATGAGGTCTCAGTTCGCAAAATGAGGGCGACCGAACCAGTGGAAAAAAACTCAGCATTTCCTAGGAAAGCCATGAAAGCCCTCCCCGGACGGCCAAACAAAAAATGGGGAAAACTGGTGCGGATAGAGTAATGGCCATCTGCACTGGTTTCCCCAACAATCGAGTGTAGGCTATAAGACCATAAAGGCTGCGAGAGAGAACGTTGAGTCGGAACCACAACACCCCCAACTGCTAGCCATACTAATTAACTTGTAGATATACAAGCCAGGATGGGAAAACCTAAGGAAAGAAACCGCAGGGACGGAAAAGTAGCTCAAACAATCAAACGAAATAGAAAAGGGGCACAAGAACCTACATGGCACTGTGCTGCACGACTGGTGGAGGAAAACCATTGAACTTCCATGGTGGAGCCACCTAGGAGTGAGGGTACCAATAGTGAGAATCCTGGTCTGCTCGAGCAAAAATGACAGCACAGAGAAAAGTCCAAAAATAACGATAAAATAATAAACCACCCAACTCCACTATGTATACACCCCGGTCAACCATAATCAGCGGGAAGAAAAAATTCATCGGGCGGCAAAAGGCTAAGGGGTCGACGACCAAGTCAACATTGCCTCCACAATGGTGGATGATAAAATGGTAGAGAGTTCACAAAGGCATCGGCAGAGAAACAAATCAACACTCACATCGGAGCTCGCAAGACTAAGGCATCGGAGCAATATAAGGTTGGAGAGTCGCAACGGTGAAACCATAAAAGAAACCAAGTTCCGCAAACCAGCAAAAATCAGAGTAAAAACGAACATGACTTCGGCCAAAAATAACGGTCATGTGGAAAATAAAATCAAACTATGCCGAAAAGATAATGCTTTCCAAAGCCGCAATGACGAACACTGAAATCCAAAGGATATATGAAACAAAAATGGCGGGATAGAAAAAGGTTAATGCAATCATCAGGGAACTTCACAATGCATCATTTGCAACTACAGAAACCATAGAGACAATACATTTCGGCGGTATTCCAACAAGCCACTGATTAAGACAAACAAATAAATAAAAGCATCGGAGGAAATAAATCTTGGATCGGACCCGACTTCTTGTTACTTCTCTGCAACGGCAGGCGTGCAGATGACAAGACTCTCGACTCAAAAGTCCAAAACACTTCCGATGGAAAGGCAAAACTAAATCAAATAGTGAAACATCGTTGGCATAAAAGTAATCTTTGCGCAAAACATCAAGCAAACCAAAACGCTGAGCCAAAATGAATTAAAGGAGGGTCCCAAATTTTTTTTTGAATTTTGGGAAAATGTTGTAGCTGCAACAGAATGGTAAAGATATATGGATTCTTTACTCAAATATTGATACTCAGCATACCGATGTTCCCATGAAAAAATTGCCTCACTATATACTTCATGTTCCTCCTTGTTCCCTATCTTCTTATCCAATAAATCTTGGGTTTCTTGTTCATACTAAATGATATTACGAGATATATCTTGTAATGTTTTGAGCATAATTTGGAAAAAAAGTTTCAACTCATCTTCTCGTCCATGTTTGACATGTCTCTTTCTCCATGGATCTGAAATTTTTCTAGAACTTGTTAATGAACAGACAAGCAGGTTTAGAGGACCATGCTCTGATACCACTGTAATGTACCAACTTGGATACTTGGCACACTAAATCAAACAACAAGGATCTTAACCAAGTTTTGGGGTTATTGTGAGTTCAAAAAAAGAGGAGGGATTATGTTCAGATTAGGATACTATGCATAATGTACTAGAACCTTTTATTGTTTCAAAATCAACAAGGCTCAAATTTACTCCCAAGGTTCCTTGGCACCCCAACATATGCAAACTAAATCCTTTACTTCACACATATTGGAAAACAATGGAAGTGGATTTTGAATTGGAGAGGATTAAAGAAATTAAATATCAATTAATGAACTCTTGGGATTCGCTCCAGCAAGTTTCAGATAGTTTTGAGAAGGTTTAAGAGGAAAACTAGTGAAAATGACTTCTAGGACTGCTCAACTAGTTTGACTTCAGGATGACCCAAATAGTGCAAGGAGGTTTTGATTTATCAATTTTAGGAATGGTACAATTTAAGTGAATTTTTATTGAATATAAGGAAGTGGAAGAATCAAATTTTGAGTTATTATGAAGCATTAATGACTCAAACACTGAAACTAGCTCAATTTAGATAGGCATCTAGCATAGGTACACAATAGGACATAAATCATATTTTTTATTGATTACAGCAGGAAAATAAATATAAAAGGTATGATATAACATCAATGTCACCCTTCATAGTATTAATTACATCAAGAAGTTATCTTAAGAATAGAAGATAAGAAGGTAGAATTCTCCATGAAACAAAACTAGGAAAATATGAAGATTCAAACTGGAAGGCTTCTTTAATCACTACAATTAGATCAAATTCACTAGATATAGTCATAGGACCTGTAATAATATCAATTATGAGGAATCTATGTCCTAATACTCACAATATAATTATGGGGCACATATCCCATCTTGGACTAGGGGCACATCTACCAAGTCTAGAGTAGCACAATGCTCTCAAATCAGTTCACAAACTGACAAAATATGTTAAAGTGGTGCAATATCCCTCTTTTATATATAATATTTCCTCTTTTCCAATATACCTTGACCAATTTCTCTCGCATGAATTAGATTAGAAAATGTTTTCTTTGGGATCTTTTCTTTTTTGCTTTCTGATTTTATTATTGTTTCCTGCTTTATTGGTGTATCCTTCTTTTCTTCCTGCTTTATTATGATTTTATGATTTTGTATGATTTATCCTGGTTTTCAGCCTTATCCTACTTTTCTTATTTATTTTTCTTTTCTACTTTATTCTTCTTTTCCTTATCTTTCCTGCTATGTACTTCTTTTATGCTTTATGGTTGCTCTTCCTTGCTTTATCCGATTTCCTTCCTCTTTTTTATTTCCATCTTTAAGGTGCTTCCTCCTTTATTTCTTATTTTTCAAGATAATATGATTTCTCCTTTATTTATTCTTTTGCAAGGTTCCTTTGGTCAAACCTTATCCTCTTAATGCACCCTCATGGCCCATTATCTCCATTATTTTTTAAAAATAAAACTTATTCATAAAAATAATTTATCCAAGGTGCATCTTCAAACATTAGGAAATAATAATTACTACTTCTTCTAAAACCATAGGGACTGAATGGCTAATAGGATGATCCATATGTCACCAAAATGGGTACATGACATACTACCACTCAAATAGTGTAAGATTAAAATAAATTCTTCCATACACCTCTCAATAAATGGTAATTATAGCCACCATGAGAAAGTGAGTGAAAATACAAACGATGAACTTTGAAACACTTAAGTTTTGTCCCACATTTTTTGTTAAACCAAAAGGCTAACTTATTAGTTTCCACTACAACCACTAGAGTTAATGTATCCATGGTAGGTTGTTAAACTATGTCATAAGTCTTGAAGGAGGTGTTGGCCACCAAGTCAACAATATTCCCCACAACACCAACCAAGAAGACTTGAACCAATGAATTTTTGGCTCTAATACCAATTGTTGGCCCATGTTTTCCATCAAACCAAAAGGACGATTTAATTTTTTAGTTTATGATACAACCACGAGAGGCTATTAAACCATTTCACGAGTACCATAGTAGGTTTTGGACACCAAGTTAACATTAACTTTATGGGATATGTGGTCCACCAAAAGTGTGAGTGAAGGCACAAAATAGATAGTTATGGTGAAGGGAATTGGGAGAAACACTCAACAAGAACACCTATTTTTTTTAGGTGCCCTCCCACCTTTGAGATCTGCTATGGTGTAGACCTAATTCATGGGCACTAAGTTACCTCTTCAAAGATATGTACAATATGTTAACATTACTTTATCTAAAATTATTTGCCATGGGATCTTTGGTATGAAAGAGAAAATCTTCTCAATCAAACATCTAGTCCCAACCTTGGAATTATCTACTGTTAGAGAGTGCACTTGTTATCAAACAAGTTTTGAACTATTTCCAATAAAAAATATTTGAATTTCCCTAAAGGTCAACAAATAAGTTGCAATGTATATGGTTGTGGTGATTTTTTTAGACAATGCTTATCCCCAAAACCCTATCTGAGCTAAAACATTGTTTTGGTCCCCAAATGGGGAATTTTAGTTTGTTGAGGTTAAGTCATTGATTTTAAGGATAAACTTGGTAGTATTAAAAAATGTTTAAATTAAGGTGTGACTTGTGTGCATGTGAGATGTGTACATCAGTAAAAGATTGCTTGAAAGTAAACTAAAATAAATGTTGGAAATAAATCTTGCAAGAAAGGAAAATTAAGTACGCCAAGTAATAAAGATTAAAAAAAGTAATTTTTTAATGCAATCAATAAATGATATCTCTTAATTCAAACTAACTATAGAGTAATACAATCTATAATAAAGGTGAAAATATAGGAAAATGAAACAATTTTGATGAATACTAAGAACCTAGGGAGTCTCTTTCTTTACCAAACATTTTTTCCCTAAAGTAAAGCACTTAAATATCATGAATTAAACTAGGGATCTAATGTTGAAAAACAAGGAAAGAAATATGGAAAAACTTTAAAATTTACAAAGAAGACGATTAAAATGCAAAATGCAAAAGATTGACTATGTAACTCATTTTATGCAATTTTAAGAAAATAAAAAAGGAAGGATCAACCAACTATATGTTTTGTGATAAATGTTGAAACTAACGCAAGTCAGTTCAACCAAATATAAATCCTAAATGCAACAAATACTAAAAGTATAAGACCCCTTTCTTCACCTACAATGTTCCATGGGAAAACTCAACAAACAACATCAATATACAAATAGGCCTATGGTATTTGTGTATACAAATTATAAAATATTAGGATAGAATTTGAGAAGCAAAATGTTTTTGAAAAATAAAATTCTTGCATAGAAATGTCCCTAGAATGTGCACATACACAAAAAAAAATATTGGGTTTAGTGCTTGCAAATAGTTTTTATGTGGAAAAATTTGCTATGTACAAAACTAAAAATGTTAAACATTATTAATACTATGGTCGAAATCTAGGGTTTCTTACCTATGTCACCTAAAAACCTAAAAATATGGTAAGAATAAACAATATAAAAATGAGGGGAAACTAAACTACCAAAATCCCCATGAAACACACTTACAAACAAGGAGAGACAAGTCAAATTTTTGTAGTGTGGTAGTTAATATGTAGAGTGTTTTATCTTACTAAGGTGTACCCAAAATCCCTACTTAGGGGTTGTGCAACCTTAGAAACAGACAAAAGAAAAAAGAAGAAAAACAAAACACAATAGTAAGATTATTCGATATTTTATCCTATGTAAGAAAATTGATACAAGTTAAAGAACAAGAATCTCAAACTAAAGCATAAGATAAACTAAAGAATAAATAATATTTTAATATGCCAATGGAAAAAGGACTTACAAACATAACCCAGTCATGGTATTGTGGAGAAATGGGCTTCAAAACAACCTAAAGGGAGGGTAATGTTCCTCCTTGTGTGCTCCAATTTCAAGCTGGTAGAAGTGAAATCTCAAATGGTAGAGAGGATATGGTTGGGTGGAAACTATTTCTAGTGGAATTTCAACAACATAACATTACTTTGGATTGTGTATAAGTACGAAATGAGTGATCTTAATGGCTTCATTCATAGGTGAAATGGTGGATCTTCCTTTTAAGCTAGATTTATGCGAACCATCCCATTAAATTAAAGAATTAATGAAATGTTGGGCTTTCCTTTCGAGCTAGCTTCTATGTTAACTATCTCATTGCATTAAGGAAGAAATGAGATAAGGATAATCAAGACTAGAACAAACCCTATATTTAGTAATAATTACTTGATAAGGTCAATACCTAACCACTATGTCATTTTTGGGAGCCACATAGGAATTAATTAGACATAAAAAAAATCACTTTATGTTGGGAAACCGAGTCCTAGAATTAAGATAAAATAGCATAAATAGACAAAAATAGAGTAATCCATGCCTTAATAATGAATAATAGAGATAAATAACAATCCTCTTCGAGGGAGGAACTTCCTTACACAATGTACTTGTGTACCCAAGAAAAGACAATATCCAATTATAAATAAAATGAGAATACCTCCTTCCTATATATAGGAGACAAAGGTGTACAACAACAACTAATAGACCCACTAATAGACCCAAGATGACATAAATATTATGTAATGCACCACATTATAGGGGGTAATGTGCTACACTATATGGGGTAATGTGACATCATTAAGGGCTTAACATGCCACTCCCCTTCAAAAAGTGTTATCCTCAATGCTGAATTAGTTTTGGATGTTGTATAAAGGACTCACCTTCCCATGTTGAATCTTCTATGGGTAAGTTTTTCCATTTAATGAGAGACTCTAGAATTTATCAATTTTAATGTTGTCTAGTTCTTGTTTCGGTGATTTATTCGGGCTCCAATATGATTTTTCTTTCCTCATCAAGTTATAGTAATATTGTTTGAAGTGTTAGCTTGTCACCTATTCCCTTCTTCAAACAAGAAACATGGAAAATTGGATAGACTCATGAAAATGCATGTAGTTCCAATTGGTAGGCCATAATACCTATCTTTTGTAGCACCTTGTTGGGACCGTAGTATTTAGGTGATAATTTATTATCCTTCTTGGTTTTCTTCAGGGACATATTTGTGTATGGTTTTAGTATTAAAAACACCCAATCCCCCACATTAAATATTTGTACACTTCAGCATTGATATGCTTGTTGTTTCATTCGATTTTGTGCTAGATTTAGGTTATCCTTTAAGATTTGAAAAACTTGTTGTTGATGCTTCATGTGGTCTTCCACTGCTTGAACCTTAGAGGAGTATCTTACTGAAGATGTGATGGATGGTGGATGATAGAAATAAAGTAACCACTTGACCCATTTTGTTTGTTTATTAGCTGCAAAACATCAAAGATACCCTTCCAAATATTTGTTTACGATATTTGTTTGTCCATCAAATTGAGGATGATAAGATAAGCTATGAGCCAGTTTAGTACCCAAAAAATAAAATAATTCGGTCCAAAATTTGTCAATGAAAATGGGATCCCTGTCACTTAATATAATATTTGGAGTACAATGTAGTTTTTGGACTATCTCCATAAAGAATTGGTGATCATGCTTTCTTTGAAGGGGTGAGATAGTGCACAGAAGTGTACATATTTAGTAATTTTATCAAAAACCATTGTTTGCATTTCCTCCCTCTTCGACCCAGGTTCGTACCTTTCATCATGCACAAAAAATACCAAGATATCAGCCTAACATATCAAGGCTCAGTCAGTAGCACATGCGACGTAGATGTAGTCTCACTTGAGGTATCAATTATGGGTAACTTCTAAAACTAGGTTTCTTCATTTGGGTGGGGGTTTCTTCTCCTTTGGAACCTTACCAACTCGCTTGACCAAAGCCAATAGGTGTATTATGTAATCTTACTATGCATGGATAAGACACTACTTAACCTATCCATCACAGTGATTATAATAGAAATGTATGCTTAACACACATGTTATCTATCAATAGTGTGACTCATGCATCAAAATACTTATTCATATGAAAATATGTAAACACTTAATCACAATATACATTACTGCAACTTAAGCATATTCATCATATACATTCATATGGATTCACATACATTCATGCAACATAAATACATTCGTTAATTATTCAATGACATATTCTTTAACGTGGAAACCCATCCAGGAAAAACCATAATGGCGTTCTTCATCTAGCATGAGAAATATATGGCACCTTTGTTCTGTGGACTTAGATTTAGACTCTGTTCTAGATATTCTTCTCTCTATCTATACATACTTCTCTCTCCTCTCATTCTCTTTGGTCTTCTGACACTCAATCTTCTCCTACTTGACTCTAATGTTGATCTGCACACATCCTAGATCGACTTGACCTTCTCTACACTTTTGCGCACTTAGTTGCAAACTCTTCGAATCTTTACAAAACAAATAATTGACTCTCAAGTGTACTTGAATATCTAAAACAACAGCAACAACCTATAGGTAAGAAACCTACACACAACCTTGGTTCTACCTTCTTATATACGCTTACATGTCGCTATCAATCAACTTCATTCAGTCAAGAAGACAATATTTTATTCCTATTCTAGTGACATCTTTTAGTAGGCACTAACGACCCAAATTACAAATATTCATTTATTCCTTACAACCCATGTGACCTACGCTGATTCTATCCAACCTCGTACCCACTATCTTCCCTCAACTATCATTTTCATTCGTTGCACCACTGCACATCTTCGCTAGCATGGTTCCTTATGTCGTGGCTAATCTCATCACATCCTTTATTTATATCATGGCTTCTCTTATGTTTCTAACTCTTCCTTTTGTCGCATATTCTTCTGTAACTTCTTCTTTCCTTACTCTTTATTCCTTTTCTTCTTCTTTCTCTTCCTTCTCTTCTTCCGTCACAGCTTATCTTCCTTCCTACAGTCAGACTCTTTTCCTTCTTGGGAATAATTCTAACCGAATTTTTCCTATATTCAACATATGGTCAACAGGTCCCCAATTGTCAATTGTGGCTCGTCCTAAGCCACTCAAATATATTCAGTAACTTTTGTACTTGTTACAACTTTACCTTGAAATCTTGGAATATTTTCATTACCTCTTATGTCTCTCGTCGCACATCTTCTTCTACCTTCTACAATTTCCCATAAGGTCGCAACTAAGGTGTTCCATCATTACAAGACCTGCAGCCTTCAATGCTTATCACATCCTCTAATATACAAGATGAATAATGGTTGTAACCCTTTATGCTTCTGCGACTTTATCTATCCTTCATTGTTGTTGCATGTGCAGCAATGTGACTTATTGTTGTAGCTTCTTCATTTATGTTTCCTTAGCCATTTTATCTATTAAGGGTAACTTTTTCATCTCATTCTTCAACTAAGTTACTCCTATCTCAGTTTTGCACAACTCTTTCTTGGATTGATAATTTATTTGTTGGAATATTAGGGTCGCTAAGCCAAAACAGTTCATCAATAGTCAGCAATATATCTTGAGCTTCTTGTAAGGTTGAAGATGAAGTCCCAACTTCCAAGTAGTTTCATGGGAATTCTTTTCTTAGGTTTCTTAATCATCGTCGGAATGCCATTTTCATCAATACTTTCTTCATCGGTGATCATATCAGTCATATGATCATCTTCTGTGCTTCTTTGATGATGAAATACTCCATCTCATTGTTGTCTTATTTTTCTTTGACGATTAAATATTCCATCTCATCAACGTCTTCTTTTCTTCATGGAAATCAACCATCGCATCTTATTTGTTTAAACACCATTGAAAAATATATAGTGAGATTCTTATACAAATGATGGTGATGATTATGGCCTTTATCTCTGATTGTCATTATCCGAAATCTAGTTCGAACCGACGGATTTTACTAATGGATGTACTATGCATTTTGGTGAATCCTTCCACAAGTCTATCCAGCATCTTAGGTGGAATTTCATATGGTATAGGGATTTGGACCATTTCTCCTTTGTCCTTCCTCAGTAGTGCCAAGGCATCTTTTCTCTTACATGAACCATAACACTTCTTTGTTGTTGGAACAGGTAGATGAGGTAGTAACCTTACTTCAAAGATGACCGAAACTTGCTCAGTTTCCAATCCAATCCCTACCTGAAGTGGAACATCTATGGCAGTTCCTTCCATGATCGAATTACGTGATGCAGCTTCAACGATGAAGTCTATGACTATACTATCATTGGGATCCGAAATAGCCATACTCTGTGAATAAAGAAGTTACTTCGGCTCTTCGAGTTACAGAGAGAAATTCCTCATTCAAGGGAATCAAAATGAACTGAAGTTAAAGGATAAATGTTAGTAATATATACTCATTCAATCAGTTAGAACTTCACATGCATAGACATTACATGGAATAGTGACAACATGATCCATCACATGGACCACCTATCTGAATCATCATATGAAAACCACTATCTGACCCATCACTTTCCCTTATGATGTCATTGTCATCATTGTGATATCGAGACGTAAGTGACTTAAAAGTACACCATTAAAATATCTCGGTATTTTCAAATTAATGACGTCCAGTAGTGTTAATGATGGCTAGTTGTCTTAGTGATGGCCAGTTGTCAATTCTTAGATTTATGTGGTGCTTGCGACAATGTCATACTTTCTGCGAAATGTATTCTTTCTGTGACAGAGTTCCTTTGGTGCAACATACTAAGTATCCTCAACCATATTTTTATATCTACAAAAAACTTAGTGTCTGCATCACTTTTCTTGTTAATGAGGAAGACTATCAGTCTGCAACATGATTTAATTTTGCGGCAGCATATTTCTTGCAGTTTTTAAATTTTTCCTTCTTTCATTATTTTATTTTTCTCTCTTTTGTTTCTTTTTTTCTCTTTTTTTTTATGCGACTACATCATGACTATCGTGATACAACTTCAATCAACTTCCATTTATCAGTCCTATGACTGGTGTTCCATCAAGATTTCGTATTGCACCACACCTCCACTAGTGATATAAGTTACAACGTACTGGTCAAGACAATGTGTTTTTAACTTACCAAGATGCTTAAAACTTTGTTGCCATATGAAAGAAAAAGTCCTCTGACCTAAACTTTTTTATTATTTATGTGTCAATCATGCCATACCTTTTGTATTTATTTTTCAACATTTTGTGATATCTTATGATGAAATGTTCTTCTTCCATCTATACAAGTTGAAAAAATATATCCTCGAAAGCATCAACATTTGTCATATTTGTCATCATGGAAATTCTTATACTTGGTACAATATACTCCGTTGGCATTACAGCTTCCTAAACATACACTAAGAGAAATGGATTGTGGCTTGTCAATTTTTTACAAGTCCTATGATATGCCCATAAAAGTATGAAAAATTTATGATCCCAATCATCTCTTTGGGAATTTCAAATCTTTGTCAATGCATTTTCCAAAATCTTATTAAATGCTTTGATAGCACCATTCACTTAAGGGTGATATGGAATTGTCTTTTTATGCTGAATTTGGAATTCCTCCATCATTTCTTCAATCAACTGGTTAACAAAGTTTGTACCTTGGTCGCCTATTAAAATATTTGGGCATCCAAATATTGTCCAACATTTTCAAACATAACTTCGCAGCAATCATAGTAGTATAATCCTTTACTGTCACTACCTTATCCCATCCTGTAAGGTAGTCGGTCACAGCGATAATACAACATGCACATGTGCGCTTCCCTATGGAACTGATAGGTCTCACAAAATCAACGACCCATTTATCAAATTCCTGCAATGTTAGTTGAGGTACCAGTGGAATTTCATCGCGTCACGATGGATTTCTAGTTCTTTAGAAGATATCACCACTACAACAATAATCACGGGAATTTGCATCCATGGTGGGCCACCATAATCTTGTTTGGAAAAACTTTCGCACCGTATATTTTCTAGTGTAATGGAATCCTACAACACCAACATGAGCCTCATTTAGTATCATCGATCGCTCATGTTCTAAGACACAATGATGAAGAATATCATCAGGACCCATCTTATACAATTGTCCTGCGATTAACTGGAAGTTCACAACTCTCATGACCAACTATTTCTTCTGTACAATGGTAAATTCAGCTAGTGTATATCTCGTACTAAAAAATTGTATGATATATATATATATAGTGATAATCAAACATGCTTATCACAAACAGTTGCACATCAAGGAGACTATCATCTAGGTTACGAGGTTCTTTGTCACTTTCAAGCCTTAAAATATGGTATGGTCCAAATTTTAATTGACCGGGTTTTACAATTTCTTCAAAATCAAATTTTTGTAAGAGGATAATCCAATAGAATATATTACCCCCCCCCCGCCCAACACGGGCTTATTGACCAACAATTTCAATGCATAATGGTCTATGTACATTTTAAAATGTCCACCTAATAAGTAGTGTCTAAATTTATGTAGAGCATATATCATAGCTAACCCTTCTCTTCCTATCGTAGTATAATTCATCTCTATTGTAGACAATTTCCTTCTTGCGAAGGCTATAGGATGGTCAATCTGCCCTTCACCGAGCTGCATTAGCACCATGCCTAGGATGAAAGACGATGCATCGACATGTACATGGAATTATTTCTTCTATTATGGAAATACAAGTATGGGTGTTGTAACCATATTGTTCTTCAACTTGTCCAAACTCTCTTGACAACTTTTTGTCCACTAGAACTTAATATCTTCCTTCAGTAACTTTTCCATTAGAGCAGTCACCTACGCATATCCTTTGACAATTTTTTTGTAGTATCCTGTGTGTCTCAATGTTGTGTGCAATTATTTACCTATGGCCGATGGTGACAGGTCGAGGATGATCAAAATTTTAGCTGGATCGACCAACATTCCATTGTGACAAACCACATGGCCCAACAAATTTCCAAATGGGGCACAAAAGATGCATTTCTTCAAATTCAATGAAATTTGATACTGGTGATAGCATTCTAACATCATTCTAAGGCTCTCAATATGGTTCTTAATGAGCCCAAATACTTTCCAATCATCGAAGTATACTTCAGGAGATTTGTGAATAAAATATTTAAAGGAAACAACTACTATTCTGGAAAAGATAGAAGGAGCATTCTTAAGTCCAAAGGGCATTACCATATACTAGAAACATCCCCACTCCGCCGCAAAGGTGGTATTGTATCGATATTCCTTTGCGATGTGAAGCTATTGGTAGCTAGAGAAAACATCGGTGAATGAATAACTATCCTAACCCCCGACACTTTGAAGTACCTCATCTTTAAATGGAGCCGAAAATGGGTCATGCAAACAGGCGTCATTCATTTTTTTCAAGTCGACGCAAATTCTTACATTACATGTATCCTTTTTGTCTTTTACTACTATCACGATGATCCATCACGATTCTTCGACATGCTCTATAATTCCTGCTTCTAGCATTCAGTCCGGATCTTCTTTAACTTTCTTTTTATATTGTGGATTCAGTCGGTATGGTCAGTGCTTGACCGGTTTTCATTAGGCCTCAAGGGTATTTTCATTTCTACCATATCTCCAACAATCCCTTTCATATCTAAAAAAATTTTAGGGAACAAATCATGGAACTCATGTAATAAGTATGTGATCTTTCCTACAGTCTCATCATCCCAATAATCTCCGATATTAGCAAAATTTTGGTTCCTGGTGAGCCAATATTAACTTTCTTAATTTTGAGTGGACTTAGGTATTAGTCACTGGAAATACTAAGTCCTTCGACAACACATGTACCTTCAGATTCTGGAAATTTTACGTCAAGCGGGTCATCATCATCAGGTTCTCCGATGACATTGTAGCATTCCATCCAATGGTGGTTCATCACGCTCTTCTATTTAAAGTTTGTCATCGTGACAGGGATGTCTTCAAATATCTTCACTTCATCACTTGCAATGCAACAACCATTAGAGGAAATTTGAGGTCTAAAATGGGCCTCCTAAGGAAAATAATAGTTCAAATAATAAAATAATATTTATTAATTTTGGAGGAATAAATAAAAAAACTACTCTTTTTGTTCATATTCTCGACATACCTCCATGTATTTTTACCCACATTGCATACTTTTGATGGGCCTCTCTTCCCAAAAGGCAAGAAATACCTGGAAAAAATGTGATGATCATCATGTTTTTTAGGTATTTCTTGCTTTTGGAGTAGCGGGGTTCGTCAAAAGTATGCAGTATGGGTACTCATTGGATTTCGAATTTAAATCCATATCCAACTAGTTCTCCTGGTCAAAATTTGAATAAAAATATAGGGAGATATGTTGAAAATACAAACAAAAAGGTAGTTTTTTATGAAAAATGTGTCAATTCAACCATTATGATTGACTCATTTTAATACAATTCTATTGGTTATTAAATTCCAACTCATCAAGAAATTATGGTTGGCTTGTTTTCTTCTATGAAGGCACGTTTTCTTATAAGGCCCATTTTAGGCCTCAAATTTCCTCTAATGAATGGAAGGGTGGTCATCTGCAAACTCAAATGTATTTGTGAAACTAGAAACTAACTCCTCCCATTTGAGAGTTCCTTGTCGCAACTCAACTGATTTATAACAATTCCTTGGTATCATGTCTAGTGTATGTATGAAGTAATGAACCCATTATTATCGTGGATATTCCTTCCATGTCATGCGACAATACTCAATATGCTCGACACAGTCCGTGAGTTCTGTATACTTGCAACCAATATAACTTATCTCTTATCCAAATATGATATCCAATAGTCTTATGCATTATGGTAATTTAGAGATAGACTGTTTATGTGTACCCCACCATTTGGCAGGTATAGGCTTTAGCAAAAAGTTGAAGGCGTACAATCACTATGATTCCGTAACCTTTGCTTCTAACTTGGATAGAAAAGGTGCAAGGTTAGGTAAATCATCGTATATAGGTAGGTCATTTTACTCAACTCCTAACCTTCGCACAAACCTTGTGATTCTTACGCATTTCCTCATAGATACTTTGTACGTTCGATTCTGCCAATTTTTTAATGCTTCACCTAAATTAGATGTATAGGAGCTAACACTCTACCAACTCAGATTTCCATCAGTTGTTGGATTTATATAATCATCTCCTGTAGATGTGATATTATAAATATGGTCAACATAGTCTCCTTGTCCTTCACTGTGCACTGGTTCAACATATCTCTACCCTTCTAGTGGATCAATTGGAGTGACCACATGTATCTCTAAATATTCAAATGATAAAATTATTCTCTTACAATTTTTGATGGAATGGTTATCTATCACCCAATCAATCCCCAAAAGTGCATGATATGGGTTTGTATCATTGACAATGCCGATCACATCAAAAATTTCATATTTTATTAGGCCCTTTGTTTCAACAAGTACCTAAATCAGTAGACCAATACGAATGACCTTCGACTGATATGCTATCCTGAGTTGAATAGGAGACCAATCAAGTCATGATTTTCCCATGCTTTCCCATGTCTATCTTATCAAAATATTGACATCATAGTCTATCTCTAAAATAATATAATCCATATCATAATCACCTATTTGTGCAATCATTCTTAGCTCGCGACCATTTTTTAATCTCTTTCCCACATGGTGAAGTCTTGTGTCTGGTCGCAACTCGTCCTAATCTTATTCTACTAAAGTTGTCCATTTTGCAACAACATCTTTATCATGGATCAATGATAAGAAAATTTTGAGAAACTCTTTAAGTTTAATAACCTTTTGGGTTGGTTGTTTTTGAAAAAGTTGTTCAAATCTTTCAGGAATTTCCCTTACTTGTCTTTTGGGCAATGTGGGAGAAGACGTTGATGCTTGATTCATGTCAACAAATTCTAGCAGAGAATCCAAGAATATTTCATTTTCTCTCTAGACATTGAACGATACTTTCTTTTGTGTTCTAGGTTGCAACAATGGTTGTTTATGATGTGCAATTTGGTCTACTCCAGTCACATCACCTCCTCTTGTTATGATAGCAATATTTGCTTCTCTCAGTTCAGCAGAAATCATATGGATGTTCTTCTTAGAATTTGGGTTGGGATTTTATAGGGGAACTGGATTTCCTGTATTCTTGTTATGCCACTTAGAAATCAATTGAGGGAAGTCCTCAATAGTGTGGTCAACAATTTATAATACGAACATGCCTTCACAATACTTGCACAATCTCAAGTAAAATGTTCTCGTTGTCCACAATTGTACCATATTATTTGGCATCTTCCGCAACCAAATCCTCCTCCTCCTTGTCGTTTTCCTTGGCCATGAAAATTTCCACCCCCTTTTGGTTGAGGGTAGTGTTGTTGTGGTGGATATTGGTTTTTTTGATATTGGGGTTGTGGATATGGATTTTGTTGATATTTAGTCAATGGATATTACTCAGGTGGGTGTTGATCTTGCACTCATTCGACTTGTATCTTCTCATTGCTTTTCATTAATTAGGTATCCATCATTTTCTTTTGCAGTAGCTAGTATGCTCTGTAGTATTTCTCATCGTGTCCTACAGATTTAAAAAGTTTAAAATACAGACTAGTGGGTGCACTTATAATCTTCTGCAAGTACAAGCACTCTTTTGACTGATAACCAAGGGTCTAACGTACTCTACACCAAGGCATCCCTTGTGTATTTTTTTGGGTACAGTGCCCCTCTTGCGACATAGTTTTTGAGCATCGGCCAGTTGTCTTTATGGTGTCCTTTCATTATGCATCAGGTACATGAGAGATCTTCTTGGATCTCTTTTCCTTTCTTAATGTCTTGGAGTTGCAGCATAAGGTTAGCTAGCTGCGAATGAATTTGCATAATTCCTGCACCAGTCTCTCCAATCAATGAGGATTATAACTTCATTGTTATATCTAGAGCTTTTTTTTATGACACAATCTTCTATTGCATTAACAGGATTCAAATGTGTAGCAACAACACTGCAATGAACCATTCCTTGTGTTTCACATCTGACATCTGAAAGCTTACTTTTCCATTAATGTTTTAGATCTTTGGTAAAAATAAAAACTGACTATGTAGGTAACTGCTTGATTTATTTAATTTATGTGATGCAGTATGACTCATATTTTGGATTTTTAAGCTTGTCTATTAATCCCACTCGAATTTGGTCGAGCATTTTTGGCGCAACTTTCGTTGGAACTATAGGAAAATTTGTGTACCATTATAGAACAAAACCTCTCAGGGTTGTGATCATCTGCACTTGCTTTATTGCTTCATCTTGGACCTATCAAACAATCCATACGGATTTACATAGAAACCAGTATTGCTATAGGTATTCTAATCCATTGCCATTAAATATATGAAACTTAATGTCATTTCTAGCCATTATGTTGGATCATGTTACTCTCGGACAAAAATTTTGACTATTCGGACTTCCTTGTCCACTATTTATAGCGTTAGTATTATTTGTATTTATAAAACCACTTAGAGACAAGTTACTATACCTTACCTCTGATGATGTGCACGGGGTTGTAGGGGTACCATAATCATGCTCTGGGTCTGGAGATTGTGCTCCTTCTTCTCCTCTGTCATATATTATATGATATTACTATTCTTAGTCGTGGGAACCTTCATCAATATGTGATCCTAGCTCATATTCTCCTCTGTTCGTACTGCAACTTCTTCTCCTTGTCATAGTTTTTCTTTTATTTCCTGACTGAAATCTTCTTCCACTCTTCAAGCATCTACCTTCTAGTTCAGTACCAATATCAACAGGGAACATCTCAGCTTAGTTTGCTCCATTTTTCACGCACTTCTTCTACGACATATCCAAATATTCTTGCAAACATTTCTTCTGACTATCAAGCTCCATTCTTACGATTCATTTTTTGGATACAAGCATATTTATCCAAGTTTTTAAAGATGTCAAGTATCTTCCTCATGGTCCTTGGAAATTTTTTATTTCCACCTCACTGTATGATGTTATGGTTTCAAATACAAACTCAGTAATTTATCCCTCCATAATATTTTCTACCCAAAAGTTTATATCTCTCGACAAAGGGTTGTGAGTACTTCTTAGTCATTGAATCAGTTGAGGATTCCACTCTGTCAGTTCTCCTCCTTGGAAATTATTTCTATAGGTTTATATCTTTGATAACTATTCATATAACACAATAGGGAACTTGGAAATGAAAATATCATGAATATCAATATAGAGGTATTGCTCCAACCACCTCATCATATTTAACCGCAATCCTTTACTTTCTTCTTGTGAAAACTCTAATTCTTTAAAATACACCCAGTCTTGGATTTCCATCTTCTTTGGATTCCAAAACATGTCCCTCACTAAAATGATTCACGGTCCCAGCAATAGAATCATTTTTCAGTGTTTCCTCCCTCTTCGAACAAGGTTCAGACCTTATGTTGCATGCAACAAAACCCAAGATATCATCCTGACAGAGAAAGGATCAGTCAATAGCATGTATGACACAGATGCAGTATCACCCAAAATATCTCTTATGGGTAAATTCTAGAACCAGGTTTCCGCAGTAGGGTGTGGGTTTCCTCTCCTTTGGCACCTTACCAACTCACTCGAATGAAGATGATGAGTGTATTGCATAATATTACTATGTGCGGATAAGATTCTACTTAACCTATCCATCACAGTGCTTATAACAACAATGTATGCTTAACACACATGTTATCTATGAATAGTGCAACTCATGCTTTAGAAAACTCATTCGTAAGAAAATACATAAACACTTAATCACAATATACATTCCTATGACTTAATCATATTCAACATATATAGTCAAATACATTAACATAGTTTCACAAACATTTATGTGACATAAATAAATCCATCAATTACTCAATGACACAATCTTTAACGTGGAAACCCATCCAAGAAAAATCACAAAGGATGTCTTCATCTGGCATGAGAAATATATGGAACCTTTGGTCTACACACTTAGCTATGGATCATGTTGTAGATATTCTTCTCTCTATGTATACATACTTCTCTCTCCTCTCATGGTCTTTGGTCTTTTGTCGCTCAATCTTCTCCTACTTCACTCTACTGTTGATCTCGACATAGCCTGGATCATCTTGACCTTTTCTACACTTCTATGCACTCAACTACAAACTCTTCAACTCTTCACAAAACAACTAACTGACTCTCTATTGTACTTGACTAAAACAACAACAAAAAATAATAGGTAAGAAACCTACACACACCTTGGGTTCTTCCTTCTTATAGACTCTTATAGGTCGTTATTAACTGACTTCATTCAGTTAGCCAACATGTTGTAATTCCTATTCTAGTGAAATTTTTCATTAGGCACTAACATCCCAAATTACAAAGATGATTTTATTTTTTACAACATGTGTGACTTCCACTGATTCTAGTCTACCTCGTACCCATGATATTCCTTGAACTATCATTTTCAGTAGTTGCACCATTGCACATTTTCTCTAGCATGGTTCCTTGTATCCCGGTTGATCTCGTCACATCCTTTCCTCTTGTCACAACTTATCTTATGTTGCTAACTCTTCCTTATATTATAGCTTCTTCTATAACTTCTTCTTGCCTTACTCTTTCTTCCTTATCTACTTCTACTATTCCATCTCTTCTTCTGTCACAACTTCTCTTCCTTCCTGCGATGAGACTATTTACCTTCTTGGGAAGAATTCTAACTGAATTCTACCTATATTTCCCTAGGGCCAACAACCACCATGATGACACTCTTTCCTTATGACTTTGGTAAACTTATGATAAAATCCATCGAGAACTTTTTCCACCTTTGGCTCTAAATGGAAAGTGGTTGTAGGATACCTGGAGTATTAGTTTTTTCCACTTTATTTTGTTGGAAAACGAACATTTTTCTCACAAATTTCTGAAGATCATTTTTAAGACCATCCAAAATTTTTATTTCTTTACCTTGTGGAAGGGTTTTAAGAAACCTAAGTTCCCTCCTATTAGTGAGCAGTGGAATTCAAAAACTACCTATTTCTTAAGCTTGGAAATCTTACCAAGATATAGACAATCCTTGTACCATAACAAGTCATCTTTCCATGTAAATGTATTAGATGAAATGGGATCCTACTACAGCTTTTGAATGAATTTCCATATTTCTTCATCATGTTTCTATTCATCCCTTACTTTAGCTATCCATTCTATTTGGATGATCGAGATAGCATATAGTAATGCTTCAACATCCTCATATTTCTTGGAAAGTGCATCTACAACAACATTTTTCTTCAAATTTTTGAAGATGATTTCAAAGTCATATCCCAACATCTTTGTCACCCATTTTTGTTGCTCTACTGAAGATAGCATTTATTCCAATAAGTATTTAAGTCTATCATGATCAGTTTTAACCTTGAAATGCCTCCTTATAAGGTAGGGGCACCATTGCTTTCAGTCATGTATTATTTCCAACATTTATTTCTCATAAATGTGTTTTCTAAAGTTCTTTCACTTGATCAGAAGACTTGTGAAGGAAAGAGGGTGTCATTCTTGCATTAGTACAACTCCAATTCCATTTCCTGAAGCATCACATTCCACAATAATAAAAAAATGTGAATTCTGGTTTCTCCAAAACAGGAGCTTTACACATTGCCTCTTTGAGTTGTTGAAAAGCTAGAGTTTCCTTTGGAGCCCAAGAAAATGCATATTTATTCAGTAATGTTGTTAGAGGAGATGTTATTTTTCTATAGTTCCTAACAAACTTGCGGTAGTACCTTGTCAGACCTAAGAATCCTCGAAGATTCTTTAGTGTTTTTGGAATCAGCTATTCCATCGTGGCTTTAATTTTGTTAGAGTCTACCTTGACACCTTCATGAGATACAATATGAACCAAATACTCTACCTCCTTTATCCCAAAGAAAAAATTTGAGGCTTTTGCATACAATTATTTTGTCTTTTAGTAGTTGTAGTGCCCTGTCAACATGTTGAATATGTTCTTCCCAAGAGTTGCTATAGATTAGTATATCATCAAAGAATATTGGCACAAATTTTCTAAGGAAAGGATTGAAATTAGGATCCATTAAACATTGAAATGTGGAAGGCGCACTTGTGAGAACAAATGGCATGATAAAAAATTCATAGTGACCTTCATGAGTCCTAAATGTTATGTTAGGGATGTCTTCATCCTTCATTCGAATGTGATGATACCTAGAATAAAGATCCAACTTTGTGAAGACAACTACTCCATGTAATTTGTGTAACAATACATCAATGACATGAATGGGAAACTTATATTTAATGGTGATCTTATTGAGCTCTCTAAAATTAGGAAACATACGCTATGATCCATCTGGCTTGGGTACCATTACCACTGGTCCATAGTAAGAAATTTAGCTAGGACTAATTATGCTATCCTCTAACATATCAACAACCATATGCTCAATTTCACTCTTCTAGCCATAGGGATATCGGTAAGGCCTGATGTTAGGAGGAACATTGCCTAGAATTAAGTGGATATCATGATCAAAGTCTTGAATAGAAGGAATACCTTTGGGAATATCTTCAAATACCCTGGAATTCTTATTAATGGCCCTTTGGAGATCTAGGGAGATAGGGAAGTTTGAAGTTTGAACATGTAATGAGCATAATTGTGAAACTACACCTTGATGTACCTTTTTCAACAAATTTGTCATACCATTAAAGCTTATCACCTTGCCTTGTTTTCCTATGATACCATTTCCCTGAGCAATTTATAGTTCCTCCATGCGCAATAATAACATGAAACTCTAGTGCTGGATATACAAAGTAATTAATAATTTTGGCTAATTTACAATGAATGAAATTATGAGTACTACTGAAATCAATTAACATTGTTACCTTTTTCTTTTTGATGTATCCTTCGATCTTGAGAGTTTGAGGAGTGCTAATTCAATCCAGTGCATGAAAAGATATTGTGGGAGTAATATCTTCTGAAGTATCCTCTTCTATTTCTTCTAAAGTCGCCTCTTCTTGAGATGCTTCCTCTTATTTTGGTTCTCCCTCTTCATAGTCTATGTAGAATAATTTATTCTCACATCACTTATGTCCCTTTTTCAACAAATTTGTCATACCATTAAAGCTTATCACCTTGCTTTGTTTTCCTGTGATACCATTTCCCTGAGCAATTTATAGTTCCTCCATGTGCAATCATAACATGAAACTCTAGTGCTGAATATACAAAGTAATTAATAATTTTGGCTAATTTACAATGAATGATATTATGAGTACTATCGAAATCAATTAACATTGTTACCTTCTTCTTTTTGATGTATCCTTCGATCTTGAGAGTTTGAGGAGTGCTAATTCAAGCCAGTGCATGAAAAGATATGGTGGGAGTAATATCTTCTAAAGTATCCTCTTCTATTTCTTCTAAAGTCGCCTCTTCTTGAGATACTTCCTCTTATTTTGGTTCTCCCTCTTCATAGTCTATGTAGAATAATTTATTCTCACATCACTTATGTCCCTTACTATACTTGTTGTCACAATTAAAGAATAATCAATTTTCTCTTCTTTCATCTATTTGTTGGGATGTAAACCTTTGTGGTGGTTTAGAAGAAGGAACATTAGTTTCTTTGTATGTGTTGGAGAAGGCCTTTATAGTAGTCATTTTCATAGTTTTAATTTCAACCTTCCTTTCCATCATGAAATCCTTCTCTAGGGATGATGGTTCAAAGAGATGCACCTCATGTTGATTGTTATATTTCAAGGTTCCAATAAAGAGATATAACAAATTATATTCTGAAATTTTCTTCAGTCTAATACTTAGCTGCTGAAATTCCTTGATGTGCTCGGTAACTAGACCTTTTTGCTTGAGATTTACCAATTGGATAAAGAAGGTGTTGTTATTTATATCCCCATAATATGCAATCAATTCTTCTGTAAATATAGATTGATAGATAATAGATTGATTTTTATGGAGACAAAGCTATTGGTACCATACAAATTGATCGGGTTCTAAATATAAGGACGCAATAGTTACCTTTTGAAAATTGGGCACTTGGTGTACATCAAAGAATTACTTCATATGAAAAATATGTTAAGATTTCATATGATAGACTAGATATCATTAGTGTTCATTCCAAACTCACAGCAGTAGCATATCCAAAATCACAGATAGAAACACAATCATAAGATAGGCACAGTATTCTCCTCTATATAAGATGTATAAGGTATAGCCCCAAAACAGGTATTCTCCTCCTTGTTGTTTTGTCTCTCTCTCTATATTATGCACTACACAAGTGAGTGTTTGTGTGTTCAAATAAGAAGCATGTCACTTCTATTTATACACATTGATCCAACTGAATTTTACCCTAAACAAGTCAGCCCCACTAAACTTTCTGGGTCGACATCACCTAGGAAGACTCAAAACAATATTTTATATTATTCATTAGGGTACTAATGACCCGACTTACAATGGAGGCTTTACCTCGTGACTCTATGATGACCAAATACAATAGTAGCACCCCACTGGAGGAATAATAACATATCCCTTGGGTTACATCGGTAAAATGCATTTAGAATATCCTTTGAAGTTACAATATTCAACATTCCCCATTAATGAGAAGGTTATTCTATTGCCAACATCATCATAGAAAATAGGAGCATAGAGACACAATATCTTCAGCAGTATAGAGGTAATGCATCTGTACATCATAGGAAGTTTTCACAATCAGTAACTGGAATAGCTACTCTTCAATTTCTTCATCGTTTGCATCACATGATCACTTTATTCTTTTGTATAAATGCTTTGACCTTTTGATCCTTCGTAGCATCACTTTGATCTTCTGATCCTTTGCAGCAGTACTTCGATCATTTACAGCAACACTTCGATCTTCTTGATCCTTTACAGCAGCACTTTGATCCTCTGCAGCAGCACTTTGATCCTCTGCAGCAGCACTTCGATCTTCTTGATCCTTTGCAACATCATTTTGATCCTCTACAGCATAACTCTAATCTTATCGATCCTTTGTATCAGAAATTCAATCCTTTCGATCCTTTGTAGCAGCACTTTGATCCTTTGAATCCTTTGTAGTAGCACTTCAATCATTCTTAATACTTTTCAGCCACACTTGGATCAACTTGATCCTTTTCCATTGTAATTCAATCCGCTTGATCCTTTTCTTCCATGCTACCTGTAGTACACATGATCTCTTTATTGGATGATAAATCCCTGTCACTTTAGGACATCATTCCAAGGATGATGCAATCCTCCATCATCCTAGTCCATGGTATCAATTAGTTGAATCATCTACAACTAAATGTAGATCACGACTGCACCCAATGCAGGACCTATCTTCATGAGGACTAATCTTATACCATCCATACCACTGAGTTTAGGACCACTCCCAAGCGAGTGTTATACTATGGTATCTACACTCATGTGTAGGTATACTCTTCCATGCAAGGGTATTATATGCAGAGAATATATCAACCGCATAAAAATTTTTGACCCTCATCTTAGAACATCCATACCACTGAGGGTAGTGCCACTCCCAAAATAATGTTATTCTATGGCATCTACATATGAATGTAGGCATACTCTCTATATGAGAGTATTGTCTGTAGAGCTAATATCAACCACATACAGAATGTCGGCTCTATTGTCCATGATGACTCATCATAGAGCATCCATACCAATAAGGTTAGGGCCACTCCTGAGCGAGTGTTATTTTACGATATCCACAACTGAATGTGGGTACTCTCCATGCAAGAGTAACATCTGCAAGGACATCCTTAGCTTGTAAGGACCACTCTCATGTACATAGTGTTATACATTCCATCCTCAAGAGAGGATATTATCATCCACAAGTGACTGTCAAACCTTGTCAGCATCTTTACGTGCACTTGGCCTGTTTCATGCTGGAGCATCACTGTCATCCCATCATTGATGTCAGTCTGATCAGCATTCCCCTTTCATGAGAGGATCCATATTATCAACCTACTCCCCCTTTTTTCAAGGAGGTTTCATGTCTTTGATCTGTTCTTCCTTCCCGAGGAGAGCCCATATATTCTACTTGTTCTTCCTTTTCGAAGAAGGTCCATATATCCATCATTTGTAGTCACATCATTGTTCCTCCTTACAAGGATAGTATTTTCGAACTACACCAAACTTGTCACAAAAATATTCAAACTTTACTCAAGATAGAGGCTTGATCATTACATCAACAACTTTCTCATCGGTACTCACATACTAGAGATTTATAGCCAGTGATGATTTTAAGGAACCATACTTATTGAAAAGTGTAAAAATGTTGGTGAATCTTACCAATTATTAACACGCAAACTATAAAATGTTTCGAAATATTTTTCAAAAAATATTTTAATTTCCAAGTATTTTATATCGTTTATATAATAATTTGGCGATTTTTAGGGTGAAAAAAATTTACCCCATAAAAAATGAGTGAAACAGGGCTTCAAAAAATGCAAAATGAAGAATCTTATTTTGGAGAGAAACATGGAAGAATATCCCATGGGATAAATTTTTCCCCTAAAATTATCCTTGTTTATAGCTCCCTTTTGTACCATGTCCCTTACATAAAAATATTGGATTTCTATATGCTTTGATTTGTCATGGAAAGTCGGATTATTTGTCATGTTTATACAACTCTAGTTGTCACAAATAATTACTATGGTGTCCAACTCCATTTCAAATGATCTTGACATTAGCTTCCGAAGCCATATCTCTTCACAACAAGCGAAGAAAGTTGCAATGTACTCTGCTTCAGATGTACTGAGAGAAACACTAGACTATTTCTTACTAAACCATGAGATCATGGTGGATGCCAGACAATAACTTCCTCCTAAGGTGCTCTTCCTGTCTGCAGCACTTCCTACCCAATATGAATCTGTATATCCATACAATATATAGTCATGATCTATACCATAGTAGAGTCTCAAATCTATCGTAACTTTAAGGTACTTCATCACATGCTTTGTAGCTAAAAGGTGAACTTGTCTAGGTTTAACTAGATACCAACTCAAGGTGTTCACGACAAAGAATATATCTGGCCTTATGTTCGTCGGATACATCAATGACCCAATAATATTTCTATACTAAATACTGAGTCACATCCACTAACTCTGATGTCTCATCAGATAACAGCTTTAGGTTGGTGTCCATGGGTGTATCCATGGCCTTACAATCCAACATATCAAATCTTTTCAATATTTATATTGCATACTTTCCCTGATTCAAAAATATTCCTTCTGAGCTTTTCCACACTTCTAGTCCTACGAAATAATGCATCAATCCAAGATCTTTCATCTTGACTTATTTAGGTAACTTCTTCTTGCAATCTTTGATTTGTTTTTCATTTCCAGTCAGAAATAGATTATCCACATACAGTAATAGTATGATTGATTCATCATCCATAATCTTCATATAAAGTTTAGGATCAAATTTACTTGTGGTAAATCCCATTCTTGTCAAGAAGCTATCTATTCTACCATACCAAGCTTTATGAGCTTTCTTCACTTCATTCAGAGCCTTTTTCAACCTGCATACATGAGTCACTTTGTCTTTGAATTCAAATCCTTATGTTTGTTCTATGTAAACCTTTTCCTCAATCACACCATTAAGGAAGGTTGTCTTTACATCCATCTGGTGTAATTCCCACTTCATCATGGAAGCAAGTGCCATGATAGTTCTGATGGAAGTGTACCTTGCTACTAGAGAAAATTTCTCGTCATAATTGATCCCCTCCTTTGAAGAGAATCCTCTATCCACAAATATTTATTTGTCCTTTTCAATAATTCCATCAGCATCATGTTTTATCTTGTAGATCCATTTCGAAGATACCACACTCGTGTTTTCTGGTTTGGGTACTATATCCCAAACATCATTCTTCATTATCGACAAGTATTCTTCTGTCATTTCTTCAACCCATTCTTTCTTCGGTGCAGCTTCCTCATAACTAGTGGGTTCTTGATATACAAGGTCACACATCAAAGCTACATAACTGGAATATCGCTTTGATATTTTGTTGGTTCTTTTGGAGCCTTCTAGAACTCCATATCTCTTTGTTTCTTGTATGATTTCTCTTACCCAAATAGGTTTTCTCTTTTGCAAGATATCCATACTAGGGGGTTCCTGAGGTTCTATCATATCATGATATTTAGATGCTACTATTTTAGGAGAGGGTTCATCTTCTACCTTTCTGGGAGGTACATCCTCTTCATGTACTTCCCCAAGCTAGCACCTTCTATATTTATTAAGAGCTATATTTTTATCAAATGTTACATCCATACTATTATGGATATGATGGAATCTTGAAATGTATATCCTTAATGCTTTGGAGAATTCACATTATCCAACAAATATTCATTTTTTTCCAGAAGAATCCATCTTGATTCTCCTCTCTTTCAAAATATGCACATATACTGGACATCCAAATATCTTGATATGGCTCACTTGAGATTTCTTTCCTGTATACATCTCTTTAGGAGTCTTGAATCCAAGAGCACTATGATATAATCTAGTATGCACGTATACAGTTTCCCTTGTTGCTTCATCCCATAGGTGCATGGGGAGGTCTTGGTCATGAATCATAGTTTCCACTACTTCCATAATAGTTCTATTCTTTCTTTCTGCAATACCATTCTGTTGGGGATTTAATGGAGTGGTTAGTTCCTCTTGATTCCTTCCTCTTTACAGAATTCTTCAAACTCCTTTGAAGTGTATTCTCCACCATTATCTGTTCTCAGTGTCTTCATTCTCTTTTTTGAAAGGTTCTCTATCAAGGCTTTGAATTCCTTGAATTTCCTAAATACTTCACTCTTGTTCTTCAAGAAGTATATCCAAGTATTTCTTGAATAATCATCAATAAATGTGACATAATATTCATATCCACTTAAGGATATGGAGGACATAGGACCACATACATCGGAATGAGTTAGTTCTAATGTACCTTTATTCTTTGCTTCACTATTTGAAAATGGATTCTTGATGTTCTTTCCACTTTCACATCCTTTGAAAGTACCCTCATGATCAATCTTCAGATATGGTAACCATGTTACCACCTTTCTCACATAGGGAAATGCTTTGTAGTTTATGTGAGAAAGCCTTTTATGCCACAGTTCACTTGAGCTATTATTCTCATGGATAAGGGTTTTATCTGGATTTCCTTTGAGTTTTTACAGTCCTCCTCCTTCTTATCCAATGACCACTACATCTTCAAGTGTCTTTACTTTGGACCACAGTAACACTAGTCCATCTATAAAAGAAAATCCATATCCTTTCTTATCTAGATCTGAGATAGAAAGTAGATTCTTTTTCAAACCTCGTACATACAATACTTCCTTCATCTTCATGGAAGTCCCAGAGTCAAGCTTGTAGCTTGATTCACCAATACCTTTGATGGGATATTGATAGTAATATCTCAATGACACCTTCTGGGGAGAGTTCTTTTCTTCAAGTCTTGACAGAGTTTTCTTCTTTGTGTTATGTGCTTTGAGACACCACTATCAATAAGCCATATGTCTTCTCCAGGTTTTATAAACCCAGAGAGTGCAGAGAATAGTACATATTCATCTACATATTCTTTTTTTGCTAGTCTCTTTCGAGGTATTTCTTCTTCTTCATCATATTCAGCTAGATGAGCATGATGTCTCTTGTTCTTATTCTTCTTCTTTGGTGATGGACACTCTTTGGCTAGGTGTCCTCTATTATGAAAATTGTAGCATTGATACTTTGAGTAATCCTTCTTATTCTTTTGAAACTTCTTCTTGGAAGGTTTATGATTACACTTCTTGAAGTTTGATTGTTTACTTTCTTTATTATGGGTGGCTAGAGCCTGTTCATCTTCCCTAAGGTAGAGCTTCTTTATTGGCTACTCTAGCTTCTTCTTGAATGTAGTCTTCCCATACTATGTCAAAATTCATACTTTCTTTTCTGGCACACAGAGTCTATATGAATGAGTCCTAAGGTCTAGTGAGACCATTGAGAGTAGTCATAACTAGCATCCTCATCAAGGGTGTCTCCAATGGCACTTAGTTGTTCTCAGAACTGAGAGACCCTTATGAATTATTCTTGATCTGATTCTCCTTTCCTCATCTTGGTGCCCTTCAGTTGAGCTCTTAGATTCATCTTTATGTTAATGTTCCCTCCTTCATACATTCTAGAGAGAGAATCATACATCTACTTTGGTGTCTTCTTATATGACACTTGAGGGATCAAGTGATCCTTAATAGAGTCAGCAATGATCCTCATTGCCTTGACTAGGTCTTGTTCATGCTTCTCTTTAACTTCAACTTATGTTGGTTATGAAATTTCATCCTTGATGTACTTATCAAGGCGATTCTCTCTAAGAATGAGACCAATCCTATATTTCCATGCTAGGATGTTTTCTATGCCTTCCAATTTGTCCTCAATCTTAGTGCCCATGGCCATCCTATCTAGTAGTTCACTAAAAATTGAAAATTATCAAAATGAAAAGTTGAACTTACTAGTAGATGTGCTTGACTGAGGCAAGTTGGTTTGTCCAACTAATTTCTTGAGATCCAAAGTCTTCACCCTTGAAATATTACTTGCAAGGTTGCAGCACTGGATAATTTCTGGTTCTGGTTTTCTGCAGATTTTTGGTTCACTGCCAAACTAATGTTTGGATTTCCCCGAGATTCAACCACCCAAAGATTTATATCTCGGGCTCAATAGATGCACTCCAAAGAGGTGCAAATTTACATGCAAGAAGATATTCAAAACTCCAATATTTTCAAAAACCCTAAATTCTTCTAGAGAGGGAGGATAGGGAGTTCCTCCTTGTGAAGGTTGTCCTAATCAGGATAGCTATGATACCATGTTAATATTTCATATGTTCATTTAAAATTCACAAGAGTAGCATGTCCAGAATCATTGATAGAAACAAAATCACAAGATAGACACAATATTTATCCTGGGAAACCCTCAAGGGGAAGAAAACCCAACAAAACTTCCTCTGTATAAGCTATATAAGATATAACCCCAAACCAGATAGTGAGTGTCTTTGTGTTCAAATAATAATCGCAACACTTCTATTTATACACATTGAGCCAACTAAATCATTAGAGGAAATTTGGGGTCTAAAATGGGCCTTATAAGAAAACACGCCAACAATAAATTTTGTGAGTTGGAATTCAAGAACCAATAGAATTTCAATAAAATGAGTCAACCATAATGGTTGAATTGACATATTTGTCATAAAATAAAACTATTTTTTTTGCTCGTATTTTTGACATATCTCCCTATGTTTTTACTCAAATTCTGAGACGAAGAGCTCATTTGATGAAGAATTAATTCCACATCCAATGAGCACCCAAACTGCATACTTTTGACAGACCCCGCTACCCCAAAAACAAGAAATACCTGAAAAAAAGTGATGATGACATCATCATGACATTTTTTCAGGTATTTCTTGTTTTTGGGATAGCAGGGTCTGTCAAAAGTATGCAGTTTGGGTGCTCGTTGGATGCGGAATTAAATTCTACATCAAACGAGATCTTCCGCTCGGAATTTGAGTAAAAACACAGGGAGATATGTCGAAAATACAAACAAAAAAGTAGTTTTTTTCTTTCTTCCTCCAAAATTAATAACTATTATTTTATTATTCTAACTATCATTTTATTATTTTAATAATTATTTTATTATTTTCCTTAGGAGGCCCATTTTAGACCTCAAATTTCCTCTAATGTTTACCCTAAACAAATCGTCCCCACTAAATTGACTGGGATGACTTCACCTAGGAAGAATCAAAACAATATCTGATATTATTCATTAGGGTACTAATGACCTGAGTTACAATGGAGGATTTACCTCGTGACTCTATGATGACCAAATACAATAGTAACACCCCATTGGAGGAATAATACTGTATCTGTTGGGTTACATCAATAAAATACATTTAGAATATCCTTTGAAGTTACAATATTCAACAAAATCCATGTGATTTGATCTTTGCCATCAAAATTTCTCCTGTCAATCTTGGGGATAAAGTAGTTCCTTGGAACTAAATTGAACTCTTGATGTTGTAGTGAATCATCAACTTTTGTGGATTCCAACTTCCTACTCTCCAATTGTTTTTCAATTTTCTCCAGATGTGACTGGAATAAGTCCTCTTTTCCTCCTTATCCTCTTCTTGAGTAGATACATGAGGAATACAACTATTTTTTATATCCTTCATCAATTCCTTCAATTCTCGAAGATCTTCTTTTCTAGTCGTCCCTTTGAGATCCTATTTACTAGCAATCTTCTTTTCCAATTTAACTAAGTCATCAATTTTCACATTTCCTTTGATCATATCTTCCAACTTGGACACTCTAAAAAATATGTCTTCCATTTCATCGTATGTCGGGGATGGATTCTCCACGGGTTTGATTGGAGTGTGATTCTTTCCACTTCCTTTTAGTGTCATTTTGAACAATAAATATATATCAAAAGGCTAGGGTTTACCACAAATATATCGATCTACTCAAATGTATTCAAATGAAAAATGACGTACATTTTTCAAACCCTGATTAGAATATTGTTTTAGGGCCAACTTGTAACTGAGATAAAATTTGAATTTCGACTCCTATGGGTCTAAAAATTCATCATTTGGTACCATGATGTGTCCTCTTTCAAATTTTGTAGGTATGACCTAATTTGGTTGTTCCAACAAATAGCTATTGTAAATCTACCAAAGCTTCTTATTTTTGTTCTATCTAGAAGAGCGAACTTGTACTATATTCCATGTTTTCAATATTTCATTTCTATAACTAAAACCTCTACCAAAGATACCCTAGTTCTTCTTATTTCGAATGCAACTAGTCTCACTTAATTTGGATCTCAGATTCCTCATCTATGACCTTTCTCCCTAGAACACTTGTTTTAGACTAGGTTTTGGAATAGTAAAAACCCCTAGATTCCTCTGCATTTATCTCCAAAACTATAATGGATCAAGATCTGAATTTAGGACTGGAGATATTTCTTCTTGTTTTAGAAGTGGGTTTTAACCTCAATCTCTGAATCCTTGTAGAAAAAAAATTGTAGCGAAAATTCCAAGATGACTTGTTTTGGAGAAGCCAGTCCCAAGGAAAAAACTCAGATACCAAATGTTATGCAAACAAGTCCCAGAAATAACATAAAAGTAACATAAATAGACCAAAAGAGAGTAATCCATGCCTTAATAATGAATAACATAGATAAATAACAATCCTCTTCGAGGGAGAAACCTCCTTACACAATGTACTTGTGTACACAAGACAAGACAATATCCAATGATGACTAAAATGAGAATATCTCCTTCCTATATATATGAGACAAAAGTGTACAATAACAACTAATTGACCCACTAATAGACCCAAGCCTCCATAAATAATATGTAATGCACCACTATCTAGGGGGTAATGCGCTACACTATTTGGGGTAATGTTCCATCATTAAGGGCTTAACACTTTAGGTCCATAATGTGGATTTTTAGAAATTTAATATGGACTTCATGCATGGGAAAGGGGTTGACCATTGCAATATGGCTATTTTTTTTTTGTCAAATATGGGGTTTGTGTTGGCTCATTATGACAATATGAGGTCACATGATGATGGAAATGAGAACTAAAGCTTCAAAGATGATGTTTTCAGCTAAATGTGCTCATGAAAAATTGGTGAGAAAAATTAGGTTGCTATCACAAGCTTTAGGGTGAAATTTGATGCTAGTCTAAAACTAAGACATGGTGGGATGTAAGAATATGTATTCTTTTACAAACTAAGAAGATGGAGAATGAAAGACACTTTCATCTCATTTTAAGGGCATTCATAGTCTATAGATTTTTATGAAATATAAACTCATGAAAATCAAATAGAGCATGAGCAATATGTGATTTTTGTGATGCAAAGAAGGTGTATGATAAAATCACTTTCTCATAGATTGACCTTTGTACATAGATACTAGTTCCCATTTTCAAGTCATGGGTAGCACTATAGATATTTATAACATACAAACTCATAAAATAAAAGAGAGCTTGAGAAATATGTAAATTTTGTGATACTAAGAAGGTGGATGATGAAAATCACTTTCTCTTAATTTAACATTTTTACATAAATACAAAGTCTCAAACTTATTTTTTATCATTTTGATAATATAAATAATAATATTGAAACAAATTAATTAATTTTCATATTTTCTTTCTTAACCTTTGGTATTTACTAAAACTAAAAAAAAACTAAAAAAACTTATCTTTATAACATAAATAAAATATTAAACCAAATTAACTTACCTTTATGTTTGTTTTCTTAAGATCTCATAAACAAAGTTGTTATTTGTTTAACTTTCGACACCACACACCCTAATTTTTTTTTTGTGGGATGACATTCATTTCATTATACACAGAGAGAAAGTAGTTCAATGAGTTTGACCATCTTGTTTCAAGAAGCTTTTTTGGAATTTTTTTCCTAAAATAATTTTATCACTTTTATATATAAACTTAAATTTAAACTTTATTATATAAAAATAAATTTGTTAATATTTTTAAAATTAAATAGTAATTAAAAAAAGGTTTGATTAATAAGTTTTTTTTTAGAGTTTAATTCATTCCATTTTTAATAGAGTAAGCTAAACTCTAAACAATTTACACCTAAATTTTAGCATTTTTTCCAACTAAAATCCAGTCAAAATTATTGAATTCTTAGTCACTTGTTTTTTCAGGTAAAATCCAGCCAAATCGATTGAATTAGTAGTTTTTGGTTGCTGGAAATGCATAATGCAGGCATCCCCTAGGCCCAAGGGTAATCCAAGTGGTTGAATCCATTCTTGCAGTCAAAGTTGCAATTCTAGCAACTGAAATCACAATATCAATGATTTCTCCATCACAATATCAACGATTTCTCCATCTCCAAATTCTTGCAAAAAGTGACATCTAAAGTTTAACTCACTCCATTTTTTATAGAGTAAGATAAACTCTAGACTATTTGCACCCAAATTCAGCTTGCTTTTCTAGCTAAAATCTAGTCAAATTCTTGAAATGGTAGTTTTTGTTTGTTGAAATTGCATAATCAATATGCCCCTAAAGTTATTGAGGGTATTCAATTTGCAATTCCAGCAAAGGAAATGACAATTTTAGGAATGTGTACATGGCTGTCTAAAGAAAGTGTGCAAATCTTCTAGAAGTTTAGCTCACTTCATTTTTAACATTTTTAACAAAACTAAACTCTAGACTATTTGTACCTAGATTGAGATAGCTTTTCCAGCTGGCCAAAATTGTTGAAATGGTAGTTTTCTTTTTACTAGAATTGCATAATTAAAATGCCCTAAAAATGATCCAGTTCACTAAATTTATTCCTATAATCAAAATTGCAATTCTAACCAACAAAAATAGCAATTTCAGCTATTTTAGCAATTTCAGCTATTTCTCAGTGAAAGGATTCCCACAAAAGCAGGACTCCATTTTTAACGGACCACTCAGGTGGGGGGCCGGGGGTAAAGCATACCAGAACAAGAATGAAACAATCGGTTTGCTTCCCACTTGGGTGAGCTGCGCCACACAAAGGTTGGAACGGAGGGGGACCGGTCAACAGTCTGGCAACTTCTGTAAATGTTAAAACTCTGAGATCAAAAGTCTCAACTTCCTTGAACCTGATACCTGGATGCCATGTGCCCTGACTTGTCCTTTTCTGGTGCAACTGCATAGAACATATCACTTAAAGGTTTCCATGGAGCTTCTACTTTGTATCCCTGTGACTACGTTTACTATGACAGTGGTATGAACATGAACGTCCGTTCATGCTACAATCATAATGTAGCCATTCTCCATCCAATAATTGGGCAATCAGGTACATGTGACTCGCTTCTTGGTCCATCACGCTGGAGATCAGAAGGGAACCCTAATTTTGTATGGGGGTGGTTTTCAACGTTCATAATGTCTGCTCATTTCGATAATTATTGGTGTCTTTGTCTGAGAGAAGAGACGTAGATTCTTTCTTTTTTGTCATCCTGTGGCAGTATCAGTCTCACATGTTTAACAGAGAGACAGACTAGTCAATATGGTTGAAGTTACAGGGGCACAGTCGCAGAAGCATCGAATCCTTGGGCCAATATATATATCTATGTTTGAAGCATTAATGGCTCCTAGGGCACTGTGCTGCAACGTCAAGTCGTGCTCTCACTGCTTCCCAGAAATGGAAATTGATTCTTCTCTACTGTGCTGGCTGGCTGTGTTCGATTCTTGCAGATACAGCATTATAATTTGATACGTCAATTTTTTACCTGATCACATCAACACTGCAAAATCATATCATCGCTTCAACGCTCTTAGAAATCTTGAGTGAGAACAAATAGGTTTAAGGTTAAGAAATATGTGTATCAAACACACGGAGCAATAAGACTCGGAGAGTACCTTTCTTTCTCGGTGTTGTATGACCGTTGGGGCTTCAGAATAATTTTGATTGCATTAAATGAAAGGAACTTCTGAAGATATGGAGATTACTCGAAACTTACTGGATATAAAATAATAATAATTTATTTTAACTTACTGGATATAAAATAATAATAATTTATTTTTAAGATTATTAATTTTTTTAATGAATATTTATTTTTAAAATTTTTAATTTATTTAATAATAATTTATTTTTAAGATTATTAATTTATTTAATAAAAAAGATTTCTTTGTTTATTAAAAAACTCGACCAAGGGGATCAAGTCAGCAGAAATCAAGACTGGTCAACATTTTATCTTCTATTAAAGGAATTTTAGACACTTGTACATATTTTTCATGCATACACTATTGAAAAAGAAGGAACTGCTGCTACATAATTTTTATAGACACTTGTACATCTTTTTCATGCATACACTATTGAAAAAGAAGGAACTGCTGCTACATAATTTTTTTTTAGGTTAGGGAAATCCGTAACACGTCGAGATTACCTGGGCGATGCTGCTACATAATTTTTGCTCATGATACTTGAGCATCATATTATGACACTATTTTTTTTGTGGCCTTAATGTTGGGCTGATATGGTACAGTTTAGGCCGGTTTTGGATTGTCTTGGGGTTGCAGGTTATAATCTTTCTCGTAACAGATTTAAAAATAATGATTTTTTTTTGAAATATTTTTTATTAGGAGAGCATGATTTGTTTCTATAAACTACTATATGGGGGAGGGTTTGTTTTCTTCTGCTTACTGTACTTTGTTTGGAAATACACAACAAAGTGTATCTACTAATCTAATTTTTTTTCTAGAAAGATGATATAAAATTATGCTTTTTTTTTCAAGAAAACTATATATATATATATATATATATATATATATAGTTTGTTTTTAAATAACTTTTTTTTTATGATGATAATGATGATTAACTGACCTTAAGAAGGATAATACTTGGTTTACTTTAAAATCTTGTTCTTGTGCTCAAAAAGTTTGCCAAGAAGCTTTCCAAGCTCATTATAGTTTTGGCAAGTTAAGAGGTTATAAATCAAATCTAATGTGGGTGTAATGTTTTAAGGTCTCACTCTGAACTGCAACTCGGTTTTAACTTTGGCGCTCTGAAGAGCGAGTCGAATTTTATCTTTCAACTGCGATTTGAACTACAATTTCATCATTGAACTGCGGCCATTTGAACTTCGACGATATGAACTGCTGGTCGAATTTTATCTTTCAATAGTGATTTGAACTACAATTTCATCTTTCATCTCTGAACTGCGGGTCAAATTTCGTAAAGGTTGTAAAGTGTTTAGTGGATAAAATGAACTGCAGCCATTTGAACTGTGATTTGAACTTTGGCGATGTGAACTATGATTTGAACTTCGACAATCTTTCATCTTTTATTACATTTGAACTGTGATTTGAACGGTGGCCATTTGAATTGCGACTTTAACTTCAGTGGTTTTAACTGCGATTTGTCATGGGTCCATTCGAATTTTCAAGGTTCCGTCCGATTTTTCAAGGATCCATCCGAATTTTTCACATGCCAAATTTGCTCTCTGCGATTTGCTTTTTCACGGACTGAATTTGATCTCTGTGATTTTCTCACGGGTCCATCTGATCTCTGCGATCTGAACCAGGGTTGGAAGGCGATCTGGAACGGTTATACGAGGTGCATACATTCTTTATCTTTTTTCTAATACATATCTACTGCTCATATATTTCTTTTTGTTTACAAGTATGAATAATTCACTGCATCTACCAAAGATTGTCAAAGGTAAACCTAGCATAGATACTCTACAGAGCCTTTATGAGTATAGAGTCATTAGAGAAACGTAGAGAAGAAAGAGAAGTTAAGTAACAAACAAAAAAGTCATGTTGGAAAATAAATTTAAATCTCTTGAAGATACGATCCAAAAACAAATAGAAAAAAAAAATCTATTGGAGAATAAAATGGAGACAATGGATATTAGATTACAGGTAATAGAAAAAAAAGGCCAAGATATGAACCAAACATCCCAACAAGGAGATGATGATACTTTAGAAAGTCTTAAAATGAAGGACATGATTACAAAACTAGAAGAAAAAATTAATAACAATCTCACCCTAAAAATTGTGGTAGGTAAATTAGATGTCAAACCCATTAAAGAGGAAATGAAAAAATTGATAGAATTAGACCATGAGCATAACAAAAGGGCCTTGAACCTTATAATCTTCGGTTTGAAAGAGAAGGTAGACAAGGATACATTAGCCATAGTCCAGACATAATTACATAATAGATTAAAAATTGAAACAACATGTCTCATAGAAGCAACAAGGTTGGGGAAATTAGTTGAGAATAAAGGAAGGTTGATCCGGATAAAGGTGAGCTCTATTGACCATAAGTATGGCATACTTAGTAAAACCTCAAGTCTAAAAGGAACGAGAATATTTATAAATGAAGAACTCATTCCAGAAGATCAAGTAGAATTAAGAAAGGAGGTTCAAAAGGTAAAAGAAGCTAGGAAAGAAGATTGAATGGGCAATAATCAGAAATAGAAAAGCTGTTATTCGAGATAGAAACCAAAAATATAGTAATAAATAGAAACTTAGCATGCCCCGAATTCTTTCTTGGAATTGTTGGGGCTTTCCATGGAATAAAAGCCCCAATCTAAGTTGAATCTCGAATGAAGTTGATATTATATTGTTAGTTGAAACTTGGGAGCATGAAGAATCTAAGTTCCCTAACATAGATGTCTTTGTATTATGGTCAACCTAGAACAAGCAATCCATGCTAGGATTTATAAAAAATACCCTTACAAACAATATATTTGGATAGAGATTACTGACATTAATGATTAAAAAACCTACATGGAAATGTGTTATTTTGCCCCTATTAATTCTAACTTCTATAAGAAAAACAATTTAGATAAAAATTGTCCTTACAATGGTTTAGAGAATGATATTTCTATCCTGAGGAATGAAGGTAATATCCTCCTAATGGGTGAATTTAATGCTTGAAATTCAAGCAACCAAGCTATTCTTCTAAGAAACTATTCCAACCCTAGGTCCCTAACCCTCTTTGGTTAGAGGAATACCTTACACTAGCTAGTAGGTACAAAAGAAGCTCTGATGATCCAGGGGAAAATTTGTTTGGGTCTAAGCTAGTCAAGCTATGTAGTGCTCAAGATCTCATAATTTGCAACAGTCTAAAGAGGTGGTCATATTCTAGCCCGATGACCTGTATCCATGTGCTTAGTAGCAGCGTGGTAGACTATGTTATTTTCAATATCCCTTTAGACAATGAAATAATAAATTTTGACATCTTAAACAACCACGAGCCTAACTCAGATCATAGACCTTTAATTGTAACTCTTAATTTTTTCATGCATAAAAATCCCATAGAAGATAATCCTCATAGCCAAAAAAACTTGATCTTTGATAGAAATAAAAATGATATTTTTCTAAATGAACTAAAAATCCATTTTCTTCCTTTATCAAGTATAGACAACATAGAAAACCTCTATCATAATTTTACTACAACCATCTCATATTCTATTAACAAGTTCTCAATTGAAGTTTCAAGTAATAAAGGAAATAGAAAAACCAATCCTTGGTATGATAAAGATTGTAAAATTACAAGGAAATAAATTAAGCTCTTGATGAGTCTCTTAAAATTGACAAGATAAAAATATACAAATCCCTAACTAAAAGGAAAAAAATGTAATATATTCATAAAAGACAAGAAAATCTCTTACACCTCTTTAAGGTGGTGTTGCAGCTACAACAATTTTCCCAAATTTCAAAAAAATTTGGACCCTCCTTTACTTTGGATTAGTTCAGTCCTTTTCTTGGTTTCATCCTGTTGATTTTAGCTTATGGATTTTGAAGCGCCTTCTCGAATTTTGAGTGCTATCAATTGACTGGTTTCTCATCGTTTTCATGCCTTAAATTTCATCTTAATTGAGCCCCTTGCTGTTTTTGCAAAACACTTTTAAAGCCTTCGTTTTAAAGCCTTCTTGTAGCGGGAGTTAGTTTGTTGACAAGCCCGCCGTTGCAGATGTGTTTCGGATCCTCCTAACCTGTGGTCGGGTCGCCGTTGCGGGTGCCTTTGAGCTCTTGATTGCTGTGTCGTGCCGCCGTTGCGGGTGTTTGCCAGTTTTTCATAATCTTGTGGCGCGCCGCTGTAGCGGGTGCTTTTCGACTCTCGACTGGCTGTGTCATGCCGTCGTTGCGGGTGTCCTTCAGGTCTGCATGACCTGTTGTCGGGCCGCCGTTGCGGGGGATTTTCAGCTTTCGGTTGTCTTTTTCGCGCCAAGTATCGCGGAGGTAGGTTACTTCGTTTACCGTTGCGGGTGGTGGTTTCTTCCTGCATGTTTCGGGTGTTATTCTCATCCCACGTCGGAAGCGAATAAATACTTGCGTCCCCGCCATTGCGGAACATTGGAAGTTCCGGAGTGTTCGTCCCCGCCCGACCGCGGTTATCGTTCGCTTGACCCATTGTTTTATTTTGCATTGCGGGTGGTGGAGTGATGAGGATGTTCCGCCGTTGCGGGGAGGGCGGAGTTTTGTCGCCCGATGTAACTTTCCTATCCGCCCCGACTGATTCGACTGGTCGCACGTGTGAGGTTTTATATATACGGGGGGGCGCGTTTTTGGGTTTTTATTGTTGTTTGTTGCGCCCGAGCTGTCTACGCTGTCGAACTCACGAATTTGGTGGAACCCCGTGCTCGTACCTTCATCCAGCTGTCGATTGAGAGCTTCTTCGTTGTCGCCACAGCAGCTGTCTACGATTTGGAGTAGAGAATGAACAGTGGTGCTGGTAGGAGCGCCCTGCGCGAAAGGTTGTCATGGGTGCCCGTAGTTCATGACCACACCGATGTAATTGTCATGTCCGTGAGCGTCATAGGCTTTGCCATTTTTATCCTTGTTAAAGCTTGTTTAAGTTTAAAGGATAGTCGTGTTGGTTTTGCATTTGCATTACATACCATCATTGTTAGAAATTGGCATATTGGAAAATTGTGTAGCCTTGATGGCAGACCGTTTGATGAAGTAAATCGTTTAGCATTTATGGCTCGTTATATTGCAGAAATGGTTTGAGTTGTGCTGATAATTTCAGATAGTCAATGTATAGCTTGGTTGTGCATGCACATGTGTGTTGCTTTCTTACTTACACACTGATATAAGACAATCGCACAGCTCAAAGATTGCATGACTAGTTCAAATCCTTCAATTTGAAGAACCTACATCTGATATCATTATAGTCACATAGACAATGGAGAAAGAATAAAACTGCTTCTTAATGTTCACAAATTTGAATTGCTTAATATCATGGTGTTTTACATTGCAGGAGGATTTCAAAATGTCCAGAAGACAGAAAAAGAAGGCCCCTGTGGTAGAAGAACAAACACCAATAGAGGCTGACCTACCAACTGAGTACACATATGAGGATACACAGTGTGTCATAGGGGTGGACCCTGAGTATAAGTGGGGAGACATACACAGGCTGATTTCCCATAGGGAAGTTCCAGATATGGGCCTGGAGGAGGAACACATCTACGCAAACATAGAAAAATCTGCAATTATGAAGGTTGCCACTAGGCCAGAGATGTTTCCATGTTCGGAGTTGATGAGGTGGATCCTGCCACACACAAACCATGGCTCAATGCTTATCTGTAATGTTGAAGGTCAGGGCTATGCTTCCTTTAGCCCTGGATATGTAGCCTTATCCTACCACTTGCCTGAGCCTCAATTTTTCTTGTCCAATGAGTGGTTGGACAATCTCAGGATGGATTTGATAGAAACCATGAAGAGAATGCTATTACTAGGGAAGCTCTATAGACATAGAGCTACTGAAGATTATGACACAGCCACCCTTAGAGCCCCTTACAGATTCATAGCTCTAATGCTGAATAGGATCTTCAGGAGGGCCAATGGTAGATTATTCAAATTCGAATGGATACCCCTGATTTTCTATGTGGCCACAGAAGGGACCATCTTCAACTAGTCCAGCCTTGTATCTAGTAGTTTATCTTCTTGTATAGCTGCAGCAAAAGGAGGAGTAGAACAGAAAAAATCCGAGTTTTATATGAGCTCGATCCTGATTGACTGCATCTTATGCCACCAGCCTTTCCCCGGGCTCAAATGTGTTTGGGACAGAGACAGAATGCCCGTATATGCAGCCTACAAGCTACTGGGGGCTCATCTATACTATGGTTATTATCGAGAAATCTGTGAACATTTTATCATGCCTCTACACACTCTTATCTTCCAAAAAGAATGTGACTGCATGTCTGAAGAAGCAATGCAGGTGGTAGAGGAGTTTGGTGATTATTTCTTGACAAAGAACGGGATGTATCTTAGGATGTTTGGTGGGTCAAAGACACCTTATCTGTTGCCCAAGTATGCGACAGATTATATCATCCATAAGGAGGCTGTTAGACAGGTGTTTATTGACGGGGTTGGCCATTTCTTATTCCAGAAGAAGAAGGCGGTCTATCCACCCTTACCATTTAAATTGGGCAGCTACAGTTTCGCCAATGTGAAACAAGCTCCAGAATTTATTGAGGAACTAGGGAGGTTCCGTTTTGGGGAGATGACTTTCAGGAGGAATGACACTCATGAAAGAATGGCTGAGCATTGCAGAAAGCACAAGTTGTTTTACGAGTACACCCATCATTTCGACAATGATGAATCCGTTTTCAGACGAGCCCTGAACATAACAGCACTCAATAAAAGGTTCAAACCAAAGCACTCCACCAAAGGTGGAAAAGGATCTGAACAAGAGTATGCTGAGCAGGCTAAGGCTGAAGAGGCAGCCCAAAGGATAAGACTAGAGGCCAAGAGGCTAGAAGAAGAGGCTGCAGAATGGCTCCGGAAAGGAGAAGAAGAAAAGAGGAAAGCTGCCCAAGATGCAGCGGAAAGAATAAATGAAGAAGCCCAGAGAAAGCTGGACGAAGAGCTTCGAAAGCAGGAAGCTGAAAAGACAAGGTTGACACAACAATCAGCTTCTGAAACACCACCAGAACAAAGTTAGGGTGAGGAAAACCCTGAGGTGCAAACCCTGCAAGTGCCCACTACTATCACTCCTGCAACCCCTATGCTTCAGTTAGCACCCTTCGCACAGGAAAAGGGGGAAGAAGTCCCTGATTTTAGCACAGTATACTATGACAGGGCTACCAAAAGGATTATGAGGAGAACTGAGCAAAAGATAGGGGCCGAAGGAATGACCAGTACCATGATAACAGACAAAGCTGTGATGGTCGGGACAGACAAATATCCAAGGTTTGTCATAAGGGCTGGGAAGGCAGCAATAGACGCTACGGAGGACAATGTAGATTGCATGATGAAGGAGATAGATTCAACCAAGAAAAATTCCTCTCATCTTAAAGACACCCTGAGAAGGGAAAGAGAGGAAGGAAATAGGCTGGAAAGAAAATATGAGCATGTGCTTAAGGAAATGGAGGCCACAAAAAGTGAAATCCATGCCATTCAGCAAGAAGCACAGGTGAAAGAAATAACACAAGAAGCACTGGGAAAAGCACAACAGGAGATTCAAAATTTAAAGGATGAAAAGGAGCAGCTGAGGGTAAAGATAGAAGACCTGATAGAGCAGCAAAAGATCATATATGAATCCAATACCTTGAGCATTAAGGAGCTGGAAAAGCAACTGGAAGCAGCAAAGGCACAGCAGGTCAATCTGCAGCCAGTTAAAGATCACATCTTGGCTCAGAAAGCTAAGGTACTGCACCTACAGACTGCTCTAGAGGAGGAAAGATGTCAGGTCCTCCAGATTGATGGCAGACTGGACGAAATTTTAGACACAGCTTCTTATTTTGTGGACAGATTGCAAGACATACTTGAAGTACTGACTTCAAGAATAACCAGGATGGAGGATGACAAAGAAGTCCCAGCTACGCTAGTATTCAAAGATAAACAAGCTTTGAAACGGGACCATGACCTGATAGAATTTGCCGTCAACACTGCAGAAGATTTTCATAAGAATGTCAAGAAAACGAAGGGAGCATGTGCAAAATTCTTCAGAAGAGCCCTGGTCGCATACACTCGTTGTCAGGCAGAAGCTGAGCAGAGATTGCACGAGTTCCCAACTCATGATGCATTTGCAGAAATGTTGTAGAAAAGGCAACAAGATGAGGAAGCCAAAGTGCAATGCATCAGAGCTATTGATGAACAAATCCTCAGGAATGAAATAGGCCACACAGCCATTAGTGTACAGC
>LPNX010081071.1:164503-287973 GCA_001517045.1 Pseudotsuga menziesii
GTACTGCACCTACAGACTGCTCTAGAGGAGGAAATATGTCAGGTCCTCCAGATTGATGGCAGACTGGACGAAATTTTAGACACAGCTTCTTATTTTTTGGATAGATCACAAGACATACTTGAAGTACTGACTTCAAGAATAACCAGGATGGAGGATGACAAGGAAGTCCCAGCTGTGCTAGTAGTCAAAGATAAACAAGCTTTGAAACGGGACCATGACCTGATAGAATTTGCCGTCAACACTGCAGAAGATTTTCAGAAGAAGGTCAAGAAAACGAAGGGAGCATGCGCAGAATTCTTCAGAAGATCCCTGGTCGCGTACAATCGTTGTCAAGCAGAATCTGAGCAGAGATTGCACGAGTTCCCAACTCATGATGCATTTGCAGAAATGTTGCAGAAAAGGCAACAAGATGAGGAAGCCAAAGTGCAATGCATCAGAGCTATTGATGAACAAATCCTCAGGAATGAAATAGGCCACGCAGCCATTAGTGTACAGCTCTTGGAGGAACAGGTACGTTTGAACACGTCCAGAATTGAGGCCATTCGGAAGCAAGCTGACAAATTCGAGCTGAACATTCAGTTCCTGGAACCCAACTCGTTTGAGAGTCTCGCTGCTGAAGCAGCAGCATGGAGAAAGTTCTTGGAAGACCAAGCGGGACCCTCCTCATGAGAAGGACCGATCAAATTTTTGTATAATTTAATATTTTGTAAAAGTTTGTGGGAAATTGAAACGTTGGGGAGCCCAAAGGTCACTTTGGGCAACCCAACCAATTTTGCTTTTTGTATAAAACTAGGGAAGATAGACAAGAGAGGGGATTTTTCCCAGTGAGACTAGAGGACCTATTGTAAGAAGAACTACTTCCTTTTGCAATAAAGATTTTAGTTTGCCTGTTGGAGAAAGATATATGAAGTTTCCAAATGTTAACAAATGGATGGCGGAAAGACGAACTACTTTGTTTTTTTCAGCCTGTGTCCATAATCGTGAGATCGTTCTAACTCTGTGACTTATGTCTTGTTGAATGGTCTCTGATTTATTTTGTGGAAAATTCATTTAGAGTAATGCTTGTGTTTCATATAACAGTTAGTTATCTGATTGTTAGAATATATTTTGGTTCATGTGTTGTAAACATAAATATCAGCTACCTGTAACTGTGTTTATCATACATGGAGATAATGCATTACTCATTAATAATCTTTTCTGGCTCCCCGGGGATAGATAGTTAGGTGCTTAGATTGTGTTTGTTTTATTTCCTGATTGCATATGTGGTTTAGATGTGGTGAGCATATGATGAGAGGTAAGAACCTGTGCAGCACATTGTGTCGTTCCTTGCATCTTTATCACCCTGCATGGTCAAAATAGGCATTTGCATTGCATACATTAAGTAAAAATACAAATTCCGGTGGACCGGGCCGCAACCGGTAAACCCTTGTTGTTACTTTGACCTACGATAGCCGGACGGATTCCCTATTCCAAATAGTCAGCAGGCTAGTTGGGAACGCTGATTGGGGAGAATCCCTTACTGTTGCTGCCTGCGAATTTCCAGGCCTCAACAGGTGGCTCCTAAGAAATTCTAGAGGAAGATTCTAACTAGAAAAACTAAAGATAATACTAGAATTTCTTCACATGACTCGAATGCCTATCTTAAAAGGATTTATGAATCCCCAAATGTCATACATAACTTTGAAACCCTGCTCACAACGGAAGAAGTTTTCTCATTAGAAGACATAGATTTTGGGGGTAAGCATCTAGAAAATGGAAAATCTAAGTACATTGAAGGTTACCGGGCATAAATCTTAAAAATTGGAGGGCTTGTCATCATCCCTCACAACCACAAGCTATTTAATCAAGCATTCAAGCAAGGGTTCCCTAAACCATGGACTTAGGGCCTCATTATCCCTATTTTTAAAAGTAGGGATACAAATAACCCCTCTAACTATCGGATAATTATGATTAGCCCTCTTTTAGCCAAGTTAGATGGTATTATCTTGGGAAAGAATATTGGCGTATTGCTTGAAAGTGAAGGTAAGAAGGATAAAGGCCAAGCAGGTTTTAGAAGACAACACTCAACAATGAACCACCTCATTATGCTTAGGATCATTGTGGAGGAATTTCGTTATGATAAATCAAATCGTGTTTCTTTCTTGGTGGACTTTAGAAAGGATTTTGATGTGGTACCTAGAAATAACATGTGGAATAGATTAGAAGAGCTAAAGGTTCCTTCCGAGTTGAGAGCTTCCGCAATAAGGTTATACGAGAATGTCATTGTCAATTTTAAGAGCAACGAGGAGTGGTCTACAGATATTAAGTGTAATATTGGAGTTAAACAAGGTTTCCCTACCCTATTTGGAATTTACATCGATAAGCTACAAGGTTGTTTAGATGAAGCAGGATGTGTTGGCATGATCTTAGTTGGAATAGTCATCATCCTTCTTCTCTATGTTGACGATATTGTTCTTCTAGAAAGGTGTCCATCTGATCTTGATAAGCAACTAAGACTTCTTAAGGATTTTTTCTCTACCATGGGTATGATTGTTAACACTGACAAAACAAAATTTATGATTATCAAATCCAAGAAGGACACTTATGCTAATTTTTTGTATGACAATAGCAACTTGGGGAAGTGTCTTCCTACAAATACCTAGAAATCGATATTCATCACAAGCTCAACTAGAACTATATCATTGAGAAAATGATTAATGGAGGGTGGAAAGCTTATTTTGGTCTTGAAAATAATTGTAAGGGAGCAAACCATATGATCTAGGATAAAAAGAAGCTCCTCTTTGAAACTTTAGTCACTCCTGTTATCTTGTATGGGTGTGGGGTTTGGGGTTGCAACATCTCTAGAGAATCCTTGAGAAATATCGAGCAAATCTAAAAGCATTTTATAATGTATAGCCTCAAAATTAAAAGAAATACACCCTACCCCATTCTCCTTATAGAAGTGGGTATTTCCCCTATCGAGAGCATAGCTATGACTAGGCTCTTATTGTACAAACACAAAATCAATAACATGGGAGACCATAGACCTTCTAATCTAGCTTTAAATTACTGCCAAAACCACCTAAGGCTCAAGCGAGGTTGGTATAAAGATACCAAGGCCTGGTTATACCATTGGGAGATCGAGGAATATGTTGCATTGCAAAAATGTTATAATATTAAAAATATTCGTACTTCTAAGTTTAAAGAGAAAATGTGGTGGGTGAAAGATTTAGAGGCTAAAAGAAAATTAAGATATTATAAGGAGGTCATCAAACCTACTCTTAAAGATCAAAAGTATATCTCTGTTTTAACTAGTTCAAAGAAAAAAATTAATATATCCAAGATAAGAACGAACTCTCATGAGCTTCATAGTGAAACAGGTTGTTGGGCAGTTCCTAAAACACCATGGGTGGAAAGGATCTTCCATCTCTATGAAATATGAACATTGAGCATGAAAATAACTTCCTCTTAGAGTGCCTTGAGTACGCCCACATTAGATCTCAATTTCATAATCTTTGTTGCAATACCAACCTTCCTAGCCTTTTAACATGTCAAAATTATAGTGAGCTCATGACACTTCTCTCCAAGCCCTTTGAGCATAGGAATACAATCTTAAAACAAATTAAATAATTCATTTCTTTAGAGATGATATACCAAAGTTTGGTCTCAGAAACGTTAACCATCATCATTATCAAAGAATAATTTTTTGTTTAGATAAAAATTATTTTTAAATAACCTTTAATTTTTTAAATAAAAACTTAATATCAAAATATTAAGATCAAAACAATGTTAACACTCATTGAAGGTAGGTATCCTCTACACCATGGGTGAAATAAGTGACCTCTACTTATCATTGATGTTAGTTTCCTATGAGAAATGACCAATAATTTATGTCAATTTCGAAATAAAGAATGTTATTTTGATAAGTTTATATTACTTTAAAAAAAGGAATGTTTATTTGATGATCATTTTAGAAAAAGAAGTATACTTTTAGAAAAATAATTTAAAATAAAAATGTACATAAATTATAAATGATCACTTTAAAATGTTTAATTTTCAAATGAATGAACCAATTATTGTTCCATAGTTTTTCTTAATATTAAAAAGAAAATAAAACAATCCAATTGTTGTATAAGTGAATTCACTTTAAACTTCAATTTTAGAGAATAAACTCTTTTAAATCCTAAGTATTTTAGAGAATAACTCTTTTAAATCCTAACTACTCTATCATATTTGAACATAAGTGATAGTTTATATATGAACAAATTTTATTATATAATGAGATTGTATTGCATCCTCAACTCATCTTATGTCTTAAGATTAACACCTGCCACAATCACTATCTTCCTCAAAAGCCTTAATTATTATGGCTTATCACCCTTCTAACTCAATTTTTGGATGTAATTTGTGAAGTTCTTTGATTAGTCCGCGTGANGTCTTAAGATTAACCCCTGCCACAATCACTATCTTCCTCAAAAGCCTTAATTATTATGGCTTATCACCCTTCTAACTCAATTTTTGGATGTAATTTGTGAAGTTCTTTGATTAGTCCGCGTGACCATCAATGTACCTTATTGAATGGTTAACTTATGGTGTTTTTTTTCCTATGATCCAATATTGCTTTGCTAAGGAAATTCTCAAACTATTAAGATTGCATTATGAGTCCATCATAGTTGTGTCTGTCTTTGAATATTACATTGATGTAACCCACCTAGAAACTGAAATTTTATTTTTTATTTTTTAGAAAAACATTATTTTAAAAGTTATTGTAAAGTTTTATGTAATTGATCAAGGATGGTCAATGATGACTGTAATTGAATATTTATTTATTTAAATAAATAAAAAATGAGACACCTGTCCAAAGAATATTGTTAAAGAGTGTTCACTAACCAACTAGGAGAAATGATCTACTATAGAAATCCAAACGACAAATGGAAGCAAATGCATTCACTTTCTAGTTGTTGCAGGAGGCAACATCCCTATAATTGTGGTTAGGTTTCCAAGAAATGAAACCGAGCAGGTGGCTCATTTAAATGCAAAAATGACCCAAAGACCTAGGCAAGCATATAAATACCATCGAATGAGTAGGAGGCTCGCATCATTCTAAGATATTAGAACCTTGTGGTTGGCCGAAAACTGAAAAGTTAGGCACACAAGAGGAATTCGATGAGGGGAAAGCTAAAGTGAATTTCTAGAGTGTTGACTGTAATAGTGACGGTTGAGTTATAGAGTGGATTGATTAGGATTCTACACAAAATATTCATCCTCATGGCATAGTGAACAGGCTCAAGGGTCCTAAAGCAAGTGATTTTGGCTTCTTTTAGGAGACGGTTGGGAGGAATCTGTCCCCTTTTGAAGTTAAGAGGTTCTAAGCTATTTTGGTTATTCTCTTTAAAATTATTTTGCATTGAAGGAATTTATGAATGTTAAAAGCTTTCCTGAAAGTACTATTTGTTTATGTATTAAATTAGGAATGTATTTTATTTTCCTATCAATATTTTTTATCTGTAAATGAATGTTACCTTTTACCTAGAGTTTCCATAGTAAAAATTTCTAGGCTATCTTATATTCTTATTTAGAAATCCTGCTCTATACCAAATGGAATGAATACTATGTTTTTAAAAGGGTTTCGGATATTCCTACTATATATTTTCTTGTCTCTATTGATTTATGTAATTCTTCTTTAATTTTGCATTATGATTCCAGGATGTCAAATAAAGCTATAATACTTGATTATAGGTTAGATCTGAGTTATTCAATGTTGCAGTTGAGATTCTTTACTTAGAGAAAAAAACGTAATTGAATTGTAAAAATATTATAAGAAACTTACTATAATGCTTGTTCATAGTTCAGATTTAAAATAATAAATGCATGCGAATGAAGTTCATTTTCTCCACAAAGAAATTGTATTTTAAACCTATAGATCTCATAAGAAACTTAGCGCAATTAATTAATTGTTATCAAATCATGCTCAGACGGTGAAATCAAGGCATAGTTGTAAGCACTAAGATAGTTTCCAAATCTAATTAACTTACACTGAAGCAAAGCCATTTTTAAACCAAAACTATTGAATCCACAAAGAAAAATAGATCGACAGTCAAGATCCAAGCCACAATGAAATTAACGACTCACACGAATTATGGTGGACTAATTTACGGATGTCCGGTTCAGAAAAGTTGGATAGTGCACCTGCAATGTACATTGCGGAAGGTGTTGATCCGCAAAAAGAATCAAACCGACGGTCAAGATCCAATCCACAAGGAATCAATGATGCAGAAGGAGTTTTACAGAAAGGAATTTGCGAAAATATGTTTAAGGATTTTTAGGAACCTGCAATCCGCAACCCACAATTTAATCAAGATCAACGGTCAATGTTGATTCCGCAAGGAATCAATGGTGGAGAAAGAGTTTTGTGGAAGTTCGTTAAGGATTTTTATGAACCCACAATCCGCAACCCGCAATCTAATAAATATTGACAATCAAGTTGATTATGCAAAGAATCAATGGTACAGAAGGAGTTTTATGGAAAGGAATTGCAGAAGATCGTTTAAGGAATTTTATGAACCCGCAATCCACTACCCGCAACCCGTAATACGTATTTCGGAATGTGGAATGCGCAAGGTAAAATAATAGTTTAACATAATTTTGGGCTTTCCGCAACCTACAATCTGCATTGCGGAATACGAAAAATAAAGGAATAGTTTAGATAATTTTTGGGGTTTCCACAACCTGCAGTCCACATTGCGGAATGCGGAATGTAGAAAATAAAATAATAGTTTACATAATTTTTGGGGTTTCTACAACCTGCAATCCGCATTACGGAAGGTTGGTTGTAGAATGGTAAGTGTTGGAAAGGTTCAATATGCAATCTGCAATATGCATTGCAGAAAGGAAATTGTGGAAAGGACATTGCGGAAGGCCATGTTTTCGGAAAGGTCTATTGCAGAAGGTTTTAATTAATTGCGAAAAAGCGCTTGTAACTTAGTAATTTTTGTTTAAACATTGAAGGGTTTGAGAAACTAAATTTGAATATTAGTTTCTAAGTTTTAAAGAAATGATGATCAAATTATAATACCCGGGTTATGTTATAAACTCTCTAATGTTCAATAATTCTCTATAACAGTTATGGATTTTATTAATATGTCTGAAGATATATGATTATAGAAAAAAAAATTATTATGAAATTTGAGGTGTGTTACAACTAATATCTTGGATTGACAAATGGGATGAGCTTTCCTTCTTTCTCCATGATTCTATTCTTGCATAGTTAAGGAAATCTAAGAATCCAATGAGTGTTTCAAATTGTTAGTTCCATAGGTAGACTAGGTTGAAAATAGAATACACTTAGGTATGATAGATGGTCAAACTTAATAGATGTTAGAGATAAATATCAAAATAAATTTGAATTTAATTCATTCTTTGTTGTTTTTTGGTAACTAAAGGGTTCATGAACAATCTTGTAGGTGTAAATGAATTACAGAGGAATTTTAATTAGTACAACAAAATATATAAGGGAAATGAAGGTGAAATTTAATAGATGGAAAGCTTAAATGAATTTGAGAATTGCTTGCAAGGAAAATTTCCTGAATCAAAGCAAAATATGGACATACCGAGCTTTGAAACAAATAATTCAGCAATACTTTTCAAAATGAAAGGTAGTACATGAGGATATATGTGAATTTTACATCCAACAAGACATTTATGGACACAATAATACTTCACACAATATAGTATCAACATAAAGCTTTAAAGATTATGCTAGAGGCAAACACATAATTGAATCTTTGTCATAAAATTCAAAATTCAACCATAAGAAAGCATCATTGATATGCATGTAATAGTATCATAGTTGAAAAAACAAAGGAAATACCCTTTGTGATACTTTGTATCCTTAATCTCTTGCAAAAATAGTAGAGGAAAAATGATTCATTGACTCAACGACATAGACAGAGGACCTATAAATCTAAACTTGACATCCTTTACAAATGAATCTGTTCCACTATTGATATGCATTTTTGGTCTAACCAAATTCAGTTTGAACTTTAACTGATTAGTAACAGTCTTTCGACTTGTTACTTTTTACATTTAACCTTTTTACATTTACTTTAAATACATTTGTCCTTAAATTCTTCTTTCTGACCCCGCCTTTCTTTTTTCCTTTATTTGGTGACTATTTTCCTTTCATATACACTTAAGGAAACATCACTAGATAACCTTGAGGGATGCCGGTCTAACTCATCTTCTATAATAACTCTACATAATCCTGACCTCTAGGTGGTGGTGGTCCTATAGGTGGCATAAAATATAGTGGAGCTATGTGTCTTGCAAATTGTTGGGTTACCTAGGGTATCTGCTGACTGTTGGACAACTGAGCTGATCATGAAATGTTAGAAAAACATGATTGTAGAGCAATAACGATAAACAATAAACAATATTAAAATATTAAAACACATTACAAGAGAGATATAGATACACTACAGATATAACGTGGTTCACCTAAGATGACCTACATCCACACATAAATTTATATTCCTTTGTTATTATTCCATCCAGGGAAATGAAGGGATGCAACCTGCAACAACCTCGCTCCACTTGCTCTTCACTCTCTCCTAGTATCTCTTTCACAATCACAAAGATCTCTTTTATAATGCTACAATACAATGCACATTTGTATTTCAAATATTTCCTTTTATAGGGGAATTACCACTGGAAAATACCGTGGATCACCCAATACTATGGACCCATAAACTATTGTCCAACAAACATCACAAAAATTTCTTTCGGGGGATTTTCCCCTACACCCCCTGCTGGGACGAGTGTACAGTAAAATTGGGGTACACACATGACTAAAAAATAACATCCATGAATCTGGAAGATTAGGCTCCACAACCAACAATATCTCACTTGGATACTGATCACAGCAACTCCACCGTTGCTACACGTGTTGGACTATGCTCTAAACCTTGGACTTGGGAAATTTTTCTTCTTTGCTTTCATGTTAGTACTATTGAGCCTAATTCATGATGGACTGGACCTTCCTTGGTGAATGCACCCTCCTTGGTGCTTGGGTGGAATTCCACTTGTTGAATGTGCCCCTTTGGTAGTTTTGTAACTCCTTTTTAGAGGTTACACTTGGTTTTGTAACCCCCACTTGCAGAAATGCACCCGCGCTAGCTATTTTTAGCTAATGCATGTGAAAAGTATAACTCCTATTGTATTATGACTTCTTTTACTATTTCAATAATATTCCTTGGTTTCTGTAACTCATCACCTCACTAATTTGAATTCCTCTTCATGGATGAAGTGTCCCCTAAATTCAAGTTGGCTTGGATGGTTTGGATTCATCCTCTTGGAAATTTGAGTTAGCCTCCCTATGGTTGAATTAAAACATCTCTTGAATTGAGTTGATTTACCTTGGTTTGGATTTCCTCTTCCTCTTCTAAATTCATGTGCTCTCTGTTAACACCAAAACTTGTCCACATAGCTCTCTATTGTCTAAACCATAATTATACATCATAGCCCCACCATTATTTCCTCCATTTTGACCTTGATAATTAAATTCCACCAAAATTGGTCAAAAAAATTATAATTCCTTCCCCCATAAATACAAAGAAGATGGGAATTTATTGCAACATAACCTGATTCTCTCCTAAAATGACCAAAAACCCTAAAATGAGAAGGGTAAAAAACCATGGACAAATACCATGCACAATAAAATACCATGGGTAAGAAAGTCTTGGATCACCCTATAAATAGATTGTGAAGGTCTCCCCTCAACAACGTTTCACATTCCAAAAACTTTTGAAATTTCATTTTTTCCTTAATTCCTCACTTCCCACACCTTTCGCCACACCATCCTGTGTTGCACGTCGGGTTATCTCCGTGTAACCCTTGATCCCTTTCCCGGTGAAAAACCCTTATTGGAGATAAATGGATACCAGGATCGTGGGATCCTACAAACCATTTCCTAAAACGACTACAGTGGCCCAGTTTAAAGGTATTTTTGTTATTTTATTGCATTAGTTAGATTAAAAAAGATAAACTTGTTGTTATTACTTGTTGTAAGTTGAGGTTAAGAAATCCCTTGCACCATGAACTCTGCCCTTAGATCCGGGTGATCAAGGGTAGGTTCTTTTTCATGTAATATGGGAGAAATACCCACTACACTCTCTCTCCTTATTGACTCTAATCCTAAGCTTTGGACCCCTTTCCTTTTTCTATCTCAGTGTGCTGTGATTGTTTACAGTATTGATATTGCATTGAGATTATATTGAGATTAAGTGTTTGTTGCAGTATCGTTAAGAGGAGTAGTCTATTTTCCATCCCAAAAAGTAATTCTGGTGGATTGTCACCCCTTTTATTCCATCATATCACTTTTCTAGTCTAGGTTCTTGCACAGGAAGCTAGGAAATGGGATGGAGACCCCATAGGAAGTGGATATGTACATGATAGTAGTAGTGGGAAGCATTGTGGTTCTTGAAAGAGGTAGTTATGATAGTTTCCATATTGATTAATCCTCTACCTATGGATCCATGGTATTATCTTGAGGGCCACCTATTCAAGTGATCTAGACTTGATTTTGTCTAATATTGGGACGAAAGTTGTCATGCTGAAGCCAATTGCCCATATTTTGTGATGATTATTTCTCTTATATTTTTATTTTCATGACATTATTTTATTTGTATATGTGCAATGGTGGTTGAATTGAATATATGAATGTTCATGTATTATATGTGAGGATTTGTATGTAGGGAGGATGAATCCACATAATATGGATATCATTTTCTATGATTCATCCCTTCTTTCTATTATTATATCTCTTATTCGGAAAACTTAACTAGTGATCTACGGTATTGAGAGGGGTGCAACCATATGCTTCGGTTCACCCATATATGCTCATTTTGTGTTGTGATTCCTATTCCATTGCATCCAAAACAAATTTTATAGTAAATATTTCCTTTCATTTCATTGAAAAATTGTTTTGAATGACCAAGATATGTTTGTTTTGGCTCAGTAGTTATCTGATGCCAAGATTAGCGCGCCTCTTATTTAAATGTAAATGCTTCTGTGTACAAATATGTTCTTAGTTGCATATCTAATTCTGAATTATGTAATCTGATTGTAAAGGTGATCGATGGATAAAGGGTTGTAGTCATACGATCTAACTTGGATTAGTGAGATATGGTTCTAGGGGATGGTCAACGAGAGATGATTTTGAGGGTTGTAGTTGCAATCGTTGTTTTCTATTTTCTATGGTTTTAGTGTAGCTATAGATTACATCCTACGGATTTGTATTAATGTGTGATTTTACTTACTCTTTAGCATTTCCAACAACACACATAAAAACACCAAAAATCAATTTAATTTGCAAATAACTAATGACAACAATACTTGAATACTTATAAACCATGCTTTCTACAATATTACAAATCAATAGTACTTGAATTGATTGTTGGTTATTATTGACATTTAATATGATATTTATCATGATTTATTCACGTAATTGTTGAGATTATTACCTTTAGCTCACACTTTGGAAATTATTAAGGATTGTAATTAATTAATTAAATAATTAAATGTTGTAACTTTAATTCTAACTCTAGAGTTGAAAGTTTTAATTAATTGGGTGAATGGCTAGTTGGTCTAACCTTAATTTGTCTAAATTTGTTGTGCTTAAACTTAACTAACTCTTAATATTAGTTCCTTTGGCCTTATTTAGGTGTCATGGACATTACAAATCCACCCCACATATGCTTCACAACTTTAGAATAAAATCACAATGTAATCACAAGATATGAAATATGCTCAAAGAATCTCCTTCACCTCTATTATATACTAGGAGATATAGGAGAATAAAATCCTAAAATGGGTGATTCCATAAAGGTGGGTAACACTTTTTGGCCAAATTTGGCGATGAAAAACTGATTTTTTACTCATGTGCTAGATAGAAGCCCTCAAAACGCATATATGCCATGTGAATTTCGACTTACAGTAAAAAAACAAATTCTAGAAAATTATGTTGGATTCCCAATGATATTTTTTTTAGATATTCCGATGTCATTTAATGTGTGAAATTTTGCATTTAATGAGATTTGTGACCTTAAAAATTTGAAGAAGTTAATAAGTGGCTCGTGTCCAACCCCAATAATTTAATCTTACATTAATAATTTAAAATGTGTGTGTGTGTGTGTGAGAGAGAGAGAGAGAGAGATCTACACAAAATGCACTGTGGTCTGCATAGTTTTTTGTTAATCTATTTCGCAATATACAATTATTTATCATTTTTTGAAAGTGACTACATCTGATTTCAACATCATTTTATACACATGTGTGTCCATCCTAGATTTTTTTCACTATTTTTAAAAATTGAAAAACAAAAGATACCCTTTTGAAGAGGACACATCGATGTGTGGGCTATGCATTTTTAAGAAATTTTTGGATGTGTATATTTGACCTTGTGGATTTTTCTTTGAGCTGCTTCGAAGTTGTTGTATGGTTTTCTAAGTGTAATTTTTAGAACTAATTAAAAAATAAATCATATGAATGCCAAAACGCATGCATGATACCTCAATGGATAGAGGATTTGGTGATGAATCTATTGGTATGAACTCCGCTCAGTTGTGTGCCATGAATGGCAGGGTTTACACCCCTAGAATACATAGAGAAACATTGATTTTCCTGTAAGAGGGATAATTCTCTGTTTTCCAGGCCCTCGATCGAGGTCTGGAGCTCAATTGACATATTTAAATCCGTCAATCGAGGTTTTAACGGAAGCTCTATCGAGATACCGTTAAACACTTGAAAAAGAAAACTGAACCAAAATACCAAAAGAAGTTTGTTAATGGCTAGATTTGAGAAAGTTCCTAGTGTGAGTAATTAAGGTCTCTTGGATCTAAAATTTGTTGTGTGTTGTACCAGTCCATGATTCAATGAATCAACAGTCACATAGAGTAATTTAAGTTATTTAATGAAAACATCTAATGCGTATACCTCTATGTCGAAACCATTTTTCATGTCGATGTATGCCACTACCCTCTTTATTGTCTTACAAAAAGACATGATAATGAGGAAGAAGACCATGACGTAGATACAATAAATCCTTTAATGCATCCTAGCATGATAACTCAAAACTTTAACCAATAGTTGTGAAACCGGTGAAGCCAGGGATTCATTTTGGGGCTTTAACAATAATTTTAGAGTCTGTGAACTAAGTGCATTTAATTTTTTATATATAATTTTTAATTTAAAAAAACTAAATATGATACTAATTCTCATTTCAACAAGAATTGAAAATGTTCAATGACATGAATTCAAATGGGGATTCAAAATACAAGGTGTCCAAGCATCTTTTGGAAGACTTCATTAAATGAAAAGCTCGAACGAGCTTTTTAAAACTTTAATTAAAAAAATATTTGAGTGCCCATATTTGTGTGTCCACATGAATATGGACATCCAAAAATTTATTTAATCAATTTGTTTCAAATCTCGTATTGTTCATGGGAACAAGGTCTTCAAATTCAATTAAAATCAAACATAGAATTATATGATAATAAAATTTAATAAAACATAATTTCGACTAGAAAATTAATACTTGTAGGTAATAGTACATACCTTGAAGAAGAAACAAATAATTTTATGTGTAGATATTAGTCATGGAGTAATTGGAGTTATAGATGTTGGATTAATAGATGATCAATCATATATATAACTCAAATTACTCCTCGACCCATATCTACAAATGAATATAAATAACCATTTTCTATCCAACAAACACAATGAATTATATCAAAGGTTTGTTGCCTATTTATAGTAAAAACGATTAAAGATGCTCGATCGAGCACTTGTACCTCAATCGATGGTTTGTCAAAATCTCTATCAAACGTTTAATAAAACCTCGATCGAGGTATTTTTTTTGTTTTTCCCGAAATTGCGTTGCCAAAAATGGTAACTCACCTCCATGGATGCACCCAAATACATTTCTAATAAATGATTTCCCCCCTCTTTGTATAATGAATTGTAATATGAGCATATATCTTTATGATGAATGTGGTATAACTCCTTTTCACATAAGATTAGATTTAACTATTCCTTCTAATGATATATAAGACATCTTATGACATCATACTAGACATCATTACAAATGTAATATTAAAATTACACATTCCAATAGTTCCCCTTAATGATGACTGGGAGAACAACACATAAATGGAGGAATATGGCACTACAGTAGCTTTCCCTCTTGATTATAACTTCCCTCATTCCTAACATACTGTGACCATACACAAAGTTTGCTTCCATCATGGACTTGGTCAAGATATAAAATTCTTTCTTTTCTATGGGACAATACTCCAAACAAATAACACCATCCGCAACGAGGTATCAAATGTAAAGAGTATCCAAGCCAATGTGTTTAGTATTGGATTCATACACTAAATTTTACACAAGATGAATTGCACTATGATTTTCACGTCTTAATTCAATAGGATATTTATGTATTGGACCAAGCTCTGTCAGAACATGTCAAATCCACACTACTTCTTTTGTTGCTTCTTTAGCTTCCCTAGCTTGTACTCTGCTTCACAAGAAGAAATAAAAATAGGTCTCAACTTCTTACTAGAACATGAAATAAAACTTGAACCAAGCCGAAGGATGTACCCTATAGTAAAACTTCAATCTAAAGCATCCCCTACCCAATCATAATCTATATAACCAAGAAGTGAAATTGTAACCTTATGCAATGTCCCTTATAAATATCTGAGAATCATGATTTTTATTGTCCTTCATGAGAAATTTGCATAAAACTAAAAACAACATTGAATACAAAATAGATATATTTTTTATTGTGTGTCAAATATATCAAACTCCCTGGCAATATAATGTGGCATCAACAATAGGAGTGTCACAATAAACAATTAAAGTTTACATTGAACTGAAATGGTGCAAGTGAAGGCTTACAATCACTCATACAAAACCAAGAAAGTGAATATATCACATACTTAGGATGAGACAACAATATACCATCATCCATATGCCAAACCTGTAGACCCAAAAACTAATGCAGTGGGTATAGTTTGGTCATTTCAAATTCATGTTTTATATTACTCTTCATTTCCTCAATAAGTGTAAGTTGGTTACCAATGATAATAACATCATCCACATGAATTAAAATTATGAGAATGTCATCATCAAGGTTATTCACATACATATTTGGATCAGATACACATCTCTTAAAACCATTCTTCAACAAATAGGCATCAATTTTTTCATACCAAGCTCTAGGTGCTTATGTCAAACAATATAAAGACTTGTTCAATTTACATACCAAACTCAAAGTTTTAGTAGTAATTAAACTAGGTGGTTGTTGCATGTAAATTTATTCATTTTTGTGGTTTTTGCATATAAATAAGATGTACCAAGAAAAAGAATAGTTCTTTTTGTGTTCATTTTAGCAACTGGAGAAAAGGTTTCCTTATAATCATTTTTTTCTTGTTGAGAAAATCCTTTTTCTTCTAACTAATATTTTTTTTTATTTAATTTTTCCATCGACAATAAACTTTGTTTTATATATTTACTTACATCCAATTAAATTCTTTCCAAGAGGAAGAGACACAAGAGTCAATGTCTTATTTTTAAAGAGTCATATTCATGTGTCATTGCCTTCTCCCATTAAGATTTATCTTTAGCTTAAGCATAGGTAGAGGCATCATATGTGGGCCAAGACTTTAGTCATAAGAATAATTTCATATCTAGTTCGACGAGTATCAAAAGGAATACCAATCTTAGAACCTGTAGATTGAAGATTTTTTCAATCCCAAATAAGAAGAAAAGTAGTGGTAGGAACCCATTAGTATCTTTAGAACATTCAAGAGGAGCACTTCAAGAAGGAGAACTAGAATAAAAAAATAGGCATAGAATGTGTGTAAGGAGTAATAGAGATAGGTGTAACACAAGGTGAATCCAAATTCAAGGTAATGTGAGGCTCAATAAATTGAGGAGGAGAAGAGACTTCATTGAAGTAAACAACTCTCCTAATGATGACACCTTGAGTAGATGCATCAAACAACCTGTGCAATTTGGATTCCTCACAATAACCAATGAAAATTGTTATAAAAAACATAACATAATATATATATATATATTAAATATCAATATTAATTATTAATATTAATATATATTAATAATTAATAATGATTAATTAGTTAATTAGAAAAAAATAAATAGATGTACCCTTTCATTTGAAAAGGCACAATAAGGATTATATAAATCCCTACCAATGAAAATGTAAATAATATATCTTATCTCATACTTTATACATATATTATTTTTATCCAAATGGATTTTTATATAATATTCCAAATATTTTGGTAGTATGTGTGTGAGCAAACTTTTGTTCCGCTCATTTGGTATCAAAGCCAATCTAATTCTAGATTGTGGAAAAAATTGTATAATGCTTCCTTGGATTAGGCCTTTGGCCTTACTCAAAAGAAAGAGAGAAAGTTTTTAAAAAGGTGAAAAAGATTAAAAGCAAAGAACTAAAAGAATTAAAGAGAAAATAAAATATAGAAACCAGACATCGTTTCTTAAAAAAAATATACATGGTTTCTTTTTCAACAACAAACAACAAGTAATTTAATAAATTCAATATTACACAATAACATTCATATTTTTTTTTATTAGTAAGAGACGTTCCTTTTATTGCATCGTGAAAAAAAGATAGATACATATTCATGGCTGACTCCATAAGCATGGATTCAGGTGATGGTAATGGAACCACATGAGAGAGCTGTGAAAAAGGGACCAAACTGAATATCTAACCATAGCTATTACTTCCCAACCTTTATACATTGACAATTTCATACAACTTAAGAGTTTAAAGAAGAAAGAGGGGTTGAAAAAGATCATAAAAATAAAACAATGCTAGGAAGGGCTGCTAGATTTTCCTAGAGGATTCAGCCTCATCCTCAATTACCTTGTTGGTGTCAACTTATTTGGTGTCCTTGTTGTCTCATTGGAAGGGAGGTTTTGAGCATTGCATGATATTGGTCATATGGACAAGACCTCACTTAGCATCCTCATTGAATGTGCTGATAGTGAGCTTCACATAGTCCCCATAGATTTCACGCTCACTCATTTCCCTGGCCAAAATGAATTTCAACCTCCAATAATTTTAGGTGGTGACTTTAGGCCAAATCCAAAGTTTGAATTCCTCGTAGATCTCATCCTCCATGGATGTGATGGAATCACGAATTTGTTCAATATTTTTAATTAGTGGAAGAGTGCCTCCCATTAGAGGAAATTTCAACTCAAAATGGGCCTCCTAAAATGAAATAATAAAATAATATTTATTAATTTTGGAGGAAGAAAAGAAAAAAACTACTTTTTTGTTTGTATTTTTGACATATCTCCCTGTGTTTTTACTCAAATTTCGATTGGGAGAGCTTGTTGAATGTGGAATTAAATTCTGCATCCAACACGTACCCACTCGGCATACTTTTGACGGACCCCGCTACCCCAAAAACAAGAAATACCTGAAAAAATGAAATGATGATGTCATCATTCCATTTTTTCAAGTATTTCTTGTTTTGGGGGTAGTAGGGTCTGTCAAAAGTATGCCAAGTGGGTACTCGTTGGATGCAGAATTTAATTCCGCATCCAATGAGCTCTCCCGATTGAAATTTGAGTAAAAACACAGGGAGATATGTCAAAAATACAAACAAAAAAAGTAGTTTTTTTATGATACCTATCCCCAAATTTATATTAAAAAAGTGTTTTAGACCTATACGGTATTTCAAATTTAAAGAAATTTCATTGGCTAACACATGATGACATGGAATTTGAATAAAAGTTAAAAGGCCCATTTTGAGTTGAAATTTCCTCTAATGTATTCTGCCTCTTTCACGTATTTTCTAGCCGAAGACATCATCGAGGAGGAGGGAGAATGCCAGGAAAGGATGTTGCTGTCTAGATTTTTTTTCCAAGAATGGATCAATATGTGCTCATCATGAGTGAAGCAAATTGTGCAGGCTCGACGACAAAACCCTGTTGCAGTGAAGGTTCGACGGGAGAACCTTGTTGATGGAGCTCCTGCAAATTATCCCCTACGAATGAATGTTTCCTGATTGTCTGAAATCCAGATTATAGAGCTTTGGGTCGTTCTTTTCTATAGCCAATTCACTTTCAACGGAGTATCCACTATCATTTAAGTAAGGTACAATGAAGCACGTCACAAGGTGCTTGACAAGCTGGTTGGTGCAGAGATGGAGTGATGTAAACCATGGCAGATATGCGACGAATGAAATGAACAATGTGAGGAAGGTCTTTCAGTGCATCCCAAGGATGTCGAGTGCTAGTTTCAAGACTATCCTACAGGTACAAAGGCATGGCCATGACAGAAGTAGCATGACTGCAGTCTATCAATGCTGCCAAAGGACACACCATGAGATTTAAGCCTAGAGGTGGTGAGGGGAGGGGTTTCCACCTACGATAGCACATTCCCTCTCATATCTGTGCCATCCATCCTCAGTCGCATACATGCCCACATTCGAGAACAATAACATTCATATTATTAATATTGAATTTTAAAATTCTAATTTTCTAAACTTTGTATATATTAATTTGTAATAATAACGTTTATTATTATAGAATTACTCAATCCCAAATTTTCAAAATATTGTTATTAATTATAATAACAGGTATTATTATTATTATTATTATAGATATAGATATAGTAATTAATTTTAATAACTATTGGGAAACCAAAAAAATCAAAAGGGATTAATAATTATTATTATTATTATTTTGAAATAATCATTATTTTTGGAAAAGGAAAAGGTTATTTAACCTAATAAGAAGAAAATAGGAAGTAGTCAAAGGAAGACAATTTATCGCTAAAAAGGTCAAAATCAAAGGAAGAATCTTCAAATAACTCAAAGTCCATTGAAGGCTCATCAAAGAATTCAAAATCAAAAGAACGACTATCTATCATCGAAGAAGCCGAAAACCATGGAAGCCAAATTAATGAATTATCAAAACTACAATGATGAATTGCATGAGATGAATAACAATTTGGAAATAAGGATTGAAATACATGATATTCAAAATGAGTTCAAAGAATGACAAATTTTCGACCAAAAAAATGATATAGAAAAATTGTATGCAAAAATTGATGAATTAAAAGGCAAAAAGGATTTCAATCAGACATTAAAAAATCAAGATATAAAGAAACAACTAAAAAAGTATAAAGAATAAAGAATATGCTTGAAAAAAATTGTTAACGACAAGGATGAAGAACTAACGCAGATACGAAATAAATTAAAAGATCAAGAATCAGAAGTCGGCCAGTGTCGACAACAAATAAAAGTTATTCAACAATAAAATGATGACTCTAAAAGGGCACACAAGTTGGATATCACAAAAATTGATAGAGGACTATCCAATAATTCTGAAGAAATTTTTAGATTAAAGAACCATAATAAGACGCTAGTCATGAAAATTAAGAAGTTGAAAAATAGTCGAAAGGAAGAACACTCTATAGAAGACATTGAAGGAAAACTTCTAGAAAATCAGGAAGAGAATAGTTACATTAGAAATCATAATGAACATTTTAAGGAACCACTTAAGAATTCTGAAGATGACATAAATTGGCAACTAGAATTGATTAATAAGTTTCAAAGTGACAACATACACTTAGAAAACAAGTTGGAAAAAATACAAAATGAAACATTAAAACCTCAAGGGATGAAAATAAAACTTCCAAATCATATCAGTGCTCAAAAGATGACGCTCGCAAAATAAAATGATATTTTGAAAATTCTCCATCGACACTCTAGTCATAAAAAATGATCACCTAAAAAGGGGGAAATGTCGAAAGATAATGGTACTAATGTGATCAAAGCTCCTGACGTCATATCAGTAGGGAATCCCAATAGTCAACAACAAATCAATTTGGGATGGATTGATCTGTCAAGATATAGACATGTTTCATTAACTACGACGTAATAAGGAATGATGCAACAACATTATAAGGCTTTGAGGACAAACCCTTTCTAAGAGAGAGGTAATGTTATATAAAAAATATAACATAATATATAAATATTAAATATCAATATTAATTATTAATATTAATATATATTAATAATTAGTCATGATTAATTAGTTAATTAGAAAAAAGTAAATAGATGTACCATTTCATCTGAAAAGGCACGATAAGGATTATATAAAGGCCTACCAATGCAAATGTAAATCATGTATCTTATCCCATACTTTATACATATATTATTTTATCCAAATGGATTTTTATATACTATTCCAAATATTTTCGTAGTATGTGTGTGAGTGATCTTTTGGTCGGCGCAAAAATACACTTGCGATACTTGGCTTCTAACTTTTTCCATTTTTCATCTGAGATATGATAGCAACATTCATTGCCAAAAACCTTAAAGTTACTAATATCAGGTTTCTTTCTATTCCATTTTTCTTTGTGAATAACATGTAAAACTACTTAGTAGGGACCTTATTCAATATATAGTGAGCACAACAAATAGCTTCATCCCAAAAACGTTTATGTAATCCTTTAGAATAAAGCATACATCTAGTTATCTCAATCAAAGTTCTATTCTTTATTTCGGATACCCCATTTTGTTGAGGCATATAAGGAACTATCTTTTAATGTTGAATACTATATTTAGATAAATATGCATTAAATTATTTCTTATTGAATCCCCCCTCCCCTAATTGTCAATTCTCAAAATCTTAATATTTTTACCATATTCTTTTCCAACCATGGATTTGAAATCCTGAACATACTAAAGGTTTCACTTTTATGCTTCAAAAAATAAACCCAAGACTTATGACAATAATCATCAATAAAAGTAAGAAAATAGACTACATGAGACAAAGAAGTATTTTCAACAAGACCACATATATTACCATGAATTATTTGCAATTGTTCATTAGCACGCAAATCTTTATCTTGACCAAACATTTCCCTATGATTTTTACCAAGTATATAGCCTTCACAAACACCTTTAGTGGAAGAAATTGGCAGTAATACATATACCATTTTAAACAACATTTGCATTTTACCATAATTCAAGTGACCTAATCTTTCATGCCATAATTTAATCCGTTCATTAGAGTGAGAAACATTGGAATAAAAGGGTTTATTTTTTCTTGAATTAAGACCAGTAAACTTATATAATCCAACATTATGATCAACAATATTAGAAGAAACAATATTGAAGTTTTGTTTGATATATTTTAACACATATTTATCAAGCCAAGCTTCAAATTTATAAGCTTTTTGACATGCACCATAAACAGAAAGAAAGTTTATGGGAGTTCCTTGAACATGAAACACATATTCCAAAGTAACAATAGGAACATTAACACCACTAGATCCTAAAACTCAAAGATCATTACCATCAATTATAGATACTTTCTGTTGTGTGTGCTTTTTAATGTCATAACTTATAAGTATTAAATAAAGTTGTACCAGAGATATGGTTAGATTCTATAGAACCTATTATCAATTCCACATTAGAAGATGACTTAATTGGTTGAACATAATAGGCACATAGGGATATTGATTGTTCTTCGTAGGACATTTTCTACTTTTCTCTCGCAAGTTCACATCTTCCTTTAAAGAAAATATTTTCAGAGTGGTTGGTTTTCCACAATGTTTACAAGCATTATACAAATTATTTTTGTTAGACACCTGTTGAGGCCCCGAAATTCGCAGGCAACAACAGAAAGGGATTCTCCCCAATCAACATTCCCAACTAGCCCGTTGACTGTTTGGTATAGGGAATCCGTCCGGTTTACGGTCCGACTACCGTAGGTCAAGTACAAAACAAAGGCTTCACTGGTTACGGCCTGGTCCACCGAGTTTTTTTGTATTTTTTGACTTAAATTATGAAATGCAAGTGCCTAATTAACATGCAGGGTGATAAGATGCAAGGAGTAGTCACAATGTGATGCGTAGGTTCTTACCTCTCATCTTAGACTCACTAGCATCTAAATCACATACAATAAGAAAATAAACTAACTACCTAAACTATCCCTAGGGAGCAGGATTATTGTTCTTTAGTGAGTAATACATTTTGTACCTGCATAATGAAGAGTTACATATAGTTGATACTTCTTTCAAGACACATGAACAATTACATATATTTAAACAACCAGATAGCCAATTGCTTTATGAACAACATTTATTACTCACAGTGGAGAGCATCACAAAATATACTGAAGAGCATTCAACAAGAACATAGGTCCCGAAAGTTAAACACTCTCACAGTTAATGAAACACAGCTGAAAACGAAATAGTTCCCATTCAACATTGTTCATTTAATCACATTGATACATTCCACATTTCGCTTTCTCCAGCAGGCAAAAGTTGCAGTTTCTGATTGTAAAACGAAATAGTTCCTCTTACAAGCAAAATGGTTTACAAGTTCTTCCAGGGAAAAAGTCCATTTCTAAATTCTAACTTTCAAGTATTTAAACTACAGCCGCAGATCGTTTGGGATTCCCCCAAACGTATGACCTTTCAGTTCCCCAACGCTTCATATTCCTCTATCTGGTTTGTGCATGCTCATGATTGGCCAGGTAACTGCCAGACCTTTCAGAGCTGCTCCTTTGTCACCATCTATTTTTCTTTTCTTTGATTTGTCCATCTTATGATCCCACTGGTTTTGGCTCTACCTTCACCAAACGGTCTGTCTCCCTTGACCAATCTCTGGAGACTACATGCAATCAAACGACAAGTATCATTTGTTGGAAACACATTTAAATTATAGCAGCCAAAAATTAAACTGACTGAGCGGCTAGGTGCACCACTGTTATCTACAAATGCGGACACCACGACCTCAACTCCCATGGTCTTGTGATAACAAAACCAACGACGGAAATCGGGAGGAAACCAACAACAGCAGCCAAATGGCTTTCCTGGCCGCGACGGTGGAAGATTCAATGCTACCGGCATGTGACAGGAGGGCGGGAAAAGCTTTGAATCAGAAATCGGATGGCTTTCTCTTTTGGAAGCTCAATGACTTTGAGAGCCGCAACGGTGGAAGGGAGGGCTCAAAGGACAAACAACTTTAATCGGAGGTTGGACGACTTTCATATTTCGGATGCTAAAGGACTTTCTCAGCCGCAACGGCGGAAGAGAGAAGACTGAAGACACACGACGCGGGTGGGAAAAACTTTAGATCAGAAGTCGGCCAGGTTTGAACATTGGAAGACAAATGGCTTCCCCATCCACAACGGCAGAAGAGAAACAGCTTCGGGTCCGAGGCTAAACAGGAAAACGTACGTCGGCAAGCGGATCACTTTATGCTTCGGATGGCTAAGTGATTTGGGATCCGTAACGGCGGAAGAGAAACAAGTTATCAGCCGCTGATTTAACATAAGATGACGCCCAGTTGACAAAAAAATAAGTGTTCAAACATCTTCAAGCATCGGCAAAGGTTAAACATCGCTCTGCCTCCGAAACAGCAGCCTTAAAGAACAAAAGATTTGACTTATCCTCGGCTAGCAAGCTAAATTCACATCCGCAACCCAGCACGAAAAACAAACAAAGGAATTTAAATAGGCCGACAATCAATCCTCAAAATTTCTCGAAAAGACAGCATGCCCAAAAACTCTAGAGTTCAACGATCAATAATAATGCTAAAACATAAGGAAGGGACCCAAAAATTTAAGAAAATTTGGGGATAAATGTTGCAGCTGCAACAATTGGTGATTACCTGGTGAACCTAGATCTCTGGGTGATAAATATTCAAGTGACAGACTATTTAACAACAAATGCATTCTATTGAATTCTTCCAACTATCTGGATTTCTCAAATGTCGGAAGTGTGTACCTTCAATCATTGATAATAGCCCAATTTGGGAGAGTGGAAACCAAGATTTTCAAGTCTAGATAACTCTGTTGAGGCCAGAAGATGAGTTTCATTATTACCTTTGTCTTCAGGTAACCAATAGCTTGGACACCACAGGATTGTAGCACATGGTAAACAGAAATATTCGTTTGTTCCTCGTTCCCATGCCATTTTAGCACTTTTTTGTGCTTTCAGACTTTTGTCCTTTTCTTATGAGTCCTCCTGAATGCCTTTCTTACTAAATTTTAATTCAGGATCCTCTATCCCGAAGTGTCATTTTGTGTGAGTGGTGTACTTCGAGTTTCAGCTCACGGACGAAGAGGATCTTTCGGCAATTTAGTACTTATGATTCAGCACCTGCTTTGCTTTGTGATGCTTTCATAGGAGTTTTTGACTCTTTATTTGCCTTTTGGCATTCGTTTCTTGGCATGGGATCATTTATATTTAATATACTGTTCACCTTGCTCCTTTCCATGGGTCCTCTGCTGTCGCTCCTTAGAACATTTTAATTGTGACGTGGATGGAACCTCAACATAGTATTCCAGACTCTTCGAATCCGGTTTATTTAATAGGGGTTAAGCAGGACTTCAATGCACATAGAGTTTATTCAAGAAAACTGCTAAACTGGAAGAAGTTCCTTTAGCAACACACAGTCTGAGACTCAAAAATTTCTATCATTCCCAAACCTTTTGATGTTCCCCTTGCAACCGCGGGTTCATCCCCTTTATTGAAATCAAGACAGTCAAACTAAAACCAACTGTAAAACCTGACTCAAAAGACAGCCAAACATATTATTTATATACAAGACAAAAGAACTCAAAGAAACTCAGGAAAAATAAGGCTTGAGAACCAAACCATTCACTGGTAAGTTCTCTTCCCACCCCTGAAGATCTTGCAACTTGTAAGTAGAAGGACCAAGCTTTGCTACAATTTGAAAAGGGCCTACCCACAACTACTGGAATTTAGTGTGCTTTCCTTTCTCATCATGGGGGTGATCCCATTTGAGGACTAAGTCTCCTACCTCAAAGTCTTTTGTTCGAGCTTTATGTTTTTCGAACCATCTCTTAACTAGCTCTTGCTATTGCTTAAAGCGATCTCGGGCTTTAGATCTAGCCTCTTCTGCTTTCAGAATATTATATATTCTTATTTGCAAAACTTCATCCTCCGACCCACTAGACTCTTGGGCTAAAATAGAAGACGGCAGCATGATGTTGGGCGGAAGAATGGCTTCTTTACCATACACAAGGGTATAAGGTGACACTCCTATCGCAGACTTGGGGGTGACTCTATCAGCACAAAGGACTTTTGGGAGTGCTAAGTGCCAACTCCTCTGGTTTTCTATTACAGTATTCTTTAAAATTCTAATCAGATTTTTGTTAGAGGACTCAGCCAGGCCATTTCCTTGTGGATAGTAGTTAGCAGAATAATGCAATTTTATCCCTTTATCATGAGCAAAAGCAGTTAATTTAATTGATGAGAAGTACTTAGCATTATCAAAGACTAACGAAACTGGAACTCCAAACTTGGTCATGATATGATCTTGCAGGAAGTTGATGACTTCGTCTTCATTTATCTTGCGCAGCGGGATAGCTTCGACCCAGCGGGTGAAATAATCAATGGCAGTCAAAATTTACTTGTGCTGCAGAGAGGAATTCGACTTTATTTCTCCAATTATATCCATCCCCCATTGCTCGAATGGTTTCGTGATCATCACAGGCTTTAGGGTTGCTGCTTCTTTAGGTTGTCTCCCACCACACCTTTGTCAAATATCACATTTCCTGACATGTACCTGTGCGTTTTTTAAAAAGCGTAGGCCAATAGTAACCTGCCCTGAGGATCTTGTGGGCTGTAGTGTCTCCTAAATAATGTCCCCCAGCAGGACCGTCATGCAACTCTGTCATTACTTTCTTCGCATCTTCCTTTTCTAGGCATCTGAGAAGAACCCCGTCATAATTTTTTCTAAATAATATTCCTTCCACAATTTGATAAGATGTTGATTTAAGACGTAGCGCTCTTCTTTGCTTGGAATTCCAATGTTCAGGTAACAGCCCTACCTGCAGGTAATGTACAAGGTCTCTATACCAAGACTCGGGAGCTGTAAACAAAGGAAATACATCCATTACATGTAATTCGGCCTCATCCTCTCGGGCTTGTTCTTCATTGTTCCCACTTGTAGTCATCAATTTGCACAACCCTTGACCTTTAACTATAGAGGCTGGCTTGAATTCAAGGTCGTACTCTTGAAGAGCTGTTACCTAGTTGCCCCTTCTTTCTCCTAACTCTTTCTGTATGAGAAGGGATCTTACAGCTGGGTAGGGGACTATTACCTTGGTTCAATTCTTTAATATATATGGCCTGAATTACTTTACTGCCTTAAACACTGCATAAGCTTGCTTATCAATGGCTGGGTAGTTTAATTCAGCCCCTTGCAGACCATTTCTTATGAAGGATATTGGGAATTCATCCCCCCCATCATCCTTTTGCGTAAGCATAGCTGCTAGCGAATCATCGGATGCAAAAGTGTACAGAATAAATTCTTTATCGAAGTCTGGGCTTTTTAGGGAAGCTGCATGTGCAACAGCAGTCTTAATTTTGCTGAAAGCGTTCTTCTCGATCTCGGTCCACTTGAACTATGCATTTTGTTTCACCATTTGCTGCAATGGCTTGACTATTTGAGCGAAATCAGGCACAAACCTTCGGACAAAATTTATGGTTCCCATGAATGATTGCATCCCCTTTTTATTATGGAGCAAGGGGATTTGTTCAATAGCCTTAATTCTTTCTGGATCAATGGAGATCCCTTTCTTTGACACTATGTGACCCAGCAACTTGCCTTCTGTGACAGTGAACACACATTTCTTAGGATTGAGTGAGATGCCATACTTTCGACAGCGTTCAAAAATCTGCCTTAAGTGAAATGCGTGCTCTCCTCTTTTTTTTGAGAATATCGTAATATATTCAAGGTACACTACAACGCTACGACCGATCAATCCATGGAAAGCTATGTCCATAGCTCTCTGAAATGTTGCTCCCACATTTATAAGCCCAAAGGGCATCCTTGTGTAGGCAAAGGTTCCCCATTTGGTCCTGAACGTTGTCTTCAACCTGTCTTCCTTGGCTACTAATACTTGATTGTAGCCAGAGAAACCGTCCAATAATGAAAATAGTTCAGGACCTGAGACCATTTGAAGCAATTGCTCAATGGGTGGCACCGGGTAATTATCTTTATCAGAAGCTCGGTTCAGATTTCTGAAATCAACGCATAATCTGATCTCTCCAGATTTTTTTCTAACCGGTACCAGATTTGATACCCACTCAGAGTGTCTAACTTTAAAAATGATTCTAGCATCCAATAATTTCTTCACCTCAATCTGAATCAGTGGTTCCATCTTTGGATGCATTTTTCTCAAAGGCTACTGATACGGCTTGACTCCGGCTTTGATGGGAACAATGTGTTTGATGATGCTGGTATCGTATGTTTTTAAATCTTCGCACGTCTAGGCAAAGACATCTTTATATTGTTTAAACAGACTGACGAACTTATCCCTTTCTGATGGTGAACAACATTTGCCAAGATCCACAAATTTAGGACTCGCCTCAGTCCCTAAATTTATCAGCTCGAACTGTAGAGATGAGCTATGCATTTTCACGTTGGCTGGTCTTCTGAACTTTTCATTTAAGTCAAACATTCTTTCTAATGTTCTGACACCTTTAGGAATGAAATTGTCATATTTCATCTTGGCCTGATGCTCTTCATCATCTATGATCGCTCCTTTAAACACCTCGTCATTTTTCAAACATTCTATGATTTGTTGATCATCGTCGAACACTCACAAGTTGGTGATCACATCCGGTACTAAGGGCCTGAAAAGCAGTTTGACAAAACACCGATTATTAGTGGGTACAATTCTAGCGGCTGATGTGGCCAACAGATCAGCAGCTGCGTTTTTAATTCTTGGAATTGAAATAATGTTGAATGCATTAAAGCATTTAAGCAAATACCATACCTCATTCTGGTAAGCCTTTAAGTGAGGAGAAACACAATGTATCTGATCCCGGATTTGTTTCACAATAATTTTAGAATCCCCAAAAACTTTTAGATTACTTACCTTTAATTCAATTGCCTTCTTGAGTCCCTGCACTAGTGCTTCGTACTCAGCTGTATTATTAGTACACTCAAACTCTAATCTACATGAAAGGAAATGTTTATTCTTCTGTGGGTCGATCAGGACACAGCCAGCCCCTGACCCTTCTAATGTCTTAGAGCCATCAAAAAACAAAATCCAAAAATCACTAACTACTGAATGTGGATCTATTCCTACTGCTAAGTCTACTATTTTACAGTCAATCTCATCAGCCTGTGAGAATCGAAGGAGATCAGGCTGAGTGTCTGATGTGTTGCTGGATTCTTCTGCTTGGTAATTCCCTGGTTCCAACTCAAGAAGATAGTTTCCCAATACAGAATCCACTGGTACATTCTTCTCCTCTAGTTGAGTAACATTGTACTTCATGTGAGGTTCTCTTAAAATCTTAATCTAGTTTGGACTCCCTTTGTATGGAAACCACAAATGCGACCAATCTGAGATGAAATATCCATTTAATTTGGCTGACCAATCTCTGCTCAGGACAAGACCGTAAGCATCTGGTATATCAGCCACCACGATGTTAATAACTTGGCATACTTTGTCATTGGATGCTAGATGGACTAGGACGTCTTCCATCTCACCAATTACCTTAACATCTGTCCTATCCAACTGAACCACCCTCCACGTGGATGGCTTAGGCTGCCCATTTATATTCTTACATACTGATATGGGCATGACATTAACTGATGCCCCTGAGTCTACCAGACAATTGTGCATGTTATGATTGAAAATTTCAAAGGTGAGGAGGAACGGTGGATTTTTTATTTTAGACTTACCTCCAACGCTGGTTTCTCCAATTTCTTCTTCTTCTTGAGGTTGATTATCCGTGGGTAGCGTCTCATCTAATGCTTCAAGTGCTTTCAACAGTCTTTCTTTTTGCTGCGGCACTTTACACATTTCGAATAGTGGAACATTTGCTTTTATCTTCTTTAAATCCTCCACGATGTCATACCTCATCTGCTATTCAATGGGACGAGGTTTATCATCATTCTCCTTATCTTCATTTGGCTTGGCCATTGTATCATTCGGTCTAGGATTTTGACTGGTAATAGTGAATTCTGGAATTTTATCAGCCAAGGATTTATTTTGAAATTTCTTCTTAACATTTCTCTGCAGCCTCTTGATCTTTGGGAGTATAAGACTATCTTCTTTAACTGTTCATTGGCTCCTTGTTGTTACGTTGGCCTCCATGACGTCCTTGTACCTCTGAGTTTTTTTCTCTTCAGCATCAAATAACGAGACATAATTCCATAAAGCCATGGTTTCTTCTTCCTATTCTTTCGTAGAAGTAGAAGCAAAACTCTCTTTTCTTTCTTCATATCCTTCTTCTGTTAATCTAGAATCCAACATCTGATTCATGACCAATGTCATTGAATTTATCCATTGCAGACAATTCTTTTCAGAGTGGGGTTGTTGGTGGAAAGTGCAAAAATTTTCCCTCCCTATCTCTGTTAAATTCATGGATGTTGTATTGTGAGGAGGAGGTTGAGACTGATTGTTGTCCTCTCTTTTCTTATAATATGGCTTATAAAACTTTGGTGCTTCCTTCTCTTTATCCAAGTCTATGATTTTGTTGGAAAGCTTCTGCATCATTTTGGCCATATTTTCCAGATCTGGTGATTTTTCTTCCTTAGGTTTAGTAAACAATAAGGATTTTCTTCCTGCACCTTTTTCTCCTGACTGCTTTGGATAGTCTTCAATACTCTCTCTTTCAGCTTCCACTACTTCAGCCTCTTCATAGGTTTCCGTCAAAGTAGGCTTGGCCCTGCCTTTGGCAAACATGGCCAGATCAGGGCCTAAAGCTGAAGTATAATATTCAATCAGAACTTTGTCTGAAGGTCTATTCGTTTCAGATAAATTCTTGAGATAGGCTGCAAACCTTTGTGTGAAACTGTGCACTTTTAATTTTCTTTCTTTCTTCAAGGCGCATAACCCTTTCATGAGGGCTGCATGAGTTTTCTGAGTTGCATACTTACTTCTGAAAATTCTTTCGAAGGTATCCCAATCAGGGATAGAGTTAGCAGGCAACCCAAAGTACCATGACGCTACAGCTCCTTTAAGGGTATGCGAGAACAATCTGCATACCACATCTTCATATTCCCCGGCCCTTAATCCTTCAATTTCCAAGTGAAAACTTTGTAGGTGATCATCTACTAGTATTTTCTCATTGGGGTCAAACTTGGGTAACATCTTGTCAAAGGCTTGAGGTAGGTCGTGTAATGGAGGTGTAAGGTTTAACGGTGATCTAGCTCTCCACACAGGTGGTGGATTTGGTGGGTTAGGTGCTTGGTTTGCGTTTATGCCAGCCATGAGTCTCGGTGGAGAATGGGGAGGTGAACCAACTGGAGTATGAGCAGGAGAACTGTGGGGGGGTTTCTAGGCCTTCTTGATTCAAAGGTAGCACAACTTCCTGTAAGGCTTTCTCTACAAGTTCTTCCCAGTCTCCAACCAACACTAAGTCTTCCGCTACAGGACGATCTTTCTTTTTATACTCTCTTTTGGGAAATTCAGGGATGATTGGCAATCCTCCAATATTCTTTACATATGCCCTGGTGTGTCTTCTCAGATCATTAACAATTTCTTTTCCAACAGAATATAGATGTTCTCTTTCTTCCCGAATTGGATTTTGAAACCCACTGCTTTCAGAACTGTTACTGGTGGAATATTCTTGGGAAAACGGGTTTCCTCAGCCAGCCATACACTGGCAGCCCTCCTTCTAGAGCCAAAACTGTTTAGGCCCCGAAATTCCCAGGCAACAACAGAAAGGGATTCTCCCCAATCAACGTTCCCAACTAGCCCATTGACTGTTTGGTATAGGGAATCCGTCCAGTTTACCGTCCGGCTACCGTAGGTCAAGTACAAAAAAAAGGCTTCACCGGTTACAGCCCGGTGCACTGAGTTTTTTGTATTTTTTGACTTAAATTATGAAATGCAAGTGCCTAATTAACATGCAGGGTGATAAGATGCAAGGAGCAGTCACAATGTGATGCGCAGGTTCTTACCTCTCATCTTAGACTCACTAGCATCTAAATCACATACAATAAGAAAATAAACTAACTACCTAAACTATCCCTAGGGAGCGGGATTATCGTTCTTTAGTGAGTAATACATTTTGTACCTGCATAATGAAGAGTTACAGATAGCTGATACTTCTTTCAAGACACATGAACAATTACAGATATTTAAACAACCAAATAGCCAATTGCTTTATGAACAACATTTATTACTCACAGTGGAGAGCATCACAAAATATACTGAAGAGCATTCAACAAGAACATAGGTCCCGAAAGTTAAACACTCTCGCGGTTAATGAAACACAGCTGAAAACGAAATAGTTCCCCTTCAACATTGTTCATTTAATCACATTGATACATTCCACATTTCGCTTTCTCCAGCAGGCAAAAGTTGTAGTTTCTGATTGTAAAACAAAATAGTTCCTCTTACAAGCAAAATGGTTTACAAGTTCTTCCAGGGAAAAAGTCCATTTCTAAATTCTAACTTTCAAGTATTTAAACTACAGCCACAGATCGTTTGGGATGCCCCCAAACGTATGACCTTTCAGTTCCCCAACGCTTCATATTCCTCTATCTGGTCTGTGCATGCTGATGATTGGCCAAGTAACTGGCAGACCTTTCAGAGCTGCTCCTTTGTCACCATCTATTTTTCTTTTCTTTGATTTTCCCATCTTATGATCCTGCTGGTTTCGGCTCTACCTTCACCAAACAGTCTGTCTCCCTTGGCCAATCTCCGGAGACTACCTACAATCAAACGACAAGTATCATTTGTTGGAAACACATTTAATTTATAGTAGCCAAAAATTAAACTGACTGAGCGGCTAGGTGCACCACTGTTATCTACAAATGCGGACACCATGACCTCATCCTCCCATGGTCTTGTGATAACAAAACCAATGGCAGAAATCAGGAGGAAACCAACAACGGCAGCCAAATGGCTTTCCTGGCCGCAATAGCGGAAGAGTCAATGCTACTGGCATATGACAGGAGGGCGGGAAAAGCTTTGAATCGAAAATCAGACGGCTTTCTCTTTTGGAAGCTCAATGACTTTGAGAGCCGCAACGTCGGAAGGGAGGGCTCAAAGGACAAACAACTTTAATCGGAGGTCGGATAGCTCTCATATTTCTTATGCTAAAGGACTTTCTCAGCCGCAACGGTGGAAGAGAGAAGGTTGAAGACACGAGACGCGGGCAGGAAAAACTTTAGATCGAAAGTTGGCCAGGTTTGAACATCGGAAGATAAATGTCTTCCCTATCCGCAATGGCGGAAGAGAAACAGCTTCGGGTCCGAGGCTAAACAGGAAAACGTATGTTGGCAAGCGGATTGCTTTATGCTTCGGATGGCTAAGCGATTTGGGATCCGCAACGGCGAAAGAGAAACAAGTTATCAGCCGCCGATTTAACATAAGATGACGCCCAGTTGACCAAAACAATAAGTGTTCAAACAGCTTCAAGCATCGGCAAAGGTTAAACATCGCTCTACCTCCGAAACAGCAGCCTTAAAGAACAAAAGATTTGACTTATCCTCGGCTAGCAAGCTAAATTCACATCCGCAACCCAGCACGAAAAACAAACATAGCAATTTAAATAGGGCGACAATCAATCTTCAAAATTTCTCGAAAAGACAGCATGCCCAAAAACCCCAGAGTTCAACAATCAATAATAATGCTAAAACATAAGGAAGGGGCCCAAAAATTTAAGAAAATTTGGGGATAAATGTTGCAGCTGCAACAACACCATATTGAAGCATCATCATTAAAAGAAGTAAATACTTGATTATGTGGTTTAGAATTTTTTAAATTACTATTAGGATTATTTTTACCATGTGATATTGGAGATCTATTTTTAGATAATTATCTACTAGAAAATAATATATTTTTCTCATTTATCAAACCTTTACAAAACTCTTCTAAATCAGGTTTCATAGTTCCTTTAGACATTTCAATAACCCTATTCATTTATTGGTTGAACATATCATAACATGAAGGTAATTGTTTTTCAACAAGAAAAGTAAGAGAATTATCATTCTTCTTGAAACCGAAACCACAATTATTTAATTTGCATTAAATATTTTAACTTCAGCAAGAAATGAATCTATTCTATCAAAATATTTAGGGTCTAAATCATGGATTTTATTTTCGATATAGTAAGAAAAAACATGATCATTTTTATCAAAATAAAGAATCTAGGGTTCTCCATACCTCAATAGGACTATCCTTAGCCTCAATGTGTACCTAGAAGCTATCTAAAATAGTTTGTCCAATGAGTCTTCTTAATTGATCACATCCATATTCCCATATTTCCATCTCTTTTGCATCAATTGGTTTCATTTGTTCACCTTTAACTAATCTCCATATATTCTTACTCCTAATCACATCAATCAACATTCTCTTCCAAGAGAGATAGTAAAATCTAACTAGTGCAGGAACATAAACAACTTATAAAGTCATAGTGTGACAGTAAAATTAAACCCTTAAAAGCAAAAAATTGAATTACTGAAAAAGTAAGAAATGTTATACTAAAATTTGAAAGTTCTCACCAATGTCGAAACCTTATTATAACTAAGTAATGGATTTGAACCTCTACCACATAAAACAACAAACTGAAACAATCAAGATGCAAAACTTTCACCAAAAATAGGGCATGCATGCTCTGGTCCATTATCAGGTGTGTATACACTCCTTGGTTGTGTAAAGGGTGCACATATGACTTCCAAGACCCAAAAACCGCAAAAGTCAAAAATCACTGTGAAGTCGTCTTAACATAAACCTATAATAACTTGAACCAAAAGTAGACAAAACACCATATCTACAAGCCAATAGATAGATCTTTGATGCCATATTAATATACAATAGATTGCATTTCATATCTACAAAAAAATATCAAGAAAAACTTGAAACTTTTGAAAATTAATGGTGAGGGTTAGGGTTAGAAAAAAAATTCAAATATGCAGAAAAATGACTAAATCAAAGAAAATAACACTTGGGTATGATAGATCAGGTTCCAAATCTACAAAATATGGAGAACTAAACTCTCAAATATGAATAATCATTGTTTGTAAAAAAATTCAAAATTTTATGGAAGAAGGTAGAGCATAGAAACTAGCTTTAATACCATGTTAGAATATTGAGAATATGCATAAATATACAACAATATATTTACAATAACATGTATATCAGTAGAAAATATATATTATTCTATCCTTCTATATATATATAAGCAACAAAAATCATGTAAGAATAAAAGAACAATTCATCAAATATATGTGGTAAAAGTCCAAATGGGGAAACATCCATGGAAATCTTGTTCTTCTTTTGATCTTCAGAAATATCCAATCTTACAAAAGAGCTCCACCCCATATATGCTTCACAGATTTAAAATAACATCACATTGCATTACTATGATATGCAATATGACCAAAGGATCTCACTCACCTCTAATATATACCAAGTGGTATGGAAGAATAGCATCTCAAAATACTTGTGGGATAAATGTTTCCCCCCCTGTTTATATAATGAATGGTAATAGGAGCATACTAATCTATGATGCATGTGGGATAACTCATTTTTTACATAATATTAGATTTATTTATTCCTTATAATGTTAGATAAAACATCTTATGGAATCATATTATATATCATTAGACATGTAGAATTAAAATTACACATTCCAACATCAACAGGTGGAACAAAAAAGATAAAAATGGATTGTGTTTCATTACCAATTACAAGTACAGTAAGTTGTATAAGTGTAGTGAGAATAAATTATTCTACATATATTTGAAGACGAAGAATATCTAGAACCAAAATAGTTTCAAGAAGTAGAGATAGAAGATACTACTTCAACCATATCTTTCCATGCATTAGTTGGCATTAGCCCTCCTCAAACTCTTGGGATAGAATGATATAAAAAATAATAATATAATTGATTGATTCGATTATTACCCACAATTTCATCAATTAAAAGTTAGCCAAACTTATCAATTGCTTTAGATATCTAACACCAAAATTTCAATTAAGAATTGCAGAGGGAGGTACCATAAATTGTTCAGGGAAGTGTCATAGTATTAATCTTACTATGGGGAAGTGTTTATTGGATAATCTAATGATTTCAATCCAAATAGTTGGTGGAAATGTTGTATTAAGGGTATGGTGCCTTATAATCAATGGGAATAATGTCTCTTAATTTTCAAGAAATTTTCATGATATTCTCTTCAAAAGGAAAGGAAATTGAACCCAAGAGTATCCTAGGGAAACCTTCTAAAGTGAGAATCTCTAACAGCATAACAAAATCGCTAAAAAGGGACACCACCGTTTAACTGCACAATTTTTCTCCCTATATTTTCAAGCATATATGCCCTCTATTCCATTGGATTTCCAAGAATTTGTTGACAATAATTCCAATATATAAGAAGCATAAAAGAAACATTAATTGCTCAATCACCTTGTGGGCATAGTCCAATACCTCTCCCATACTCCTCCTCCTTCATAATGGAGTTGCAAAATTTAACATACATGTAGCTACTATACATATAGGCCTTAAGATCCCTATCAATGAAAAGAATACTTTACATGGATAGTTGTTAACAATTTTCTAAGAAGATATGAAACATATTTAGCATCCTATCATGGATGAGATGATCTTCACATTCTTTATAAATTTTATGCATATTGAGAGCCATTTGTAAGATGGGTTTATAGAAAATGGTAATCACACATTCAATTACCATTTAATAATTCTTGTCAAATACATAATAAAACTACCACAGACAATTGACACAAGCCTATATGCAAGAAAAAATCCAAGGACTTTATGGACAACCTTTATCACTATCGTCAATTTGGAAGAAATCTCTTGTCAAAAGGGAAATATTGGTACTAGCATCTTCTTCTATCATTATTAGGTTGACAAACACTTGAAAGGATACATAAACAATATAATATTGGTACCTTCTCTAGTATAGGAATAATATATTCATATCCATAAAAAAATTAATGCATTGATAAACTATTTGCAACAAATATCCTTCCATGCAACAATCATAGCAAGAACATTCTTCTATCATTAAATACTCCCATTGTTGGTAATGACACCAAATTCATCATCCATGGAGAATCATAACAATAAGATGACCATTATAACTCAAAATCCAAATATTAATACATATAGGAAATGTGTTATGTTTTCTTGCAGTTTGTGGGTCCACACACAATTGGTAAACAAAGCTCTCGAAGTGGTCATGAAGATTACATAAACACATGGATCAAGGCCTCCAAAGTTGCAAACATATGTTTTTGTGACATTTTATACTTACATTGGCCCACATTGGATTCAAAATCATCCAAAGAATGTATGGATTTCACACATAAAAAGAGGTAACAAAAAACAAATACCCCTAAAAATGTATTAGGCATTAACTATACATAAATCCCAGGATTGAAATTATTAAACAAGGTCAAACATTACGCTGCAAGGATTGATATTCACAATAATGTTATGTGGCACTTGAATAGTAATAATGTGAATCACATCAATGCTCTCATCCAAATGTTGTGAAAAATGGCATATAGTGCATATTTCTCTATATCCAACCCCCAAGTGGTTAAATGAGATCTAGGAACCTATCCAACCCCCATGAATTGAACAACTGACAACACAAAAAGGAAAAAAGGTAAAACGACTAAGGCAAGGACAGTCTTCAATTGGAAAATAGCTTGTTATAGGCTTCCCAACAACCTCCCTATCCCAAAACGACCCAGATGAAACAACATACTTAAGGAAGATTAGGAAGAAAAATGTTAAGGCTGACCAACCACAAAAGGAATTAGCATGCTATAGGATTTCCACATACATCCAATCCCTATAAAAAACAAGAGAAGACAAACTGACTAAGCAATTTAAAAAAACAAACACTTGCATTCCAATCATGGTTGTCTAAGGGGATTTTGAATCAATTCAATGCATCTTAATCCATCCCATTAATCCATTGATAAAGGAATAGAATTCAATATAAATAATCTCAATCAATCAAATCATGGATGAAGAATCAAAGGATTTCACAATTCGCAAACATCAATAGAGAAAAACCACATTATTAGTAAAGATTAACTCCTTTATCCCACTAAAACAAGCATAAATACATTCCCAATCCTTTATTTCATCTATAGCATCACGGTATATAATTATTATTTTGAATTCATTTTTCCAATAATTTAAATAGTTGTAACTAAATGAACTCTCTCATAAACAGTCCTATCTTACTTAACAAATAATAGAACTTAAAATAACACACATGCTTACTCCTCCATCCATACATGACTATTTGCATCCTTTAGAACTTATTGGCCTCGCTTCCAAATTCCATTTTAGGCATAAATTAATTAAATTATCATGAGCTCTTTGCATAAACAATCCTATATTACTTAACACATAATAGAACTTCAAATAACACACATGCTTACTCCTTCATCCATACAAGACTATTTGCAAATTTTCATCCTTCGAAACTTATTGGACTGGCTGCCAAAGTCCATTTTAGGCACAACTCATTTGGCATAAGAACAAAATAACATCCTTGGAAACTTATTGGCTATGCTTCCAATGTCCATCTACGCTAGGCTAAACACTTAAACAAATACATATAAAACCAAACAACAATATTTGGAGCCTATTGGTTATTTTTCCAATGTGAAACTAAGGCTTTATCCACATATACATACATATCATTCCTCATATTCCAATCATGTGCACAAGTATTCATCCCATAACATATAAGTTTCACAAGTAACCGAACTTCTTAACACAAACATTAATAAAAAACAATATACATCATGGTTCTATCATAATCCATGAATATTCCTTCATGAACTATAATCCCTAATTCTATAACAACCAATATACTTAAACATTCATAATTCATCATATGAGTTAAACACTTATCTGGATGAGATAGTTGGGCAACTGGAATTGTGGCAGCCACACTCCACCCAACTATAGGTAGGTGATTTTGGCTGAATAATTTGGTTTTCTCCCAGGTCATCAATTTGGATTGAATCTTGTTCTAAGTAGGCTAATATTGTTCTATCAAAATATTTAGGGTCTAACTCATGGATTTTATTTTCAATATAGTAAGCAAAAACATCATCATTTTTATCAAATAAAGAATCTAGGGTTCTTCATACCTCAATAGGACTATCATCATCCTCAATGTGTACTAAGAAGCTATCTGAAATAGTTTGTCCAATGATTCTTCTTGCTTGATCACATCAATCTTCCCATATTTCCAACTCTTTTGCATCGATTGGTTTCGTTTGTTCACCTTTAACTAATCTCCATATATTCTTACTCCTAAGAACATCAATCATCATTCTCTTCCAAGAGATATAATAATATCTAATTAGTGCAAGAACATAAACAACTTATGAATTCAAAGTGTGATAGTAAAATTAAACCCTTAAAAGAAAAAAATTGAATTAATGAAAAAAGAAGAAAAGTGATGCTAAAATTTGAAAGTTCTCACCATTGTCAAAACCTTCCTATAACTAACTAATGGATTTGAACCTCTACCGCAAAAAACAACAAATTGAAATTGTCAAAATGCAAAATTTTCGCCGAAAAAAGGACATGCATGCTTTGGTCCACTCGGTGGGTGTGTATACTGTTACAGAGAAAACTTCCAATGGCTTGGGGTGTACCACAACAGACAGAGAAACTGCAAAAATCAATCCCTTCCCAATATGCAAGAGAAATACAACATCTAACACTAAAGGATCTCGAAACATACCTTATTCCGAACGATTGAAGTGAATCCCCGTTGAGCTTTTTCCAATCCCGCTTGCATTAGCAATTTACTCCCAACAACAATAAACACAACAAGCATGCTATATAATATAGTGTTAGGTCTACTCTAGCATATATAATCAATAATGCATAAGCAATTAAATGCATCCATGGATTCAATATTCATTTAAATGCACATCATTGGAGAGGAAAAGATATTTTTACTAATAAAATCAGAGATTACATAAGTGACAACCTCTATCGGCACGTCTGCGAACCGAAGAAACTGAGTCCTCCACCACCTCAATCCTCCATCTCTCGATAGCAAGCTCACAAAAAAATGAAAGCTTGGGAAGAACACAAAGTGGTCTAAGGGACAAAGGGATGCAGACTCAAGTACAAGCAAGCTATGGAAACAATGGACTCTAGTTTTCTTGCTCTTCAATTCCCCCCTCTTCAATGTATCCAAGGGGTTCCTTATATAGTGCTTCAATGGGGTAATGGAAGGTCAAATGCGAGAGATATCGAGGCATATGGAAGGATAAGAGACAAGTGAATCAGATCCACATCATGGAAAACTCCAAAATATTTGGACTTATGCACACATCCCGATGTACGCGGGTTTAAGGGTAATATCCGCGTATATATGCGAGAAAGGGATTAAAAGTCACGTACAGTAAATAATAGGTGTTTTTAGGGATTATCTTGGAAACATAAAAGGTACAAAAATAGTCCATTAGGTCCAAAGAGTCTGCATAGGGACAAGGAAGGCCATAAAAGTGTGATCAACCATGTGTGGTAAAATCAGATGTAACAGATGCCCCCTAATGTGTGAGGTCATAGAGGTAACATGATGGCTGAAATACATTATAAATCCATCCTAGAAGTGGAGTGATGAATAACCAGGTGGAAGAACCACCCATCCATCAATATAGTACAATAATCAATCTCTGCATATGAATGCAAATACATATAGCAGTTCCGGATACATAAGAGTACAATGGCCATGAATAGGCATGATATACAAAATGTGACATGTGTGACCATCGCCACGTAGAATATATAATAGATCAGAATATCCATGATGAAGACATACAAAGGATCAAGATCTCCATGAAAGTTGAAGATATACAATGGATCAAGATCTCCATAATGGCTGAAGATATCTTACATACACTGGAATCAAGTCACGAGAGCTGAAATCTCATGAACACTAGAACGATCTAGGAGGTAGAATATGTGGAATTCCACCAATATGGAAATTCTTCTACACAAACTGCTACGAATACATGTTCTACTATGTGAATAGAGTTGTCGAGCTCAAACATAGTAGTCCATCATATGATTACCGGTCATTGATGTATACCGTTAACAGACGCAAGATCACCCACCAATAATGAAAATGGGAATAAAGGTACTAGAATGCAATCTAACAAGTGTGAATAAATGTGTTGAGGTCAAACACTTGGAAGAATTCATCGATCAGGGGACATTGATGTATTCCCAAAATTGTCGATGGTGAGAGAACCTACCACTAATGACTATAAGTGTCAAGGCACTCAAATGACTCTAGACTCTTATCCCAGACTAAATGATATGAATTCGATGGGATGGAATCCACTGGAAGAAGGGCATTAAGGCATCCCCCATCAACCAGCATGAGGTACTCAGCAACAATGTATAATGTGGAAGGCCTCAAAAAATATGTGCACAAACCAGTAATAGTACCGGGAATGGCCGACATGGAAATTCAAGACAACTAAGGAATGGCCGACTCAGGTATCAACTTCCTTCGAACAAGAGCATAAAGGTGAATGGTGACTGAATGTAGGAAGCATAGACTTGATATACAAAACTAGGACATCTCTGCGACATAGGAGGCATCAACAGAGGCTCCATATGGACTCAAAGCTTAACTAGTCGGTGGAGGTAAACTCAGAAAAATGAGTATAGCTCCTAAAGTCAAACTATTAACCAAACCAATGGATGTGATATACACTACTCTGTTCGAAGGCGACAAGACTCGACTGCTGCCAAACATAACATCTTTTCCTGTCCGTCTTTTTCATTTTTTTATTTTTTTGTACTTTTTCAGATATTTTGAAAATCTCGAAAAACAATAAAAGTGCTTTATAGTTACAAATCTAGGAGGAGACGAGTGTCAAGGGGAAAACAAACTAGTTCCAAGTAGCGGAACATACCTATGTTCAATGCAAGGAAACATGTGCAGGATAATGATGCTCAGGGGAAAGTCCCCTCTCGGTAAAAAATGTGGAATCAAGCTGCAAAAGACATATAAAAAGGATTTGCTTGGCTAGACATGAGACAAGCTCGTGCTATATGGATGATAATCAAAGTCAAGGAAGTTGGCGTAAGGCTCAATAAGGCAAGCAAAACTCATGATAATGAAATTACAACTTTACATATACAAGGGAGTCCCGAGGAAATGGCCAACATAAAGTTCAATAGGAGTATGAAGCTCTTGCTCAAAGTCATGGTGGTACTATACAAAGGACTCCCACACCCTAAAGGAGAAATGTCGGCATGGGCACCAAATGCAAAACAATATCTAACTAGGGTACCCATGTATGGTAAATCTCTACCATTCACAACATGCCATTTTTAAAAGCAGTAAGAAGGTTCTATGACAAGATGGAATGGGTTCGTACCTAAGGTTCAAATGAAACAGTTATAAGGTTATGCAAAATGAAAATGGATGTGAAACCTAACCTATATGTCGGTTTAGACATAATACCTGCAATAAGCACAAACAGATCAAAGCCACGCTCAAAACTGCACTCAAAATGGATTCCTACAACATCAAATTAGTTCAAACAGTCCAAAATGGTCAAAAACTATAGTAAGTGGGTAAAAATCTCAAAAAATTTCCAGAAATAGTGAAAAATTTAAAAATTTTCATACCATTTGAAATTTTTACCCAACATAGTGCATTTGAGCTCAGAACATCAGAAGCGAATTCCGGGAGCATCGTCCAGCGGAATCCCTCCCCGTTTGATCCAAGTAGATTCTCATGCTCATCTCTTTCATTTTCATGCAAAGTTTTTGAAATTTCATGGTCTATTTTATTTTTTGAGCCATCCAAACTTGTGCATTTCAGCCCACACAGAAATCAAGCCTTTTTACGCTTATAGGGCTCACCCTACGCATAAAAAACACGGAAATCAGCATACATACGTGGATGTTTTGAGAACAATCGCATATAGGGCCACAAATAAGGTTTTAAAGGGAAAAGACTGATAAAAAAACTTGTTTTTTGTGCAGGATGGTGCTAGAGTGGAGAGAAAGAGAGCATGGTGATGTTGAAGAAGCTGTGCAAGGTGATCTCATGGCCCAACAAGCATTATGGGCATGTGGCTTGTACAAGTTTTAGTGTCTTGGCAGCCCAAGGGCCAAACCAAGACTACTCCAGCTGCTGGTGGACTATTGGGATCCAAAATCTGAGACATTTCAAATAGATGGGATGTCGCTCAGCATTGAGGCTGAGGACATATATTTCATCACCGGTTTGTCCCAACGAGGGGAGATGGTAAACCTCCGATCTCATGGTCCAAGTGGCAGGATGACCATAGATGAGTACATAGTTGTGTACTGCTTTCCGAAGATGGAAAAGGTTGGGAGTCAAATCCCGACAAACTCTATCTAGATTTTGGGGCTGAAGGCCATAATTTTGGCACTGGGCAGGATTGTAGGGTTGTCTTCACTCCACCAGACCTCACATCCAATGATGTTCTATGGGGTAGAGTGCATGCGACCTACAGTGTATGACTAGAGTACTACACTACTGAGAAACATGAAACAACAGCTTAGTGACTGCAAGATGGGCAGGGTGCAGAAATTTGGGTTCAGTAGTATACTGAGCACGTTTTTCCTTGAGTGGGTACCAAGGCTGAGCCCTAGGGTAGACATTGCTCCACATGGAGTCCGGGATCCAGCCCAGAGACATTAGGTGAATGTCATGCGCAGACTGGGTGGAGATAGGGTGGCTAACCCCTACCGAGCAGATTTATTTCAATGGTGGCGAAGGCAGATCGTTGCCATAGACGACTACCCCTATGAAGGGATAGACTTCCACGGAGACCGAGATATGCTGCTACCACCAGGAGCAGCTTATGGTGACATAAGTAAAGAATCCCAAACCCACTTTTTAAGTTTTTAATCATTTAATTTTTTGTGTTTTTTGATATATTAACTCAAAAGACATGTTTTTGGTGTGATGATACATAGTGAGAATTTGTCATGTAGATGTCGATGTAGGACCACGACATCCAGAAGGCTTCCCTCGTCATCGACGAAGGGGAAGAGGAGATGATATCATGGGTTCGGATGTGGAGTGGATGCTTCAAATCATCCACACAAACTTTGTTCGTTTGACACATAGGGTACCCATGGTGCAAGTCGAGGACTTGCCTGAGGCCATGCAGCACCAGGTGGTTGGTGTACCACAAGCATGGGTTCAACTTTTTCGATGGCTAGCTAGAGCCGTAGTGCTCTATCATGATCATAAACCCCCTCCACGCTAGGCTTAGAGACCTGAGTGTATTCATTTTTGTATGACCATGTAGCATATTTTGGTGGCTCGGAAGCCCCAATTTTGTATATGACACTTATGTATTATCACGTCACTTTTTGGATGTTAATGAAAAAAAAAATTATGATGATTGATTTTATTTTATTTACATGTGTTTAAAATGTGTGTTTGTGATATGCTTATGGTCTATGAAACAAATGCCATTCTAACACATAGTTAGCATATGAGTCAGCAACTTGATTGAAAACTCTTGGAACATGAATGTATGTTATATTCTTAAATTGTCATTCTAGCAATCTAACACGTAAGAATCTTCATAATAATGTCAAATACCTAATGTGATACAAGCCATTAAGATGTGAAACCACTAACTGTGAATCAAGACATACCTCAAGAGAATGAACACCATGTGAAATGGCATCACGCAACAACTCAATGATGGCACTATATTCAAAAACATTGTTTGAAGAGGGTTGTAAACATACGAATCCTGAAGACAATAATTGACCTATAGGAGTATAGATCACCCAAGCAGCTGAAGCTGAGTTTTTAGTGTGGTGGCTAGCACCATCAGCGAGGGCCTATGTGAACAGAATACTCCATCGATATCTGCCACAAGAAATGAAAGCTAATCAACAAACTTGATCACCGTAAGAAAACCTAACTATGCAATGCAAAATTGTACAATAATATACAACAATCAGCCCTGGCTGAAGATCATGCATCGTATTTTTTGAGATAGATCCCATTTCTAGGCTCCGCCAAGGCTGTCCCTTCATAATCAACCAACTCGTAGGTGCATTTCTCTAATACTCGTTTAACCACCTAAGGACCATGCCACATGGGATTAAATTTCCATGCCCCCAAGGGTTCCTTAGCTTGATCCCACAAAAATGCCAAATCACCTTCACTAAACTTCCTCGAACGGACAAACTTATCATATTGGACCTTAACATGATGCTTGTTAACCTCTAGAGCCACTAAGGCATCTCAGCGGTGCTCATTAAGCTACTCTAAGTGGACCAAACACTCTTCCAATGTGGAAGTGTTAGGTAAAAGCTCCACAACTAGCTTCAGAGAAGGGATTTTGCATTCAACTGGCAAAACCGACTCCACCCCATGTACAAGTTGATATGGAGAGAAACTAGTGGCAGTATTAACCGTAGTTCTATAGGCCCACAAAGCAGAATATAACATGATATAACAATTAGTCTTGCTCTATGCGATGCTTCGTTGGAGAATAGACTTAAGTGATTTGTTCACTGCTTCAACTTATCCATTAGCTTGAGGGTAATAAGAAGAGGAATGCTCTTTCTTATACCCTAACTTGGAATCCAACTCTTCCATCATTTTATTCTAAAAGACCCTACCATGGTCATGGCAAGCTCTTTTGGAATGTCAAACCGGATGATAATCTGGTTGAAAACGAAATGCGCGGCTGTCTCACCGTCGAATTTAACTATGGGCATAGCCTCTACCCATTTCGTGAAATAATCGACAGCCACAATAATGTGATGATGCCCTCAAGTTGAAGCTAGGTTGCAATCCATAAAATCAAGCCCCCACTTGGTGAAGGGACTGGCGGTGATAATATGATGTAACGGGGTTGGACGTGAGTGCATATTACGTGTAAACACTTGGCAAGGGTGGCACTTCTTGACTGCATTAACACAATATTTGAAGATGGACAGCCAAAAATATCCCGCTCTCAATATTTTTTGGGCTGTAGAAATCCCAGATAAATTACCACCACACACCCCTTCATGGCAATCATTCAGCACAACCTCAGCCTCGTCATGGGTTAAACAACGACGCAAAATGGAATCTAACCCACGCTAGTACAAAGTGTTATCCACTATAAGGTAGTTCTTAGCTACATGACGTAATGGTCGTCACTCATCCAGTGAAAGGTGAGTAGGGACCTTAAATGTTTGCAAATATACAATGATATGCCCGTACCAAGGGTCCATAGTTGAGATAAAGAAAATATGCTCATTGGAAAAAGTATCCTCATAAACCTCCTCCTCCTCCAAACTTGGAAAATCGTATATAAGCTCTGCAAAGATCAATGATTTCTTCGATTTCACCGAAATGAACTTGATATCAAACTCTTGCAAAATGACAATCCATTTATTGTATTTTCCCCCAATCATCCTTCTGGTGAGGACGAACTGAAACGGATTGATATGAGCTATGACCAAGGTTTGGCGAAGGAGAATGTAGTGTCTCAAATGCTGAAATACATGAATGGTAGCCAAGGCTAGCTTATTCACATGGGAATAGAAAAGTTCCACATCTATAAGGTTTCAGCTCAAATGATATATGACATGCTCATGGAGCTCCTCATCCTCCTAAACCAAAACCATACTAACCATCTCCATAGACGTGGCCACATAAATCAAGAAACCACGGCTATAGTCTGGTGGACTAAGCATGAGGGTTATTTCTAAGGATCACTTAATAGCATCAAAAGACTCCTAGGCTCACTCATCCAAGTAAAAAGGGGTGTCCTTCTTCAAAGACGCATAAAGCCTTTAGTCAAGTTGGAAAAATTAACGATGAATCTTCGCAAGAAGTTCTCCATGGCTTGTAAACACTGAAGGTCTCTAATATTACCCGAGGGAGACAATTGAAGTATTTCCTCAACCTTTAAGGGATCGACTCTTAAACCCTCCTTGGATATAATGAATCCTAGTAAACGACCAATAGTCACGCAAAAGATGCACTTGTGAGGATTCAAACGAACTTGGTAATGGTGGCATCTTTCGAACACTAATCTCAAATGATATGGATGACGCACTCTCAAACAAGAGTGAGCAGTGAGATCATCCAAATATACTTTGATAATATTTTTAAGATCATGAAATATTAAGTTCATGGCCCACTAAAATGTGGCTGCAGTGTTTTTAAGGCTGAAGGGCATCTTCCAATATGGAAAAGTACCCCAAGGACAAATAAATGTGGTCTTGTGTTGATCCTCGGGCTTAATCTGAATCTGATTATATCTGGAAAAATCATCCATGAAGGAAAATACCTCGCTTCCCACACACTCATTGAAAATATGATCAATAAATGGTGTGGGGAAATTATCTTTAGGACAGGCATGATTTAAGTCACAGAAATCAGTGCATATACGGATCGCTCCCTACTTCTTATCCATTGGAACGGGATTTGAAACCCACTCCATCAAGGGAATGGGATATATGAAACTAGCTTTCAATAGTTTCTCTATCTCATCTTTAATGGCGGCTTCTTTTCTAGGATTCACTGCACGCAAACATTGTCAAACTGGTTTTGCATCCAGATACGTTTTGATCTCATGTTCAACAATACGAGGGTCTATACCCGACATTTCTTCGTCTGACCAAGCAAAAATGTTGTGAAACTCTTTAAACAACTCAGTACACTCCTTGATTTCATCGAGGGAACAACCCGCCCCAATGTAGACATTCTCAACCTTGCCAGGATCATGAGAAATATTGATAGGAATGGTTGGTGATAAATTAGCCAAGTTTCCATCAGCCATATGACCAAGAGAGCTTAATGGAACCATAGGGATACCAATATTCTCGCTAAGAATCTCCCTAAATTCATCATACTCCATACGATCAAGCTTAGGAAGGAAATATGATCGATGATGCAACTCTTCCCAAGGTTGCTCAACCCTAGACATGGCCTTAAGAATAGATTCGTCTGATGGAAAAACATCATCAAGGAAATCATGTGAGTGAGATGACTGTACTGCCCATACAAGAAGCACATATGGGTCCTCCTCCTCCGTCCATGAAGAGAAGGACTAGGATCTACAACATGATCAATATTCGCTTGATACGCCACCATTGTTGCAGGCAACGGCACGTCTGTCTCAATGGACACACTCGAAGTACTCGGTGAAGGAAGAATCCAAGGATCTTACATATGGTTAGTGCGAAAAGACACCGAATTCAACAAGGATGAAGCCCCACCAAAATTAGACCCAATCATAAGAACAGGCGCAAGACAACTAAAGGTTCCCATAAGAGAAGGATACATACCCACGCCCACACTACCAGTTGCCGGCTGAGAATGATTGATAATCGGGATAGAAGCTCCCGATGATGCATTGGCACTCAGATTATGGAATGAATTTTGATCAATCATAACAATATTCCCATTAAACTGAAATCATATCACTCAAAAGAGGGAATAAGCTACGGCTTGCATACGATACATCCAATTCCTACCTAGTAAAATATTGTAGTCAAGGGGCGCATCAACCACCTCAACCTTGATCGCGACGGTCTTCCCTCCCAATTGGACCTCTAGAGAAGGAATAATCCTGTGCAGCCGAAACGATCTACCATTGAAAGATGTCAACATAGTGGTGGATTGAGACAACGTGGGAGAACCCAAACCTTTCCAACATGACAAAGACATCACAGAAGCAATAGTGCATTCATCAATGACAGTACGCTTGACGGTGTTGTTAAGACACTCTACATGAATCAAAAGAGACACGTAGTAAGGCAAGCGAGGCTTCACTCCCATGGTTTCAAATTTGATCATGGTAGAATAGTTATCATCACCAACCCCAAGAGCAAACAACAAGGCTTTCCTCTACGGAGGACAAGTCTAAGGCACTTCTAATGCAGACATCACACAAGGAGTCTGGCCCAAATCCTCGACAAATAAATAGTTCTGGGTGACTCAGGAATTAGGAATGTGCCCCAAATGCTTTAAGACACCATTAGGAATGCAAGGTGGAGCTTCAGGTTTATCCATAAGCTTTTTGATTCGCAAAGGGCTCTCGGGTCGGGAAGGTTCTTTCCCAAGGTCTAGTTGTGACAAACCATAATCTTTCACATGAGTCACAACCTTAGCAACACGCACCATGTTAATGCAGTTGTGACCACTATTGGCTTCCAGGGGATTTTGATTTCCACCCGATGCACAGCCAGGATCAATGGTCCTCGAGTTAATATTTTGATTGTTGGTTAAAGGATTAGTTAACACAGTTGGGCCCTATGCTATGAACCTCGAGGCATCTTCCATACGAGGGCATAAGTGAGTGAGGTGGTAATCCTTACACAACTTGCAAGGAAACTTCACCTTATGTTAGAATGCTTTGTTCGGGTACACAGGGTACTCCCAAAATACCGAACACCTTCAGCAACCGCTTCACACAAATAGATCACAAATCAGCACACTGATGTTTCTCACGTGGTTAAAACCCTCGAGAGGGAAACAGTGCATGGTCCCAGCCAAATAGCTACTTGGAGCAATTTATTATGCAAAAAAAAGAAAGTTACATGAGCTTCTCATAATCGATCAACTAGCCAAGGACCCTCTATGCTCTTTAAATAGAGATCATAGACCAATCGAGTGTTAAGCCACGGATCAATGGTAGCTATGATCTAAGAGAAGGTGAACCGTCGGATCACTCTATGTCTAGAACATATCGTGACCGTCGGATTAGAATATTTACAAATGCATACTAATGCATACTAAAGAAACACACTTTTACCTAACGGATATATTACACAAGTTGATCTTAACTAACTCCTAAGTGTCTAAATATCCTAAAATCCCCCCTTAAGAACAACTTGGGATAGGATTGAAGGATTTACAAAAGTGACACTATTAGGAGAAGGAAGGAGGCATTAGAGCCTATCCCCCCTTAAGGACACATTCCTGAACTCCTAACATAGACCGAAGTTTAAAAAACTTCACTTCTGTAAGAGACTTGGTGAAGATGTCTACAACTTAATCATCTGTGGGGCAATAGAGCACTTCAATAATATGATCATGAACAAGACTTCTGATGAATTGCATGTGTATCTCAATATGTTTGCTGCGCTGATGTAGAACTGGATCTTTGGCAAGGTTGATGGCACTTTGATTGTCACACAAAAGTGGAGTAGGCTGATGCTGCTCGAATCCAAACTCTGAAAGGATCTGTCAAAGCCATAAAGCTTCCTGACTGGCATTAACTGCGCCTCGATATTCTGCTTCTGCTGAAGAAAAAGCAAGATCTTGTTGCTTCTTACAATCCCAAGTGACAGGTCAAGATCCTAGACTAAAAACATAACCTACAGTAGACTTTCTATCATCAGGATCGTCGGCCCAATCTGAATCAGTGAAACCAACCAACAAAGGTTTCCCCCCTGTACTGTAATGAATCCCAAACTGGATTGTACCTCAAATATATCGAAGTATTCTTTTTGCTACTTTCTAGTGAATTTCATGAGGAGTTTGCATATAATGGGCAACACGACCAATGGCAAAGGAAATGTTAGGAGGGGAATGAGTCAAGTATAAAAGACTACCAACAAGTTGACGATACAAGGTGGCATCTACTTCAGGGGAAGTAAAAGTGGCAGAAAGTTTTACTCCAGAATGGAAGGGAGAAGGGGTTGGTTTACAATCTTCCATGTGGAAGCAATGAAGAAGGTCACAAGCATACTTAGACTGGGAAAGAAATATTCCTTCTTTGGTTTGCAAGACTTGGAGACCAAGAAAATAATGCAAATGTCCTAAGTCTGACATTTCAAAATTTTGCCTAAGACTGGATTTCACATGGGTTATAAGTTTAGGGTCACTACCAGTAAGGATAAGATCATCAACATAAAGAACAAGTATGATGAGATGGTTTCCTACTTTCTTGGTATAGAAATTGGGGTCAGAATGGCATCTAGAAAAACCAGTGTCAAGGAGAAAGCTATCCATTTTGGCATACCAAGCTCTAGGAGCTTGCTTAAGGCCATATAAGGATTTCTTAAGGAGACAAACAAGGCTAGAGTTATGCTAAACATATCCAAGAGGTTATTCCATGTAAATTTCCTCATGTAAATCACCATGTAAGAAGGCAGACTTGACATCCATTTGATGGGATTCCCAGTTATGTAAGGCTACAAGGGAAAGAACAAGGCGGATGGAATTCATTTTTGCTACAGGGGCAAAGGTTTCATTGTAGTCAATCCCTTCAACTTGAGAAAAACCTTTGGAAACTAACCTTGCCTTAAGTCTTTCAACACTTCCATGTGATGCATACTTAGTTCTGTAGACCCATTTACATCTGACAAGTTTTCTTCCTTTTGGAAGAGGAACAAGATCCCAAGTATCGTTCGCCATTAAGGAACGATATTCTTCATCCATAGCTGCATCCCAATATGGATTTCCTGAAGCTTATGCAAAAGTTTCTGGATCATGATTCTTGAAAACTTGAGCCAAAAGAGAAGAGGCTCGCTAAAACTGAGAACATGTTCGACGTTGATCTCTAGGATCATCGGCAAGATCACCAGCTGCTTCACATGTTGAACGGACCCATCGAGGAAGTATTGGTGTTGGTGCAATTGGAGGAACATGAGCAGGTGGAGGTGGATTTTCATCCTCACTGTCATCACCAGAAACTAGATTTTGAAACTTGTCAAGGAAGTTGGAAGAAGAAGAAGAAGGCACACTCGCCGAATCAGGCTCGCAAGTCAAATATGCAACAACCGCCAAGTTAGGCTCGCAGGCCAAGAGATTTTCATCAAATTTAACATCTCTTCTAATGATTATATCATGTGAATGGGGCTGAAGAATTCTATAACCTTTTATATCTTTAGAATATCCAACAAATATGCACTTTTCACTTTTAGGCTGCAATGCTTTCCGTTTTTCATCCGGAATGTGAGCCCATGCTTCACAACCAAACACACAAAAGTGTCTTAAATTTGGTTTACTTTTACTCCATGCTTCTTTCGGTGTTATACCTTGTAAAAATTTAGTGGGTGTGCGATTAACTATGTAATTTGCACAATTTATGGCCTCAACCCAATATTGAAGACTTAGTCCCTTAGATTGGATCATACAATTAGCCATTTCTTTTAAAGTGTGGTTCTTCCGTTCAGATACACCATTTTGTTGTGGTGTATATGGAATAGTGTACTATTGTTGGATTCCTTATTCAGTGCAAAAAGTAGTGAACTTGTTGTTAACATAGTCTCCTCCATTGTCAAAACTTAACTTAATAATTTGATGACCAGATTGTTTTTCAACAAGGGCCTTGTAAGCCAAGAACATGTTAAATACTTCACTCTTAAGTTTTAGGAAGTAAACCCAAGTGCATCTGGAGTAGCCATCAATGAAAGTTACGAAATATTTGAAACCAGAAAATGATGCAGATGGAAGAGGACCACACAAGTCACTATACACAAGCTCCAAGGGAACCGAGGCGTGCCAAGAGGCACATTTGTCAAAATTGTCCCAATGATGTTTTCCGAGTACATAACTGGAACGAACACCATCCTTGTAAGATACCATCGAAAGACCAGTCACGATATTTTCTTTACATAGTTGTTGCAATGAGCGATAATTTAAGTGACCAAATCGCACATGCCAAAGTTTGCTCAAGGTATCACTATGAGCAACAAAAATAGAAGGAAAAGGTGATGACCCAAAGTTGTTAAATTTGTACAACCTGGTAATATCATGAACAGTTCCAGTAGCAAGGACATTTTGAGGATTTTTAAAATCCTTGATTACAACTTGGTGAGGTGTAAACATCATAGTTTTACCTTCTCCTGAATGAGTAATTTGATAGACTAATAACAAATTGCAAATTTTTTTTGGAACACATAGTACATCACTTAAATGACCATTTTCTACTGGAACTATTCCAAATCCTACAACACTTAGAGATCTATCATCACCAACAAATATTTGTTTGGTGTTAAATTCATGCATAGTAGAAAAGATGGCTTGATCCTTAGCCATATGATAAGATTCGCCAAAATCAATGAGCCATTCATTTGAAGTAGAAAAAGAAGATGCAGTATAAGAGTAACCAGAAGCACAAAGTGCATATCCATGAGAGCTAGATTCTGAAGATGAATCTAGGTTGATGTGGTGCTTCTTCATTGCTGCTTCCAAGGCTGCCATCTTCTTGAAACACTTAGATTCATCATGATTATCTTTCCCACAAAAATTGCAATGACGCTCAGTCTTCTTTCCTTTTTGCTTGGATCATTTGTCATTTTTTTAAAGAATGAGCTAACTAAGAAGGTTTGGGACCCTTGTTGTTTTTCTTATTATTGCGAAAATTCTGTTTCTTGGGAGGCTTGGACTTTTCTTTCTATTGGGACAATAAGGCTTTGCCAGATGTATTTGCATTGTTAATTATTCCAAGATGAATGAGCTTATCTTGCTCTCTAATTAAGGAATCACAAAAGGATTCAAGGCTAGGCTCTTGATAGCTAGCTGTAGTCAAGGATTCTTTCATGGAGTAGAATGTAGATATAAAAACAGAATATGCAGGTCCAAGTTTTGAAAGAATATGATAAATATATTGTTTGTCTTCTTTCTTAATCTTGCATTTTGCACATAATAGTCTAAGAGTTTTATACTTAGATAAACAGTCTTGAATGCATGAAAAATCATTTGGATTCAAGGAAAGCAACTCATTCTCAAGTTGATGACCCCGAATTTCATTGTGTTTACCAAACACAGATTCCAACTTTTCCCAAGCGAGATTAGGTTCATCAATTCTGGATATGTGGAATCGCAAATCAGTAGAGATTGACATCCCAATAAATCCACAAGCTTCATCACATCTATTTTCCCATTTAATTTTCTTATCATCATCAATGGGTTCTGTTTCTTTCCCTGAGGTTATCCTGAAAAGTCCCCTACTTCGCAGAACATCCTCCATACGAGATTTTCATGAAAAATAGTTAGAACTTATAACTATAATATCACAAGGGGTGGCCATACTATAAAATAATGGCTGAAAGAATAGAAACTAACTGTCTGGATGCAAAGAGCTCGAAAAAATATGTGGTTTAAAAAAAAACTCCACTTAAAACTGATTCTGGATGATGAAGTTATACTTGATCAAAGAAAAAGTTGAAGATGTCCCCAATAGTGACGTGGTAGATATTAACTTGACCAACTAAAAAAAGAAGCCCCCTCTTCCCAAGATCAACCTTTGACAATCATTTTTACAATAAAGTTGCTTTGAAGTGAATGACTTTTGTAGAATAAGTGATGTTCACTTTTATAATAATGTGACTTTTAAATAGTGCAACAATAAATTAAAAGACTTAAGTGACTCACTTTTATTTTATTTTATTTATGTGAGATGCACTTTTACAATAAAGTAACTTCAAAATAAAAATTGCATGCACTAAAAAGTAACTTAATAAGACTTGAACTCAAGACCTATTAAGTAATAAAGCAACTTTGGACCAAGTGAGCTAAGTTTAAAAAGTACGTAAAATAATGGAAAGAGAAATGGGGCTTTTTTTTTTTACTCTTCTCTCTCGTTCTCCGTGCTTGCTTTCTTTTCCTGCAAATCACAAAAAAAAAACGTTTCCACACAATGGGGTTAGATCTTGGTTAGTTTACCTGGAAAGTCTACGTTTTCAAGTTTTCTCATTGTTTCTGATTTGCCGTGATCACACAAGGTGCACGACAAAGAGCATACATAGCCAAGAAGATAAGAAAAAAAAACTTTCCCTTACTATTTCTAATTCATCGCGATCACACAAGGTTCACAGAAAAGAGCATACGCAGTCAGGGAAGGCAACAGTCTAAGACTAAAACAAAAAAGATCTAATAATAAACTGATAAAATATGAGACATTTACAAAAAACAAATCCGTCACTATAACATTATACCTTCAGATTTGCCGAAATGGATGTTTCTGGAGCAAACAGAAACAGTTTTCGGTGAAACGAAAACTATTTCCCAATGGAAACGGTGCTTCAGATGCAATGTAACAACTCCCACAAGCCAAAAATGCACAGAAAATCTTGAACCAAAAACCCTTTCAAATTTTCGACAACACCGGTTCCAAATCTAGATCAAAACTGAAAGCGGCTCTTCATAAAAGCTCTGATACCATGTTCGGGTACACAAGGTACTCCCAAAAGATTGAGCAAATTCAGCAACTACTTCACACAAATAGATCACATATCAACACGCTGATGTTTTTCATGTGGTTAAAACCCTCGAGAGGGAAACAGTCCACGGCCCCAGCCAAATAGCTACTTGGAGCAATTTATTATGCCAAAAAAAGAAAGTTACATGAGCTTCTCATAATCGATCAACTAGCCAAGGAACCTCTATGCTCTTTAAATAGAGATCATAGATCAATCGGGTGTTAAGCCATGAATCAATGGTAGGTATGATCTAAGAGAAGTTGAACCGTCGGATCACTCTATGTCTAGAACATATCGTGACCGTCGGATTAGAATATTTACAAATGCATACTAATGCATACTAAAGAAACACACTTTTACCTAACGAATATATTACACAAGTTGATCTTAACTAACTCCTAAGTGTCTAAATATCCTAACATGCTTTTCCCCCCCAGCATTTTGAGTGTTCTTGTCATTATTATTAGCATTTTCGTTCTTGTTCCCACCCTTACAATTATTTTTTCCTTTTTTCTTATTCCTTCTAGGCTGTTGGTTTCCTTTCGAGTTCGATGATTACACGAAAAGTAAATTCCTCAATTGGGTAGGTTGAGACGAATCCATAGCTTGTCCCAACGCAGACTAGTTAATTGACAATTGGCTCACTTGTTTCACAACTGAGTCCATAGGTTTGGTACTTGTACAGACCACAATACCATTGGCATGTGGCCCAGGCTTGACCTTGGTGTCGAAATTGGACTTAGGAGCATTAGGTATAATCTCATACAAAATTCTGGATTGAGCATAAATCAAATCCAACTCTTGTGCCCTAAAAATAGCTTGTTGCTCATTTTGAACTCCAGATGTAGAAACATCCTTCTCTATGTAAGGTAATAACGATTTGAGGAATCGTTCAAGAAGAAACTCTGGTGGTATAAAGGCTTTGATTAACCGTTTCCGTCTACGCCACTCTTGAATATGATCTGAAATGTGTGTGGCTTTATCTTGCTGGAAGGTCGACAAGAGTTCGGTACCGATGTCGTAACATATGGGTAGCTAGAAATAATTAAGGAAATTCAACGCAAGATCATCAAACATAGTATAAGCCCCCCCCCCCCCCCCCCCNCCCTAGTAACTCTATGTACCATTTCTCCACTGGACTCGTTAGGGTGCATTGAAATAGCCTCAAACGAATGGAATCATCATGTAAGGAATTAGAAGAGAACCAAAGGTGGAAAGTGGTGACATGCTCACCATGATCTTCACTAGCCTTATCTTCAAACTTGGGAATGTCTGAAGGAAGCTTGGTAGGGACTGTCTACCATGCTGGGTCATGAGACATGGGATCGTTCATTAATCTCAACAAGTCAGGTAAGTTCAATGTCGCAAGGAAAGGGAGCCTAGGTTGATCTAGTTGGTTCCATGCTCCCTAGTAGTTTTGATTCATGTAAGTTTGATTGCTATAAATACCATGGCCTTGGCCATAATAACCTCCTCCCATTTGACCCATGTAGGGATGCATGGAATCATTGTGATGTGGGGTACCTTGATTATTAGGCGCTACAAAGCCATACTTAGAAGAGTAAGTGGGTTGTTGATACTCATACCCATAAGGTTGGTATTTTTTTCCATACTGCGGTCCATAAGAATGTCCATGAGAAGCTCCATCAGGTGTTCCATGGGATGTACCATAAGAATGTCCATAGTTTGGTATACAGGGAGCTCCACGAGGTCGAACATGAGATGATCCAGAAACAGGTACATGAACTGCTGACACAACAGGAGGTACTCGGCTCTGAGATACAACCATGTTAGTAGTTGCAGAATGAACATGGCTAGTAGCAATATTTCAGCCTAAAGGCCCACGTGAATTAGGGGGAGGATGAGTCGTTAAAAATGCATTCGAAGGAACGGGGTTCAAGGATGAAGGGACATGTGAAGGAATGTAAGTGGTGTTCCCAATGTTCACTCATCTCGATCCTGGTATCTAAATCGAATTACTAAAACTGGGCCTAGGAGGAGCATGTGAAGATGCCTCTGCCATAGGGATGGAATGTGCAATGTGACTAGTGGCCCCAAACCTCTCCGCATGGAGAAGAGTGGGAGTTCCTCCAGGTGTAGTTCCAGGGTCAACTTTTGACTCGAGATGATATGCCAGATCAGGCTCAAGGATATCAGGTATGTCATATCTAACATAACTAGTGCTTATCGGTTCATAGTGAGTCTCGTCGCCCGAAAACAAATACCAACGACCTGTGAATGAGAGAACATAACCAGATCGTGAAGGCTGCTCATGTGAAGGATCATATGTGCTAGTAGGATCTTCCTCTCCAACCTCATGAGGTGGAGAATACATCTTTGGAATCTCATCCTCATGATCTCCCATGGTGTGTGAATCAAAGTGAGAAGTAGTCCGCCCGGATTGTCTAGTTCCCTCTCACAAAGGAGGAGGAGACGTCGAAGGCAGAATTCCTGCTAAACGACGAGAATGGAGGGGTTCCGCTCCCAAATCCACAATGACTCAAAAAATAAAAAGACTCAATCTAATTACATAAACCCTAGGAAAACTAGCGTGCACAGAGCATACACCTAAAAATGTAAAGCTAAATCACAAGCAAACCAAGGGTAGGATATGTGAGCTCCCGAATGAAGCAGGTATGTCTCACCTACGAGAGGCTTGAGACTCTCATACACAACCAGCGGTGGTTTGTAACCAATTATAATGGCCCTCAGCTTCAATGCATATAGCAACTATAATGTCCGACCCCTACCTGGCCAGGACACCTATAGAATAACCTCTGCAAATACCCCCTCGGTAACCTAGGTAAGGCAAATAAGGTCACCTCGATATAATCAATGCTCATGTAGACAGTCACAAGTGGGATTGACCGTATGGACAGGGTAACAAAGCCCGAAGCCTGAAAGCACAACTAGTACCCTAGGGGTGCACTAGCCAATACCTCAAAGGCTCCCAGATATGAATACAATCCTGGAAATATCTCCGGTGCTAATCAATCACAATCAAGGGTCATCCAAATCATAATTGCTCACACTGCCTCGTGCTTAACTCCCTTGTAAGAGAAGGATCCTGAGAAACACTAATTATGTAAATGATGTCACATTCTCACCTGAACAGACACCTAATTGTTTCGTTTAGTGGTCTTGGAGAATTAACTCACAATGAACTATTCCAAGTCCCTAAAACCTAGTTTTGTTGGTGCACCCTAGAAAAGAAAAGAGTGTATTCATTTTATTATGCGTTGATTTTAATTCGCTTTATTACTCAAAGGGTAAATGGTCATGCAACTAATGATGTTATGACACAACAAGAAGTAAAATGCACACCTAACAATCAATGCAAATGCACTATTTCGAATGAAAAACAGGGTATGCTACTATGTGAAGTGAAAAAATTTTCCTTCAAATGTATATGCAATCATTCCTATATGAAAATTTGAGTAACATTCACCAAGCAAACCTAATGCAAGTACCATGCTAATGCAAAATGCGTAACTATGCGAAAAGAAAGAATGTTTTTGTATTTTTGAATCAAATGAGATAAAAAGAAAAAATATGACTCTACTACCCTCAGACTCAACCACTCACAGACAGTAGCCAAGCAAATTACTAAGGAAAAAGAGACGTAATGCACTAATCTCAAAACAAAAAATATAAAATCAAATGACAAGAACATTTTCAAAAATCAAATCAAAAAGAGTATCTGGTCAGAAACAGAGGGGAGATACAGACTCCAGAAGCATCAAAGAAGACTCAACTATCATCCAAACTCACCCAGCAACACTTAATCTTCCCCAAAGAGTAAAAAATCAAGGCATACGTGACTATTTTGAGTAAACCTGCATACATATGTGACTATTCTAGGAAACCCCACATGTACACGTGACTGTGAAAGGAAAACCCGCGTACAAGAAGAAAACGAGAGAAAAATAAGGTAAAAGGACAAGCTGAGACAAAATTTACTCGTACATGACACTACTGAGCAATCATTCCCCCAGACCCAACACAGAAACATAGAAATCAGAGCAATACAAGAACATTGAATGCCAAAAACCCCCAAAGAAAAACAACTAGGAACTTCCTAGGTATGGTCGCCATTCTATTACAAAGAAAACTTTCTATGGCTTGGGGTGTACCACAATAGACCAAGAAACCGCAGAAATCAATCCATTCCCAATATGCAAGAGAAATACAACATCTAACACTAAAGGATCTCGAAACATACCTTATTCCATATGGTTGAAGTAGATCCCCATTGAGTTTTCTCCAATGTCGCTTGCTTTAGCAATTTACTCTCAACAATAGCAAACAAGGCAAGCATGCTATATAATATAGTGTTAGGCCTACTCTAGCATATATAATCAATAATGCATAAACAATTAAACACATCCATGGATTCAATATTCATTTAAATGCACATCATTGGATAGGAAAATATATTTCTATTAATAAAATCAGAGATTACATAAGTGACAACCTTTGTGGGCACATCTGTGAATAGGAGAAACTGAGTCCTCCACCTGGGCCTCCACCACCTCAATCCTCCATCTCTCGATAGCAAGCTCACAAACAAAGGAAATCTTGGGAAGAACACAAAGTGCTCCAAGGGACAAAGAGATGCAGACTCAAGTACAAGCAAGCTGCAGAAACAATGGACTATAGTTTTCTTGCTATCCAAGGGGTTCCTTATATAGTGCTTCAATGTATCTAAGAGGTTCCTTATATAGTGCTTCAATGGGGTAATGGAAGGTCAAATCCGAGAGATCTGGAGGCATATGGAAGGCCAAGAGACAAGTGACTCAGATCCACATCAAGGAAAACTCCAAAATATTTGGACTTATGCACACATCCCGATGTACGCAGGTTTAAGGGTAATATCTGCGCATATACGCGAGAAAGGGATTAAAATTTGTGTACACCAAATAATAGGTGTTTTTAGGGATGATCTTGGAAACATCAAAGGTACAAAAATAGTCCATTGGGCCCAAAGAGTCTACATAGGGACAAGGAAGTCCATAAAAGTGTGATCAACCATGTGTGGTAAAATCAGCTATAACATCTACACTCCTTGGTTGTGTAAAGGGTGCACATATGACTAGAAAAACCCAAAAAACATGGAAAATAAGTTGAAAATGAAGTTGAAGTCATCTTAACATAAACCTGTAATAACTTAACCAAAAATAGACAAAACACCATATCTACAAGCCAATAGATAGATCCTTGATGCTATATTAATATACAATAGATTGTAGTTCATATCTACAAAAAATATCAAGAAAAACTTGAAACTTTTGAAAATTAATGGTGAGGGTTAGGGTTTGAAAAAATATTCAAATATGCAGCAAAATGATTAAATCGAAGAAAATGTCACTTGGGTATGATAGATCAGGTACCAAATCTACAAAATATGGAGAACCCAACTCTCAAATATGAACAATCATTATTCATAAAAAAATAAAAAAAAATATGGAAGAAGGTAGAGCATAGAAACTAGCTTTAATACCATGTTAGAATATTGAGAATATGCATAAATATACAATAATACATTTACAATAACATGTATATCAATAGAAAAGATATATTATTCTATCCTTCTATATAAACAAGAAAAAATAATCTTGTAAGAATAAGAGAACAATTCACCAAATATATGTGGTAAAACCCCGAATGGGGAAACATCCACGGAAAGCTTGTTCTTCTTTTGATCTTCAGAAATATCCAATCTTACAAAAGAGCTCCACCCCACATATGCTTCATAACTTTAAAATAACACCACATTGCATTCACGTGATATGCAATATGACCAAAGGATCTCTCTCACCTCTAATATATACCAAGAGGAATGAAAGAATAACATCTCAAAATACATGTGGGATAAACGATTTCCCCCCTATTTATATAATGAATGGTAATAGGAGAATACTACTCTATGATGCATGTGGGATAACTCATTTTTACATAATATTAGATTTATTTCACCTTCTAATGTTAAATAAAACATATTATGACATCATATTATATATCATAACACATGTAGTATTAAATTACACATTCCAACATCAACAAGTGGAGGAAAGAAGACAAAATGGATGGTGTTTCACTATCAATTCAAAGTATAGTAAGGTGTATAAGTGCAGTGAGAATAAATTATTCTACATATATTTGAAGAGGATGAATATCTAGAACCAAAATAGAATGAAGATGTAGAGCTAGAAGATACTACTCCAACCATATCTTTCCATCCTTTAGTTGGAAATATCCCTCCTTAAACTCTTGGGATAGAATGATATAAAAAAAAATGTAATAGCGTCGATTGATTCTATTGTTACCCATAATTTAATTAATTAAAAATTAGACAAACTTATCAATTGATTTAGATATCTAGCACCATAATTTCAAGTAATGATTGCAGAGGGAGGTACCATAACTTATTCAAGGAAGTGTCATAGTATTAAGCTTACTATGGGGAAGTATTTATTGGACAATCTAATGATTGCAATCCAAATAGTTGGTGGAAATGTTCCACCAAGGGTATGGTGCTTATAATCAATGGGAATAATGGCTCTTAATTTTCAAGAAATTTTCATGATATTCTCTTGAGAAGGAAAGGAAATTGACTCAGTAGTATCCTCGGGCAACCTTCAAAAGTGAGAATCTCTAACAGCATGACAAAATAACTAAAAAAGGGACACCATTGCACAATTTTTCTCACTATATGTTCAAGAATCTATTCCCTCTATTGTAGTGGATTTCCAAGAATTTATTAACAACAATTCCAAGCTATATGAAGCATAAAGAAACATTAATTGCTTAATTACCTAGTGGGCATAGTCCAATACCTCTCCCATACTACTCCTTGTTCATAATGGAGTTGCAAAATTTAACATACATGTAGCTACTATACCTATAGGCCTTAAGATCCCTATAAATGAAAAGAATACTTTACATGGATAGTTGTTAACAATGTTCTAATAAGAGATTAAACATATTTAGTATCCTCTCGTGGATGAGATGATCTTCACAGGCTTTATAAATTTTATGCATATTGAGAGCCATATGTAAGATGGGTTTATAGAAAATGTAAATCACACATTCAACTACCATTTAATCATTCTTGTCAAAGACATAATCAAACTACCAAAAATAATGGACAATAGCCTATATGAAAGGCAAACTCCAAGAAGGTCTTTATGGACAACCTTTACCTCTATCGACAATTTTTGAAGCAATCTTTTGTCAAAAGGGAAATGTTGGTACCAGCATTTTATTTTTTCATTATTAGGTTGACAGACACTTGAAAGGCTACACAAACAATATAGTATTGGTACCTTCTCTAGTCTAGGGATAATATATTCATATCCATAAAAAAATTAATGCATTGATGCAACTATTCGCAACAAATATCCTTCCATGCAATCGTAACAAGAACATGCCTCTATCCTTAAATACTCCCATTGCGGGTAATGTCACCAAATTCATCATCCATGGAGAATCATAACAATAGGATGACCATTATAACTCAAAATCCAAATATTAATACATATAGGAAATGCATTATGTTGTCATGCAGTTTGTGGGTCCACACACAATTGATAAACAAATCTCTCGAAGTGGTCATGAAGATTACATAAACACATGGATCAAGGCCTCCAAAGTTTCAAACATATGTTTTTGTGACATTTTATACTTACATTTTCCCACATTGGATTCAAAATCATCCAAATAATGTATGGATTCCACACATAAAAAGAGGTAACAAGAAACAAATATCCCTCAAAATGTATTACGCATTAACTATACACAAATCCCAGGATTGACATCATTAAACAAGGTCAAGCATTGAGATGCAAGGATTGACCTTCACAATAATGTTATGTGCCACTTCAATATTAATAATGTGAATCACATCAGTGTTCTCATCCAAATGTAATGAAAAAATGGCATCTAGTGCATATGCCTCACTTTTAAAAAGAAAAAAGCACATCTATATGGTGTGTTGCTTGCACCTTGAAAACTATATTTGTCTATAGTTCCCTTACCTCTAATTTTATTTTCTAATGGATGAGGGCTTGATTCTATGTTCTAGACATATTTATATGCATAAAGATTATGATACATTAATATTTCTACTATGACGCTCTCTCTCTCTCTCTCTCTCTCTCTCTCTCTCTCTCTATATATATATATATAATCATTGTAGTTTCAACTAAGTATTTTTCTCTCCCTTTCAAGTGCATTAAATAAGCACAATTATGTCTTATATTTCTTTAGTGCCATAACAACCCACCTCCAAAATATAATCCATTTTGATTCCCTTTCACCTTCCCCTTCCCCAAGGTCAAGGATATACTAGGTGAGATGGTAAAATAACCCAAAAATTCGTAAAAATTTAAAATATTTCATGTAACATAAAATGTTCAAGGATGTCACTGCCTATGAACCAATAACTGCTAGCGGTTACTCAACAATAGTAATTAGAATGAGCATTGTATTTCTTTAGTTCTCTGTAATTTATTTGTTTATATTGAAGTACTATGTTAGGGATGTTAAACTCACCAATTTATGTTTTAGAAGGGCAGGAAAGGAAATTATATCTAAATCTGATGCTAAGTGTGTTATTACTGTCTTCTGTCAAGTAGGAAAAAATCTTATATGATATCGGGGATTACTTAGCTTATAGCTAACGCAGTGAAGTGATGCTTCTTTTACAGGTTCTAAAAAGGTAAGCAGTTTTGTTACCAGTAAATTTCCAGATCGAGAATAACACTCAACTAGCATAGGATAAATGCTAGTTAAATTGTTTGTTTTGCAACTTGACCCCGTAAAAGGTATTGTTGGTATTTCTATTGTTAGAAAACTACATAAATGTTGGTAATAACACTATTGTAAAAGAGAGGATTTAGTGCAGTTATGATTGATATCACAGTACTTGTTCCATTAATATTCCTTCTTGTATTTTCAGTTATAGACTTGTATTTCATTTTGAGTTGGTGTATAATAAGGGAATATCTACCTCTTCCATTAAGAGTATAGTAGCCTAAGAAGTTTATAAACTATAAGATATATTAAAACATACTTGCAACCATAACTACATATTTGTTGTTAGTGGTTGGTATAAGGTATTGTTTATATTTGTTTGAGTTCTTTATAAACTTTAAACATTCTATGTTAGTGATTCATCTTAATCAAGCATTTATACTTAATTTTCTTGTATATAAAGCCTTGTTTTATATGAGTTTTCAATTACAATGCTTATATTGTAATTTATAAATTTATTATTATACTAATCCTAGCTCTAGGATTCCTATGGTTAGGTATTTCCATGTAAATTGGTTCATCTTCCTTTGATTTGTATAACACCAATACCAATAGTAGGCATTAAGTAAAATGAGAGAATCTTATAAATGCAAAGGTTATAGTTAAATTATGCATAAAACCCTAGTGAAATGTGAATACCTCTTAATCACAATGTATTAGGTTTATAAAAGAAAAAATATAAAGAGGAAAATGATACACGTAATAATATCCTAAGGTTTTGACTTTATGAACAATGATTGTGTAGGTTAAGATGATATTTCCAAACTATAGAATTAGACCCATAATTCACAAAATATTTGAGGGACACGTGGTTGATGTTCAATGATTAGTTTTTGGTTGACCTTGTGTTGCCATATAACTTGTCTTAAACCCTAAAATTGCATTTGCTTGGTCTTGGCTATGGAGTGGTCGAGCTGTGAGCTCGTGGCCCCTAGGCTTGTTGTCAAACCTCCACTCATTTGCATGCAGGCCTTCGTGAGCCATAACGAGCTAGTGTAGAAGGAGTGAGTGAGAAGCTTACTACTATTGTGAGGTGGTTTTGACTATTGAAGAAGTGTGTTGAGGGTTAGGCTGTCTTCGTCGTTGTTTTTCTAAGTGAGCTTTAGTACTCTGTGATCTTTTGACCATTACAAGTGTGAAGGGAGTCATTGAGTAAAATGTGTTAGGTTATTGTTTACTGTTCGTTTCCTCAACAAGGGTTTGGTCCTTATCTTGCCGCAGCCTGAGACTTCACCTCACAATACTGTACACTACATTTCATGTTGGCAGGGATCCATTTCAAGTCGTGAAACTCACGAGGGAGGCTAGGGTGAGACTGCAACTTCCAACAGCTGCGTTATTCCTTTGGTAAGAACTAAAATTGGTTTTACTGTTCAGCATAAGTACACATTTTTAACTTCTGGGATTATTTATTAACATTCGTTCTCTTTTGATTTTGTGCAAGCTCCTCAATGGTGGCTTGAATTTCTATTAAACTCCATCAACAGATCTTTCGTGAAGGCATTCAAAATGGTAAGCCTTGGTTTCACTTGAGGTACTCCTGCAAGAGTTGTATGGTGTTTTTAGGAGAGTCTTGCCGCATGAAAGATGGTTCTATTTTGGCCGTGGATTTTAGATACATTTTTTGTTCTTTCGTTTTTATTTTTATTTAAAAATCCCCAATGGTTGTTTTGTAAAGGATGAATCGAGCTCTCTCAACCGAGACTTAAAGAATTAGTTTTTTCGAGTCTTTTCGTCCATGATTAACTTATAAAAGTAATGTTTGGAACTAGCTTTAAGACATGACTCTTTCTGTCAAGCCATTGGGTCGTTAGATGTGGATTTGTTTAGGGTTTTTTAAGAAAAACTTAATGGTTGTTCATACAACACTTCTCGTTTTTGGAAAAGGACTTTCATAGTGGAAATAGATGGTTTTTTTCTTTTTTGTGAACTCTCTTTACGTATAGATAATTTTATGCAATATTTTAAGCTTTTCCTGATAATGTAAAGGCTGTGAGCCGAGACTTAGTTTGTTCAAGTTCGTTTTTAATATTTATAAGAAATATTATAGCTTAAAGATGAATTAATAGTATCTCTGTTTGGTTCATATTTGTATATTATTTGTCTATGCTAGGTGTGTCTATTATTAAATACCTTTGAGGAATTAGGTTAAGTGGATTATTAGTTAAATTTGTTTTCTTCCAGATGAATTATGATTTGAGAGAAATTGGCAGTGAAATTCTTTGATAAAAGCATTATTATTAATGCAGAAATGAATTCAGAAGATAGAATAGAGAAATGATAAAAGTGAACAAAATTACCTATCTTCTGTACTTTTTGGATTTTACTGCTAGATTTTTTATAATTATAATTTATGATTTTATTTGGTTATAAAATAATAGTTCTTTTATAAACCTTAGATCTTCTTTAAAGTTACCTAGCTAGTAATGTTGTTTTAGTAACCCTAGTTTACATTTTCACATAAGTAAGCTAACTGGGTAATTATTTAACCTAATTTACTGTTTTACTAAGTTAAACTTAGTTTAGATAATTTACTGTTCCTATATTATCTATTTAGGATTACATACTAGGTCTATAATATGTAACTTTGTTAGTTTTATTGTATAAAATATTACATATACTAGAGTGTATTACTTAGTCTTGTTCTTCTATATTTATTTAGTTTATTTAAATAATTTAAGTAAATAAAACAAATACAACTGAAGTTCTATAAATATTTTACACAAAGTCCTGTAGAAAGTTACTATTTGCATCTGCATTCATATTTTATTGAATCTACTTATTTGAAAATAAATAAACCTATTGTACTAGAGTACTGCATTGCAAAAGGTGTGGAAAAATACAGTTTAGGTAATTTTTCCTATCTATCAATTAGCTCAAAAATTTCTTTACTAATTTACCCTAATCTAGCTAGTTACTAATTTTCACAGCATATATAGTTTTCCTATTTATCCCTAAAAAATATAAAACAAAAAAATATACTATATTAATGAAAAACTCTTAAACTTTCCAGATACAATGAATAATTTAAATAACTAAACTAAGCAAAACCTGGAAGTGTAGATGAGGTGACAACAGCTTAAGGAAAATGTTCCTCCGAACCAACTCCTGGAGAAGAGTTGGACTGCAATTCGCAGGACCCCCGAGCTTTTCTCCTGGTCCTCCTGGAAGAAGTACTTGGTGAGAGATGTAGTCTTGAAATCCTCTGCAACTCCACTGAGTGTTAAGTAGTAACTCAGTTCTGCTTACAGCAGTATGAACTCAGCTTAGAATAGTTGCACTAGTTCATATGTTTAGCACTTATCCCATCAAACTTACTTCATCTAGTCCCCTCCATTGAATTCACATGTACACTTCATTCACTCAGAATGATCACAAATCTAGAATGAGCAGCCTCAGCTGTCTTCAATGGAAATTTTTATTAGCATGCCTAGGTATTTTGGGTCAGTTTTTACTTAATGAGCCACCTTCTCCTATTTCACTTTCTTGGGGAACCATGACCACAGAAATAGGGAAGTTTCCACCTGCAACAGCTAGAAGTAATTTGAGGATGCTGCCACATGTCAATCTTCTCTCAACCGAGCCTCCTCCACCAAGTGACCAGTAAACACTCATTTAACAGCTTCCCTAAGCTGTTGTCTCATCTCTCATTTATTTATTAATAAAATATTATGCAATACATTAAATTATCCTTGACCCCACTTGGTCGTTAATTACAAACTTTAACATAAAATATAACATAATGTTCCTCAAAAGTATAAAATTGTTTTGCAAATTGGGGCATGTGACATACACATCCCCTTAATTTATAACATCATCCTCGATGTTATTTATTCTTCATCCTCAGAATTGCCCTGAAATAGAATTGGATATGCATCCCACATATGACTTTCCATTTCCTAGGTGGGTTCTTTTGGACTAATGTGCTTCCATTGCACCTTCACCTAACCAATGGTGCGATTCTGAAGCAAGGTCTCCCTCCTTTTGAGGATACAATCCGGTTCCACCAGAAAATCTCCTTCGGGCTCCACCTGCACAGCATTCCAGTTAATAACATGAGTAGCATCATGTACATATTTTTTTAATACATAAATATGAAAAACATTGTGAACCTTTAAGTTTGGTAGTAAAGCTAACTAATATGCTACCTATCCTATTCTGGACAGTATTTCAAAAGGTCTGCAATATCAAGGTGCTAACTTAGCACAACTTCCTAACCTCAGAGAACTCTTTTTAGGTCTCACCTTAATAAATACATGTTCACCTACCTAGAACTCCTTTTGAGTTCGTTTAAGATCTGCTTGACATTTATGTCGATCTTGCGTAACTTTCAAGTTACCTTGCACCTGTTTTACAATTATCTCCATCTCTTTTAATAATTCAGGTCCTAATACTAGCGTGTCAATTGGATTACTCCATGAGATGGGGGTATTGCACTTCTTGCCATACAAAATTTCAAAAGGACTATATCTTGTTGAGGCTTGGTAGTGATTATTGTAAGCAAATTCTACCAAGTGTAAGTGATCTTTCCATTTACCTGGCTATTCTTTTGCATACATTCTGAGTAGATCCTCCAATACCTAATTTACTCTTTCAGTCTGTCCATCTGTCTGAGGATGGAAAGAGGTACTGAAGTTTAATGTAGTATTTAATCCTTTAAACAAAGACTTCCAAAAGTTGCCCGTAAACTTAGGGTCTCTGTCTGAAATTATTACTTTCGATATTCCATGTAAACAAAAAGTTTGTTTTAAGAAAATATCAGCACTATTTGCAGCTTTATAAGTAGTTTTTACAATTATTAAATGAGTTGCCTTGCTTAATTTATCAACAACTACCATTATTGATTCATTCAATTTTTGATTTCTAGGTACTCCTGTGATAAAATCAAGGCTGATTATCTCCCACTTCCAGCTAGGAATAGGTAATGGTTGAAGTAACCCAACTGGATGTTGATGTTCAGTATTTACTTACTGACATTCAAAGAACTTAGCAATGTATTCTGCCAATTAATTTTCATATTTGGCCAAAAATAATCCTTTCTTAGCATAGTTATAGCTTTCCGATAATTTGGATTCCCTGGATAAGGGGTCTTCTGAATTTTGTTTAAAATTAGCAACTTAATATTAGGTACATTAGGTATGTATAGTCTAGCTTTATATAATAATAATCCTTTTTCATTCAAACTATACCCTGTACTTAAACTTTCAATTAAATTTTTTTTTACCCTTGCTTGTAATTTTCGATAATTTTCATATTGTCCTATTCCTTCTTCTAGCTGTTCTTCTAAATATATTTTATAGGTGTTGATTGGTGCTGTAAAATTCAGTTTTACATTTCTGCTTAAAGCATCAGCAACCTTATTTTGTTTTCCTTTAATATGTTGGATTTCAAAATTGTACTCGCTGAGGAAAGCTAGCCACCTAGGTTTCGTAGTGTTTAAGTTAGGTTGATCCAACATGTATTTTAACCCTTTATTATCTGTCATTAATATAAACTTTCTTCCAATTAAATGATGACACCGCATTTTTAAGGCATGTATGACAACAGCCAATTCTAAGTCATAGCTTGCATAATTTTTCTCATGAACCTTCAACTTCCTAGAATCATAAGCAATGACGTGTCATTTCTGAGTTAAAACTCTACTTAAACCGTCATTGCATGCATCAGTACATACTATAAAATCTTTATTAGGGTCAGCAACTCTTAAGATTGGTGTGGTAGTTAATAACTTTTTTAGCTTTTTAAAACTATGTTCACACTTTTGACTCCACTCGAATTTCTTCCCTTTCTTCTATAAAGAAGTTATGGGATTTTCAATTCTTGAAAACCCTTCAATAATAGCCAGTAATCCCCATGAATGATCGTACATTAGTTACGTATTTTGGGACTAGCCATTCTTCGATTTCCTTTATCTTTTCATGGTCAACAGAAATTCCTTCTTTAGTCACTACATGACCCAGATACTGTATTTTATCCTTAAAGAAATCGCATTTGCTAAATTTTGCATAAAGTTGAAGTTCTCGTAACTCTTGTAAGACAATTTTTAAATGTTCTTTATGTTCTTGTTCAGACTTTAAGTAAATTAAGATGTCGTCAATGAATACGACCACAAACGTATCAAGGTATTTATGCATTACATTATTCATCAAACACATAAAAGTAGTTGGGGCATTAGTAAGACCAAATGGCATAACAACAAACTCATAATGACCATACCTAGTCCTGAAAACTATTTTAAAGATGTCTTCATCTTTGATTCGGACTTGGTGGTAACCAAATCATAAATCAATCTTCGAGAATATAGTTGCTCCACGTAGCTGATCAAACAGATCATCTATGTGAGGTAACAGATATCTGTTTTTTATAGTAATTTTATTTAGTTGATGGTAATCTATACATAATCGTAGAGTTCCATCCTTCTTCTTAACAAAAATAACAGGTGCTCCCCAGGGAGACACACTGAGTCTAATATAATTATTATCGATGAGTTCTTTTAACTGTGACTTTAGTTCATTTAATTCCAGTATATTCATTCGATAAGGGGATTTTGAGCTGGGCACTGCACCAGGTACCAGCTCAATAGTAAAGTCTAACTCCCGCTTTGGAGGCAGTCCCAAAAAAAATTTCGAAAATACATCTGAATACTCCCTCAGGATCAGAATATCTTCTAGTTTTAATTTTTCTTTGTTATTAGTATTTTCTTCATTAATTACTGCTACAACAAAGTATTTACAGCCCTTCCAAACAACTCTCTTAAGTTGCAAAGCAGAAATATGTCTTATAGTTGTTTTTCTAGGGATTCCTTTCACATTTATTAGTTCTCCATCATTATTTACGTAATTAAATGTTTTATCAAACCAATTTGGGACTACCCTATGATGTTCTAACCAATCCATACCAATTAACATGTCATAATAACCTAAAGGTAAAACATTAAGCTTAACAGAGGTTTCAAACTAATCCATTTTTATTATACAATTCTTAACAAAGCCGGTCACCTTTCTTTTTGCACCAGTAGCTAGCTATACTAACCAAGACTTTGCAAAATTTTCTACTGATAGCTTACATTTTTCTACTAAATCAGGAGAAATATAGCTTAAGCTAGCCCCTGGATCAATTAAAATAGATATAGGTATTTGATTCAGCTTACCTTCCACTTCCACCATGGAAGTTTGGTAATCTGATTGCCTATTCTCCAGTGTTGCATTGATCCTGGGCATCGTCCTTGCTAGATCATCGACAATCATCTCCTCCTGTATCATATGTATATTGCTAACAATATTCTTTCGGTTGGGGAAAACTGATGCATAATGAGGACCATTACATTCCCATCACTTTACTGGTTCCTTTTGTTCAAAATTCTTGGTATAGTTACTGTGATTATTAATAGATTCTTTATTTCTTTGACCATTTGGATTTATCTGTGAATTACTTTTTTTCCCTTGGAAATTTTTATTAGGAAAATTGTGTGTTATTATTCTTAAAATTTCAGTTAGGTAAAAAACCTTTCTTCCTCTGTTCAAAATTATTACTTCTTTTAGCCTTCCAATTTGTCATACTTTCCTTTTTGCGATTCTATTCGTAATAGAAATTCGCCTTTCTCATTGCTTCTTCTAAATTTTTTGGATTGTCATACTCAATTCTGTCTTTTATATGAAAGGGTAAGCAGCTTAAAAACTGTTGTACCTTAGGCTTCTCGTCCACAATATATGGCACATATCTTAGCAGACTTAGAAATTTACTATTTGGTTCTTTGATGTTCATTGTTCCCTGTTTTAATTCATAAAATTTCTTAGCCCGCTCCTCATAGTACTATTCAAACAAAAATTTATTTTTAAAATATTTCTTAAACGTACTCTAGTTAATGTTTTTTTCCTTAATTCCTTTTACTCTTTTTAGGTCCTACCACCAAATATTTTCCTTCCCAGTGAGGTTATAAATAGCCATTCTGGATTTTAGTTGATTAGAGTAATTATAAATTTAAAAATATTTCTTCATCCCAGACAGCCATGATTCATCCTCTTCTCCCTTCTCAGTTTCACCATTAAAGGTTGGTGGCTTAATTTTCTTGAATTCTCCAGAGATTTCTTCGTAAGGTTTAAACTTTCCCTTTCTTGTATGATGATTATCTTCGCTACTATCACTAGTATATTGATTATTCATTTTATATGGATCACCATAAACCTCAGAAGATGAGCTACTTTCGATTTTAAACTGTTTAGACTTTTTATCTTTATGTTGATAAGGCATATCTTCAGACTTTGTTCGTTTATATTTTTCTTCATTCTGAAATATTTCCATTAAAATCTGACTTAGCTCCTCCTCAGCTCTTAGAATTCTTTCATTTTCCTTTTTTACCGTTTCCATCTCTGTTCTTAGTTCCTTGATTGTTTGTAATAATTCAAAAGATTTATTAGTTATTTCTTCTTGTATAGGTTCTCTTTTAGAATTACTTCGTTCAATGTAGGGGGACTTTTCATCCGCATATTCTTCCAATCTTTCCATACCTGTTGTTAACTCAGAAAAATTCTCTGGAAGTATAATTCAAAAGAAAAGTAAAAATCAGTATGCATGTTTTAAATCTACTCTTCTATTTATTCAAGTTGAGCCACATTCAGGCCTAGTGTCTGAACCTTGTGCTCTGATACCACATGTAATAACCCAAAAATTCATAAAAATTTAAAAATTTTCATGTAACATAAAATGTTCAGGGATGTCACTCCCTATGAACCAATAACTGCTAGCGATTACTCAACATTAGTAATTAGAATGAGCATTTTATTTATTTAGTTCTATGTAATTTATTTGTTTATCCTGAAGTACTATGTTAGGGATGTTAAACTCAATAGTTTATGTTTTAGAAGGGTAGGAAAGGAAATTACATATAAATCTGATGCTAAGTGTGTTATTAATGTCTTCTATCAAGTAGGAAAGAATCTTAGATTAGATCGGGGCTTACTTAGCTTACAGCTAATGCAGTAAAGTGATGCTTCTTTTACAGGTTCTAAACAAGTAATCAGTTTTGTTACCAGTAAATTTCCAAATCGAGAATAACACTCAACTAGCATAGGGTAAAATGCTAGTTAAATTGTTTGTTTTGTAGTGTGACCCCATAAAAGGTATTGTTGGTATTTCTATTGTTAGAAAACTGCATAAATGTTGGTAATAACACTATTGTAAAAGAGAGGGTTTAGTGCAGTTATGCTTACTGTCACAGTACTTGTTCCATTAATCTTCCTTCTTGTATTTTCAGTTATAGACTTGTATTTCATTTTGAGATGGTGTATAATAAGGGTAGATCTACCTCTACCATTAAGATCATAGTAGCCTAAGAATTTTATAAACTAGAAGATATATTAAAACATACTTGCAACCATAACTACATATTTGTCGTTAGTGATTGGTATAAGGTATTGTTTATATTTGTTTGAGTTCTTTCTAAACTTTAAACATTCTATGTTAGTGATTCTTCTTAATCAAGCATTTATACTTAATTTTCTTGTATATAAAAACCTTGTTTTATATGAGTTTTCAATTACAATGCGTATATTGTAATTTCTAAATTTATTATTATACTAATCATAGCTTCAGGATTCCTATGGTTAGGTATTTCTGTGTAAATTCGTTCATCTTCCTTTGATTTGTATAATACCAATACCAATAGTAGGCATTAAGTAAAATGAGGGAATCTTATAAATGCAAAGGTTATAGTTAAATTATGCATAAAACCTTAGTGAAATGTGAATACCTCTTAATCACAATGTCTTAGGTTTATAAAAGAAAAAATATAACGGGGAAAATGATACAAGTAATAATATCCTAAGGTTTTGACTTTGTGAACAATGATTGTGCAGGTTAAGACAAGATTTCCAAACTATAGCATTAGACCCATAATTTGCAAAATATTTGAGGGACACGTGGTTCATGTTCAATGATTAGGTTTTCGTTGACCTTGTGTTGCCATATAACTTGTCTTAAACCCTAAAATTGTGTTTTCTTGGTCTTGGTTATGGAGTGGTCGAGCTGTGAGCCCATGGCTGCCAGGCTTGTTGTCAAACCTCCACTCATTTGCACGCAGGCCTTCGTGAGCCATAACGAGCTGGTGTAGAAGGAGTGAGTGAGAAGCTTACTGCTATTGTGAGGTGGTTTTGACTGTCGAAGAAGTGTGTTGAGGTTTGGGTTGTCTTCGTCATTATTTTTTTGAGTGAGTTTTGGTACTCTGTGAGCTTTTGACCATTACCAGTGTGAAGGGATTCGTTGAGTAAAATGTGCTAGGCTATTATTTACTATTCATTTCCTCAATGAGGGTTTGGTCCTTATCTCGTCGTGGCTCGAGACTTCACCTCTGAATACTTCACACTGCATTTTCATGTCGGTACGGCTCCATTTCAGTTCGTGAAACTCACGAGGGAGGCTAGGGTGAGACTGCAACTTCCAACAGCTACGTCGTTCCTTTAGTAAGAACTAAAATTGGTTTTGTTGTTCTGCATAAGTATAAATTTTTAATTTGTGGTATTATGTATTAACATTCGTTTTCTTTTGATTTTGTGCAGGCTCCTCAATGGTGGCTCGAATTTCTATTAAACTCCATCAACAGAGCTTTCGAGAAGGCATTCAAACCAGTAAGCCTTGGTTTCACCTGAGGTACTCCTGCAAGAGTTGTATGGTTTTTTTAGGAGAGTTCTGCCGTGTGAAAGATGGTTTTGGTTTGGTCGTGGCTTTTAGATACACTGTTTGTTCTTTTGTTTTTATTTTTATTTAAAAATTCGTAGTGGTTGTTTTGTAATGGATGAATCAGGTTCTCTCAGCCGAGACTTAAAGAATTATTTTTTTTGAGCCTTTTAGGCCATGATTAACTTATAAAAGTATTGTTTGGAACTAGATTTAATCCATGACTCTTACTGTCAAGCCATTGGGTCGTTAGATGCGGATTTGTTTAGGGCTTTTAAAGAAAAAGTTAATAGATGTTCTTACAACACTTCTCATTTTTTAAAAGGGATTTTGTAGCCGAAATAGATGGTTGTTTTCTTTTTTGTGAGCTTTGTTTATGTATAGATAATTTTATGCAAGCTTTTAAGCTTTGACTGATAATGTAAAGGCTGTGAGCTAAGACTTAGTTTGTTTAGTTTCGTTACAGTTTAAAGCTGAATTAATAGTATCTCTATTTGGTTAATAATTGTATATTATTTTTTTATGCTAGTTGTGTTTATTATTAAATACCTTTGAGAAATTATGTTAAGTGGATTATTAGTTAAATTTGTTTTCTTCCAGATGAATTAAGATTTGAGGGCAATTGGTAGTGAAATTCTTTGATAAAAGCATTATTATTAATGCATAAATGAATTCAGAAGATACAACAGAGAAATGATAAAAGTGAACAAAATTACCTATCTTCTACACTTTTTGGATTTTACTCTTAGATTTTTTATAATTATAATTTATGATTTTATTTGGTTATAAAAGAATAGTTCTTTTTCAAACCTTAGATCTTCTTTAAAGTTACCAAGCTAGTAATGTTGTTTTAGTAACCCTAGTTTACATTTTCACATAAGTAAGCTAAGTGGGTAATTATTTAACCTAATTAACTGTTTTACTAAGTTAAACCTAGTTTAGATAATGTGACTATTCCTATATTATCTATTTAGGATTACATACTAGGTCTATAATATGTAACTTTGCTAGTTTTTCTGTATAAAATATTACATATACTAGTGTGTATTACTTAGGCTTGTTCTTCTATCTTTATTTAGTTTATTTAAATACTTTAAGTAAATAACACAAATACAACTGAAGTTCTATAAATATTTTACACAAAATCCTGTAGAAAGTAACCATTTGCATTTGCATTCATATTTTATTGAATCTACTTATTTGAAAATAAATAAACCTACTGTACTAGAGTACTGCCTTGCAAAAGGTGTGGAAAAATACAATTTAGGTCATTTTTCCTATCTATCAAATAACTTAGAAATTTCTTTACTAATTTACCCTAATCTAGCTAGTTACTAATTTTCATAGCATATATAAATCTCCTATTTATCCCTAACAAAAATAAAACAAAACAATATACTATATTAATGAAAAACTCTTAAACTTTTCAAATACAGTGGATAATTTAAATAGCTGAACTAAGAAAAACCTGGAAGTGTAGATGAGGTGACAATAGCTTAAGGAAGTTGTTCCTCCTAACCAACTTCTGGAGAAGAGCTGGACTGCAATTCTCAGGACCCCCGAGCTTGTCAACTGGTCCTCCTGGTAGATGTACTGAGTGAGAGATGTAGTCTTGAAATCCTCTACAACTCCACTGAGTGTTCAGCGGTAACTCAGTTCTGCTTATAGTAGTACGAACTCAGCTTAGAATAGCTGCACTAGTTTAGGGCTTCAGCACTTATCCCATCAAACTTACTTTAGCTAGTCCCCTCCATCGAATTCACATGTGCACTTCATTTACTCGAAATGACCACAAATCTAGAATGAGAAGCCTCAGATGTCTTCAATGGGAAGTTTTATTAGCATGCCTAGGTCTTTTGGGTCATTTTTTACTTAATGAGCCACTTGCTCCTGTTCCACTTTCTTGGGGAATCATGACCACAAAAATATGGAAGTTTCCACCTGCAACAGCTAGAAGTAGTTTGAGGATGCTGCCACATGTCAATCTGCTCTCAACCCAGCCTCCTTCGCTAAGTGACCAGTAAACACTCATTTAACAGCTTCCCTAAGATGTTGTCTCATCTTTCATTTATTTATTAATAAAATATTAGGCAATACATTAAATTATCATAGACCCCACTTGGTCATTAATTACAAACTTTAACATAAAATATAACATAATTTTCCTCAAAAACATAAAATTGTTTTGCAAATTGGGGCATGTGACAGGAAAAGCTAGACATCCTAACTTTATGGGTATGTAGCATTTATAGAGAGTCGCTTTAAACTTCCAAATTTTGTTTCGGAGTGTGCCCTATTCATAATGATGTCATACTAACAGTGAAGTTCCATTGTTTCCAAAATAATATTTTTTAAATTTTAGACTAGTAATTAGAAATTAAATACACTAGTAGTTGGTGAAAGTACTTGTCATGAGGTAGAGAGAAATTAAAATTTTAAAATATCAACTTTATTGTAAAATCATTTAATATAGATATCCATCTCCACAAATTTCTTCATAAAGTGTATTAACCCCATTCCAATTTATTTTAACAAACAATTTTATTTTTATTTTATTGTAAATTTATTTAAAATAAGGATTCATTTCGATAACTTATTCATAACTATTGAACTCATTGAACTCCTTTTATCAAATAAACTTCTAAATTTAATTTTGGCATGGGGGGTTACTTTTGGGATGGAACCCTTGATTTTCCAAACTTTCACCATTTAGTATTTAAGATGGGATATTACTCTATGGTTGCATTATGGGGCTAGATGAAGATGTTCATCTAGTCAATTTATATGGTCATTACATGGAGCATAAGCCCTTCTAGGAATATGTGGTAGGGAATGGTGTTGTTGGGATCCCAAACATGATTTCAAGTGGTGATCTTAATTTCACCTCGAATCTCTTTAAAGTTTTAGGCCATAGACCTTGTTTGGACCCACTATGTGACTTTCTCAATGAAGAGATATAGTACATAGGACTTATTCATTTTCTTCTTACTCCATTTGATCCTATCCAGCATAATAAAATGATGTGACTTTCTCAATGAAGAGATATAGTAGATAGGACTTATTCACTTTTTTCTTACTCCACTTGATCCTATCCAGCATAATAAAATGAAGAGTATTTTTTGGATTAGTAAGCACCTGAACATCAACATATTTCTAGCTTCAAAATCTTTGACTGACATCATTTTCAAATATCGCACTTAAGTGTAAACTTTTTTTTGTCAGACCATTCTCCCATATTCTTGCAACTTGGTACCTCAGCTATTAGAGTTCAATATCCTTTTAAATTCAATCATGTTTGGCTTGCTAGTTCTGATTTAAAATTGGTTGTGTAGTGATCCTTTATGCTATACAAAAACAAATGGGGATTCAATCCCCAAAACCATAAAAATTCACATTTAATATTCGCCAATTTTATTCATTAAAAGAACTATCAATAACAAGAGAACGTAACTAGATCTCTTCATAGGGGAAGCTCAAAAAAATAAATAATCCAAAAGAACCAGGCCCAAAATGATCTTTTACAGGATTAAAATCTTGATCCCGACTTCAAAGTGTCGATCTCCACCTTGCTGATGTCGGCGGTCAGAGATCGGTGAAGTTGAAATATAAGGCAATGAAAACACCCCAACTTCTGACTTTTAATGTCAGTGTGTTAGAGGCATCATAAAACAAAAACACAAAAACTCACTCCCGACTTCTGATTTTTTATTATTTTGTCTACATGTTGGAGGTGTGGAGTTGAGCCCAAAAATAAGAACGTAACCAAAATCCACCCCGACTTCTGATCCCCAATGTCGACATGGTCAAAAATCAAGAGTTGGGCATCAAAACTTAACCACGGAATAACAACTTAACCCAAATCCACTGAACTAGAAAATTATCTCATCGGACCTTAAGGAAACCCAAGGAATGCATTGTTGTGATCCATTGATGTGTTGACGTGTGGTGAAATGAGATCTAGAAACCTGTACAACCCCCATGAAGTGAATGGACCAAAACATAAGAGGAACAAAGATAAAACGACTAAGGAAATGATGGTCTCCAATTGGAAATTGGCTTGTTAAAGGCTTCCCAACATCCTCCCTGGCCCAAAACGACTCAAGAAAAAAAACATACTTAAGGAAGATAGGGAAGAACATGGCTAAGGCAGGATAGACAAAACATGAATCGACCTTAAAAGGGATTTCCATAGACCTCCAATCCTTTGAGAAAATAAGAGAATTCAAACCAACAGAGTAATTAAAAAAAATGCTTGCATTCAAAATAATGGTTTTGTAATGGAATTATGAATCAACTCAATGCATCTCCATCCATCCCATTAGGCCACTGAAAAATGAATTAAATTCAATATAGATAATCCCATGCAATCAACTCGGGGATGAAAAATCAAAGGATTTGACAATTTGTAGACTTCAATAGAACACAACCACATAATTACTAAGAATTATCTCCTTTATCCCACTAAAACAAGAATAACTACATTTCCAGGCCTTTAATTCATCCACAGCATCAGGGCATCCTTCCCAACAACGTCCCTAGCCCAAAACTACCCAGGTGAAACAGCATACTTAAGGAAGATAAGGAAGAACACAACTAAGGCTAACCGACCACAATAGGAATTGGCCTTCAACATGATTTCCACAAACCTCCAATCCTTGGTGAAAACAAGAGAATTAAAACCAACTAAGGAATTTTAAAAAAAATAAGCTCTTGCATTTCAAACCATGGTTGTCTATGGGAATTATGAATCAATTCAATGCATCTCAATCCATCCCATTAATCCACTGATAAAGGAATATAATTCAATATAAATAATCTAAATCAATCAACTTATGGATGAAGAATCAAAGGATTTAACAATTTGCAAACTTCAATAGAACACAACCACATGATTACTAAATATTAACTCCGTTATCCCACCGAAACAAGTATAAATACATTCCCAAGCCTTTAATCCATCCATAACATCAGGGGATAATATAATTATTATTTTGAATTCATTTTCTAGTAAATTAAATAGTTGTAACTAAATGAACTCTTTTCATAAACATTCCTATCTTACTTAACAAACAATAGGACTTGAAATAACACGCATGCTTACTCCTTCACCCTTACAGAACTATTTGTAGCCTTTGGAACTTATTTTTCTCATTTCCAATGTCCACTTTAGGCATACCTCATCTGACAAAAGAAAAAAATAATATCCTTGGAAACCTATTGGCTATGTTTCCAATGTCCATCTTGTTGGAGTCATTATCCAACTTACATACTTTATTTGGTAAATTTGGGCCTAATTACCCACTATCCTAAGTTTAATTGACTCAATTGGCATCAGATGACCACACCATGACATCATCATGAGCACACCCACACCTTCCTTCAATTAAGGAGGCCAACTAATCCTTCTCCTTCAATCAGGGAGGCTAACTAGGCTTCCTCCTTCAAACAAGGAGCATTTCTGGGGTGATTTGAGTGTCATAAGTGCACTTAATTCCTAACTAATGGTTGTTTTACCTAACCATTAGTTAAGCTGAGTTGTAAAGGTGCCTCCATCATGTCATTGTCTATTTTGGGTTGATTGAGATGAACTAGAGTGAGTTAATGCACCTCCAACCACTTCTGATGACCGGTATCACTTCATTTAACTTCATTGAAGCTAATTGAAGTTAATGATGTGCTGCCACCTACAGATTGACATGCAGTGACATGTGTCTGAGTTACATTCAGTTAGAATCAGTCATCTATTGCACTCTGGTTCAGTTAGGACTCAGTGAGAGTCAATCATGGCTAGATTAGTGGTTAACTAAGTGTGTCTAGTTTTGGATGATAGTCAGTTAAGCTACACCCATCCATGCAATTCGAATGACCTCTAGTGAATTCGAATTGGCTTGGCATTCATGCATTCTATTATTGATTATACATTGTATTGTATCATTCATTCTATTATTGATTATACAGAGCTGAAACCTCCTATTGCAGTACCATTATGTCATTTCATGCCTAATTTGTCTTGAATCTCTTATGAGTATGTGCTTTGTCTCAAGATTGCAGTGACAGAATTAATATGGTATCAGAGCCACGAAGGGATGAAGCTCATTCTTCATAAAAATATGATTTCTAATGGATCTAGCATGCAAAATTGAACAAAAGATCAAATTCCAGCACTACACCAGAAGTCGAAGGTTACTTAATACCCCAAGTAAAGGAATTGTTGATCAAGCTTGCTTGATCAATTATGTTGGGTGTGATGAAAACCTGAAATGTGCAGGTTGTCCAACCTTACAATGACTTTTTGTGTTGATTGCAGGATTTTTTACAGGTTCACTACATTCGCTACAGCAGAAGAATGGCTCCCTCCATAGATATTCTTACTCCTTTCAATTACCACCAATGGAAAGGAGACATGGAGATCCAGCTAAGTGCTAAAGGACTCTACAGAGTCACTATGAACACTGAGAAAGACCCAAACCATGTTGTGGGCAAGGTTAGATACTTTAAAAAAATGGATGAATATTTTGGCTTTCTGTGTCTGTCTATCTCTGAGGATCTTCTATTCCATCTCTAGGGATTGAAGACTTCGAAAGAAATTTGGGACCAACTTGCCTCCCTGTATGACAAATGGGATGATTTGAGGATTTATCAGCTAGAGAATGAGCTGATTTCTCTTCAACTTGGAAATTTCGAAACTCTCAATGACTTCTTCACAAAATCCAAGTATCTAGTCCTACATTTGGAGCAGTGTGAAGTAAAGAAGGAGGATGGTTAGCTCATGCTCACCATTCTCTCCAAACTTGGTGCAAATTACTCAGTATTTGTCTCCACTTTTCATTCCAGGAAGCTCACTACCCTTGGATGGAAGATGCCTTCTCTCAATGCCTTCATTGAGTCCCTAACAAATGAGCATGGCAAGCTTGTTCAAATGGGTATCATTCGATCCTCAAAATATCAATCTCTATTTGCTTCAGGGCCCAAATATCTGAAGGGTATATGGAAGAAGAATCAAAAGAGTAAATTTGATGCACCAAAGCCTAAAGAAAATAACCAGCAGCAAGAAGAGTCTTTCGGCTCAAAGAAACACTAGAACAAAGGAAACCATGGGAAAGAGAAAGTCAAGTGTTCCTATTGTGGGAAGGGCTTCCACCCCGAACATGCTTGCATGAAGAAGAATCTTTATGAAATGACTTCTCTCCTTGAGAGAAACAATATCAATCTTCGGGAGAGTGTTCGAAAGAGAGATAACCAAGATCGGGATACTAGCAAGAAAGAGGTCATGCTCTCATGGAAAGCACCTCGAAGCCCAAATATCTCCTTGTAGACTCTGGAGCTTTGAATCACATGATGGAAAGCATATATTTCTTCTAATCCCTCGACACCGACAAAAGCATTCCCATCAACTTGGGAGATGATTCTACCATCATTTAGAAAGGAAAGGGTACAGTAAATCTTGAACATGGTAGTTTTTTTTATGTTATGTATGTACCCTCCTTGAACTCCAACCTCCTGAGTGTATATCAAATGACTCATACTAGAGTTCCCAAGAGAGTAAACTTCAGCCCCAATGATGTAGAAATCACAGATATTTCATCCGTGAAACTCATTGCAAAAGGCTTAGCAAACCATCATGCAAAAGCCTATGAGTTTTCCCATTTTTTTCCAGATGCAAGGCCCACCGCTCTTCTGACTCATGGAAATGAAGCTAGTATACTATGGAATGAGGTATTTGTTCATTTAAACTTCAATTAATTGTAGCAAATTCAGAACATTTCCATGGTTGAAGGCCTCCCAACCATCAAAACTTTCGAAGTAATTTGCAAAGGTTGTATTGTGGGAAAACAGCCTGAGCACAAGTTTGATCGAGGAAAGGAAATCCATGCATCAAGTATCTTCGAGTTGATTCATTATAATATCAGTGGACCTATTCCCACTACATACATGAATGGATCTTAGTATGTACTCACCTTCATACATGATTTTTTTAGATCCACTTGAGTTTTCTTCATCAAGAAAAAATCTGAAGTTTTGGAGAAATTTATTGAGTTGAAAGCACTGGTTGAGAATACCTCTGGGAGAAAGATTAAATATCTGAGATCTGATAATGGAGGAGAATATATCAGTTCTAAATTGCTGCATATATTTTCAGACAGTGGGATCAATATCCAACATTCAATTCCCTACACTCCTCAGCAAAATGGTGTAGCGGAAAGGAAAAACCGCTCTCTCAAGGAGATGGCCATCTGCATGCTGGAAGCAAAAGGATTGGTTGAAAAATTTATGGGCTGAGGTAATGAATGTTTCTACACACATTCAAAACAGAGTTATCCACTCTTCAATGAAATTAAATACACCTTTCGAAGCCTATTTTGGACACAAGCCGGATGTGTAAAATTTCATGGTGTTTGGGTCCACTGCATGGGCCCTAATTCCACATGACAAGAGGAAGGATTTGCAACCGCGACGTGTTGAATGTTTGTTCATTCGATATCTAGAATAATATAAAGGATTCAAGCTTCTGAATATCAGAACCAAACAAATTTTCATTGAAAGAAATGTCTGATTTGAAGAGCCTCTCCAAGAGATGGAACTAGTCAAGGAGAAAACTGTTGAAATTCACTCCTGTTCTGCTAATCATTCGGGTGATGAAATTGGGAGTGATGGATCTTATTTTTCTGATATGATGTCTGATATCAGTCAGTAACAAATATCATGTTCAGAATCAGATTCTGAAGTGAAAACACATCTCCCAACTTGGGCCAAGAAGACACTCTCTTCCGCTCAGGAAAACATTGGAAATACTGTTGAGCAGGTATTGATTTCTCTTATCATGATTCATTGCTGTTTGAGACCTATTATTTAATGATTGAGTCATCTCCTAAGTCCTACTACCATGCTCAAAAATATCTGAAATGGAAATCTGCTGTGGACGAAGAATTTAATTCTCTTTAGAAAAAATGCTACTTGGGAGCTAGTTTCTCTTCCACCTAGGAGGGAATTAGTTCAATGCAAGTGGGTATTTCAAACAAATGTTGATGCTGATGTAACAACCTGCAAATATAACACAAGGATGGTTGAAAAGGGGTTCTCCCATGTCCAAGGTGTGGACTATCATGAGACCTTTGCACCGGTGGCAAAGATGGACTCCATCTGCTTAGTTTTGGCCATCATCCCGATGGGTACACATCATATCCTTCTTTGATTTGCAAATTGCAGAAATCACTATATGGGTTGAAACATGCCCCAAGATCATGGTATGCCAAGATGGATGCCTTTCTGCTTTCAAAAAATTCCAAAGCTGCAAATATGATCTGAATGTATATTTGCATAAGTATGATGGTAATTTAATTATCATTTTTTTATATTTTGATGATATTTTGATTATAGCAAGCACACTTGCTTCCATTTCCTTCATAAAAACTGCCCTTCATGATGCATTTGAGATGAGCAATTTGGGGCTCCTGAAGCAATTTATAGGGCTTGAAATCTCCCAATACTTTGATGGGATAATGGTAACTCAATATAAATACATTTCATATGTGTTAATTAAGTTTAACATGGCTGAATTCAATGCTGCCCCATTTCCTTTCCTCTCAGGGATCAGCCTTGAAGAGGGAAAATCCACTCCACCCATGGATTGCACTATCTACCACCAGCTGATTGGTAGATTTCTTTACTTGACACATTCACTACATAATATTTGTTATGATGTGAATGTTGTATCAAGATACATGAAGAAGCCTCATGCGCTTCATTGGAAGGTATCCAAGAGTATCCTTTAGTACATTCAGGGCACAAGATCCTACCGCATTCACTATGCTGCATATTCTGAGCTAGATTTGGTTGGTTATACAGATTCAAATTGGGAAGGGGATTCCATAGATCGGAATTCCACTTCCGGGTATGTATTTATGTTTGGTGGTGGCCCCATTTTTTGGTCTAGCAAAAAGCAGGATGCCATTTCATTGTCTTCAGCAGAGGCCGAGTACATGGGAGCAGTGAATGCTTCAATCCAATTTGTTTGGTTGCAAGGAATTATTTCAGAGTTTGAGATTGGTAGTACTTTGTCCACACTAATATTTTATGACAATCAAAGTGATATTAATATCTCCATAGATCTAGTTATTAAGAAGAGGACCAAACATGTTGAGATACACATGCACTACATCAGGGAGTTGGTGCATGACAGGACCATTGTTTTGCAATACTTCCCTACAGATGAGCAGATTGTAGATATCTTCACCAAGAGCTTTATAGAGAAAATTTTCACTTACCTTCATTCATTGTTAGGGGTGAGTTCATCAGGGTGTTCAGATTACTTCTTCAGTGTTCAACTTGAGGGGGGTTTTTCCCACTAGGTTTTCCCTCTTTCCTCACTTAGCATTTTATTTTGAGCATTGTTAGAGTTACATTTTTATATAGGGTGACCTATGGCCTTTGTTTTCATTGTTTTCAGGGCCCTAGCATTTCATGCATTTTATTTTTACTCTTCCCGATTATAGCTTTAGGGGGGGTGTTGGAGTCATTATCCAACAAATACCCTTTATTTGGTCAATTTTGGCCTAATTACCCACTATCCTAAGTTTAATTGACTTAATTGGAATCAGATGAGCACACCATGACATCAAAATGAGCATACCGACACCTTGATTCAATCAAGGAGGCCAACTAATCCTTCTCCTTCAATCGTGGATGCTAATTCATGGCTAATTGGGCTTCCTCCTTCAAACATGGAGCATTTATGGGGTGATCTGAGTGTCATAAGTGCACCTAATTGCTAGTTGATTGTTGTTTCACCTAACAATCAGTTAAGATGAGTTGTAAAGGCACCTCCATCATGTCATTGTCTATTTTTGGCTGATTGAGATGAACTGGAGTGAGTTAATGCGCCTCCAACCACTTCCGATGACCAATATCACTTCAGTTAACTTCATCGAAGCTAATTGGAGTTAATGATGTGCTACCACCTACTGATTGACATGTAGTGACATGTGTCTGAGTTACATTCAGTTAGACTCAGTCATCTATTGCCCTCTGATTTAGTTAGAAATCAGTGAGAGTCAATCATGGATAGATTAGTAATTAACTAAGTGTGTTTAGTGTTGGTTGATAGTCAGTTAAGCGACACCCATCCATGAAATTTGAATGACCTATAGTAAATTAAAATTGGCTTGGAATTCATGCATTCTACATGACATTGTATTGTATCATTCATTCTATTATTGATTATACAGAGCTGCAACCTCCTATTGCAGTATCGTTATGTCATTTCATGCCTAATTTGTCTTGAATCTCTTGTGAGTATGTGCTTTGTCTCAAGATTGTTGTGATAGAATTAATACATCTAGGAAGCATAAACACTCAACCCCATATATATAAAACTAAAAAGCATCCTTTGGATCCTATTGGCTATTTTTCCAATGTACAACTAAGGCTTAATCCACATAAAGATACATATCATTCGCCATATTCCAAGCATATGCACAAGTACTCATCCCATAACATATAAGGTTGTCAAGTAACTGAACTTCATAACATAAACATTCATACAATACAATACACATCATGGCTTTGTCATAATGCATAAATATTCCTTCATGAACTATAATCCCTATTTCTGTAACAACCAATATACTTAATCATTCATCATTCATCATATGAGTTGAACACTTGTCTGAATGAGATAGATGGGAAACTATAATTATGGTAACCACACTCCACCCAACCATAGGTAGTTCTACTTTGCAATCTCTCAATATAACTCCACCCCCATGATAAGACTCATGCATTCACCATGAACCCCTCACCATCCCAAGCTCTCTCAGTATTTCCTCACTTGACAAACATGTTTTAGTGGCTTTCAACCAAATCCATGTCAAACTGTGCAATCGAATTACTTATCTTCATTCTACTAGCACAACAGTGATAACCGTCATGCTTTCATCAGTTTTTACCATTCTAATAAATCATTTTCATGCACCATTTTCCATATCAGTGAAGTAAAGAGAGGCAAAACCATGTTTAAGATATCAACAAGGCTTGCAAATCTTTTTTGGGTTCACAGGTTCTCTCCTATCCTAACTACCATTGCAACTGTCAAAATTAAAATCTCCCTTAGGTTCTGGACATATTCTCAGTCAATCAGAGATACCCCTTGACCATAAATTTAACTTGGTGGTTCAGTTACACACTCTGGGTTGCAGTGTACTACATTCTAGCTATAGTGAAATGTACGCTATGCACCCACGTTCATTAACAACCAAAATTGTACAACATTCTGCTTCTACACAGTGCCTCAACACTTCCTGTGTAACAAAATAAGCTTCTCACACATGAATTCTCTATCACAAGATATTTCATCCACACGCTACTCCCAAAACTTCTCTTTCACCAACAAAGAATTTAGCAATTGAATTCGGCTTGGATTTTTTTCTCTCATGTCCTGGCCTGGAGATTTTTTTCTCTACACATGCTTCTTTCTCTACTCATGCTCTCACTTTCCCTTCTCTGCTCATGCTTTGGAAGGAACGAATTCTCTCATGCAAATTCATTTTTACTTTCTTTGAATCCTTCATATTCTCCTCTCTTATGATACACTCACATTTCCTCGAACTTATTTCCATTCAATATTTGAATCCTCCATATTCTCCTCTCTTGTGATACACTCACATTTCCTCGAACTTATTTCCATTCCATCCCGATCTACCAACCTTGCATGAGAATTAAATTTGCATGTAACACTTGGAAAAAATTCCACTTATCTCACTCAATCCCCCTTTTTGCTCTTAATAATACTTTTACAAGGTTGAATAAGGGATTAGGATTAACTAAAGGATAAAGGGTCATTTTAAGGATAGTAAGGTTAACAAGGTTATGGACTTATCCCCTCTTAGGATATACAACCTCCCCCCCACTGTCATGGGTGAATACATGAGTCCCGATATATTTTAACGTCTCAGTTCAACCACATTCCAATTTTGTTTCAGTTTGATATTAGTAATTAAAAATATACATGGAGTTCCACCATTAAGTAACTCAAAATTAGTTACCAAAATTACATTTTAAACTAGGGAACAAGCCAGGGACATTGCATTACCCTCACCCTTAAAATTTAAACCATCCTCGGTTTTTTTCAAAGTCCAAAAATAGAATTTATGAGTTATATTCTAAAATTTATTTACCAACAATTATCAAAACATATGGGGATACTCTTCCATCATCTTATATTCCATGTCCTAGGTGGCTTCTTCAGGGTTGTAATGGGCCCACTAGACCTCTACTTTCTCTATGGCTCTGTTCTTGAGAAATATGGTTCTTTTGTCTAATATGAAACCGGGTTGAACTTGGAATTCCCCTTTGGGTTCTACCTATATCACAAACCAATAAAGAACATGATTAGAGTCATAAACATATTTTCTTAACAATGAAACATGGAAAACATTATGAATCTTGATCATAGGAGGAAGAGCTAGTTCATAAGAAACTGGCCCAATTCTAATCAGGACTTCAAAGGGTCCACATAATCTAGCTGTGAGCTTCTTGCAATTCCCCAATCGCAATAAAATTTTCCTACCTTTCACTTTCAAGAATACTATATTCCCAATTTGGAATTATGTGTGCACTTTTCCTTTATCTGCATAGATCTTATTCCAGTCTTGGGAAATATTTCAGTTATTCCTAATGTTGGACACATGTTGCGCCATGTCTTGAAGCATTTACGACCCAACAACCAGCCTATCCACATATTTATCTCAATTCATAGGAAAACTACATTCTCTTCCATAGAGTGCCTCAAAATTACTCATCTTATTGGTAACCAATATTATAATAAAATTCCACTAAATATAAATACTCTTCCCGCTTACTGGGATTGTACATCACGTACATTCAAAGTATGTCTTATATGACTTGATTCACCTGCTCATTATTTCCATTTGACTAAGGATGATAGATTGTACTACTATTTAATTTAGTTATGAATTCCTTGAACAAACCCCTCCAAAAGTTCGAAGTGAATTTTGGATCCCATTCAGAGACTACTGCCTTAGGAAGTCCACGCAACCTAGAAATTTCCTTCATATAAATTTCTATTATCTTGGATGCTTTTAAGGTTGAATGTAGAGGCACAAAGTGGGTAGTATTTGTAACCTTGTCAGCTACCACAATAATGGAATCATGTTGTCTCTATGTCCTTGGCAATTTAGTGATGAAGTCAATGGTCACTACATCCCAATTTTGTTCTGGTGTAGGTAATGGATGGAGTAGACTAGCAGGATGCTTATGCTCTGCTTTCACCCTTTGGAATTCTAAGCACTAAGCAATATACCTTGTTATTTCCTTCTTCATACCTAGCCAATAGAGCTCTTTATTTACCTCTCTCAAAGTCTTCTGGTAACCGGGATGACCTGCATAAGGAACATTATGCATCTCTTGAAGCATGATCTTCTTCAAGTCAACTTTAACTGGTACATAAATTCCACTCTATAAATGAAGAGTTCCATATTCACCTAACAAGTACTTTGCAAACTTTAAAGGAATTCTATCGGAATGTAACGTTGTTGCCACCTATATGTAATGGTCATGTCACTTCAATGCTTCATGCAACCTAATTTTCAAGTATGATTTCCATTCGCTAATAGTTGAAACTTGCATTATTTGATTTCTCATGTTGAGTGTATCAACCACACGGTTTTCCTTACCTTTAATGTATTTATTATCAAAGTTGAACTCGCTTAGTAATTCAATCAACCCAGCTTGTCTGGATTTCAATTGAGGCTTCTAAAACAAATACTTAAGGTTGTGATGATCAGTTCTTAATACAAACTAAATTCCTAAGAGGTAATGCCTCCACATTTGGAGTGCATGAACTAGGATTCTAAATCCCAATTATGAGTATCATATTTCTTTTCATGCTCCTTCAGCTTCCATGATTCATATCAAATCACATACCCTTCTTGACTTAGGAATCCACCAATTCCTTCCAATGATGCATCCATGCATACCACATACTCCTTGTGTGGATTTGGAATTTTTAACACAAGAGAACATATGACCAACTCTTTTAAGATTCTGAATATTTCTTTACACTTTTGGTTTCAACTAAACTTCACATTATTCTTCGACAAGGAATTAATTGGATTGGAAATCCAAGAGAAGGAATTTATAAAAATTCTATAATAACCTTCTAATCCCATAAATGATCTAGCCTCCATCACATTCCTGGGAGTTGGCCATTCTTATATTTCTTTTATCTTTACAGGTTCCACTACTACACCTTCGTTGGAAATGTTGTGGCCCAAATACAACAGCTAATTTTGTTAATGAACACTTTCTTTGCTTATCATATAGTTGATTCTCCCTTGGGATCTGTAGAGTAATCCCGAGATTATCTTCATGCTCTTCTTCATATTTGGAAGGCGCCAAAATTTCATGTAAGAATACTATGATGAATTTTCCCATTAACTCTTTGAACACATCATTCATCAAGCACATAAAAGTTGTTCAGGAATTTGTTAACCCAAAGGGTAGCACTATGTATAGTGTCCATACCTTGTCTTGAAGGAAATATTGCTAATGTCTTCATCTTTTATGTGCACTTAGTGATACCCAAACCTTAAATCGATCTTGGAAAACACCCTTTCTCCTCTCAACTAATCAAATAGGTCATAAATCCTTGGAAATGGGTAGCTATTCTTGAGGGTGGATTTATTTAATTGTTGGTAGTCCACACATAACCTTAGTGTGCAATCCTTGTTCCTCACAAACAACATTGGAGCTCCCTAGGGTGAAATGCTTGGGCATATGTTACCCTTTTCCAACAATTTTATCAATTGCATCTGCAATCCCTTCAGTTGAGGGGTGCTCATCCTATAAGGAGGTTTGGACACAAGCACAATTCTAGGCACCAATTCAATGGTGAAATCAATGTCACGCTTCAGTGGCAACCCATGCACATCCTTAAACATGTCCTCAAACTCACTAAGTACTAAAATTTCTTCTACTTGTGACCCTGACCCAGTTGCAAATTCCTCAGCATGAATAGCATAAAGATAGTAGCCTTTCCTTATATATTTCTTCATCTGCATAGTTTATATTCTCCTTACAAACACTGGTCGAGGAATTCGTTAGATTTGAACAACGTTGCCATATTCATCTTGGCAAGTAACTATTTTATTCTGGCAGTCAAGAACTGCATGATGCAATTCCAACTAGTTCATTCCTAACAGCAAATCATATGAGCCCATAGGAATCGCGTCCAAATCAGACTTGGTCTACAACCTATTCATTGAAAATGAGCAGTCCTTAACCACTGATGTTATTTTCCTTTCATACATGTGGTTAACTACACCATCATGTTCCTAGGAAGAATACTTCCTACTAACTTTCATTTTACAATCAAGTTAGCATTTACAATTGCATGAAGCTTTGGAATCAATAAAAATTGAAACTGGTAAATTATTTATTTTACCTTCAATTTTGATCATTAAATATTGGTGGTCTACTCGGTGATTGTCCAACACTACATAGCTTTGTGGAATGCCTCTCGAAACATCCTCAACTGTAGTTGCATCTTTTATACGGTACACTTTGGCATACATACTCTTCTTTCCCAGACAATTGTTGAGATAGTGGTCACCTCCACACATCCAACACTTAACTAGACTTGGTTTCCTCTGTCATGTAGGTTCATTACTCATTGTTTCATCTTTTGAAACTGGTTTCCTGAAATTGTTAAACTGCTCTTGTTTAACCTCAAAGGGATTAAATCCTTTTTCCTCTACTCATGTTTCATTCTTAGCTTACCTTTCAATTTGTTATGCAAGTCATACCTATTATTTCCTTTCTCATACAAACATTTATCCTTTCTTGAGAATTCAATCAAGGTACTAGGCTCATCATAGGATATTGTTTCCTTATAAAATGTTAGTAACCCACTGAGGAAACATTGGATCTTTACCTTCTCTTGTTGGATGAATTCCACATAACTTAACAAATCCAATAATATATTCTCATACTCATAAATTGTCATGCTTCCCAATCAAAATTCGAAGAATTCTACCATTTTCTTGTCATAATATTGTTGAGATAGGTATTCTTGCTTGAAATACCTCTGGAATCTTCTCCAAAAAAAATTATTTTTATCCAGTTCTTCTACCTACACCAATTATTTCCACCACCTATAAGCCTTTCCTTGGAGATTAAAAATGGCAATCCTGGCTTCTTAGTTATCCAAATACTCACGCGGATGGATATACTTCTTCATCTCAAGAAGCCACATCTCATCCACTTCACCATGCTTCTCCCCATCAAAGGTGGGAGGCTTAATTTTTCTTATCTCACCTTGTAAAGCATTCCCTTCCCTCTTTCTCTTTTAATTCCTTAATGGAATATAGTCATGATGGTATTTAAACCTCTCATTTCCATGATGAATTCCCATAGAATGGTGTTGAGAATGCACATTCCAGTAGCTTTCATCCTGGTCCTTGGAATGATGGTACCTATAAGAAATATTTATGTTCAAGGATTCTTTTCCTTCCCTTACTATAACAAAAGGTACTTGTTGCACCTTATCATGCAATTGCATAAGGTTCTACATCAAGTGTTGTTTAATTTGGTTATGTTGTTTCATGTACTGCAAAATATTTCCATTCCCAACTAGAAGGTCTTCCTTGGGTTCCATTTCCAACTAATGGCCATTAGACTATGTCCTATGGTCATCACCCAGTATACATTCTTCAACATATTGAAACAAATCGGGGCTTTTGGCTATCCTTGCAATTCTTCCTTCCTACTATACTTGCAATCGACAACTGCAAAAGTCTGCAAAATTGGTGTTATAGACAACAATTGGAAATCAAACATATTTGTTATCTTACTTCAAATTCATGTGCATAATTACAATCATATTAACTACATAACAACACCTCATACAATATGCAAAGAGGAATTTAACAACATCAATCTTATATGCTTCAAGAATAAACTATTCCCAAAGATTAAGGGTTGAAACTTTAAATCGAATACCAAGTCGTAGTGCCCCTTTACACTATCCAAAAACAAACGAAGATTCAATCCTCAAAACCATAACGATTCAAATTCAATATTAACCTAATTTTATTTTATTTTCTTTAAAATAATTATCAATAATAAGAGAACCTAACTAGATCTGTTCACAACGGAAGTTCAAAACAATCAATAATCCAAAAGAAGCAGGCCCAAAACGGCCTTTTACAGGCTTAAACTCCCGATCCTGACTTCAAACTGTCAATTTTGACCATACCGGTGTCGGCAGTTGGATATCGGTGAAGTCAAAATAGAAGGTAATTAAAACACCTTGAATTTCGATTTTCGACGTCGGCATGTCAGAGGTTGGGTTTGGCATAAGACACACATAAGATCACTCTCGAATTTCGATTTCGACCTTGGCATGTCATAGGTTGGGAGTTGAGCCCAAAATAATAGCATAACCAAAACCCACCCTAACCTACGATTCTTGACGTCGGCACGTTGAAAATCAAGAGCTAGGCATTGGAAATTAACCACATACTCACGAATTAACCCAAATTCATCGAACTAGAAAATTAGCTCATCAGACCTTAAGGAAAACCTTAGGAATGCATTGTTGTAATTCATTGATGAGCTAACAAGTGGTTAAATGATGGAATCGAAAAGCTGATGTAAAAAATTCGAGACGAGAGAGAATGGCGAAACCCTCGGCCCCTGTTGAACCCTGTCCTAACCTGGTCTGCCCTTGCAGTGGTAGAGGATGTTGCACATGGCGTTAACTATCTGCCTTTCAGGGAAGACCAAGTCTTTCATTTTGACCCTGCTCACTCCATCTGGTGAATACCACCCTTCATCTGGTCCTGCGTTTAGGGTTTTTTACTATTTTGCAGGGAGGTCTGGTGCGGTTAGTCTATTGGAGTCCCTCCCCTTAGCTGGGGGACTAGTACCAACTAAGGGTAAAAAAAGTGGGAAGAAAATCGCTTTCAGACTAACAGCACTTGGTATTCCGGCCGGATACAGACACCTTGCTTGGTTTTCATTGTCCTTTTTGGTTTTTTCTTCCTATCTGTCTTATTGTCAGGCTTGGTTGACTTTGGAACCCTTGTTTCATGGGGTGCTGGGTATCACGTGCCCTGTCACTACTGTGCGTGCCCTTTTCATCATTCGGGTGTGCAATCTCTTTGTCTCCTTCCCTTCGTGGGATATTAACCTGGGTTGCAAGTGGGTCAATATTTTTATTTACAACATTTCGGTCACTATCTTCTTGGATTTTAGCGGGGTTAGTTTTCAGGTTTTCTCACCCTTACTAGGCTTTGTCTTTTTTGTTTCTGAGAAGGACATTTTGCCACTGGGGTCTTGGGTCACTGATCAGGTTATTTTTCTTCTGTTACTTAATCTTTCTTCTTTGAGGGTCTGACTTATTGGTGACCTGGCTCACAAGGACTAGGTTGTGGATGCCATCGTGCTCCTCCTCACCACTTGGGGCCTTGCTAAGGTGGACTCCACTGTTCTAAAGCCTCTTGTTGTGGTCTCAGCTTTTAGTATAAAATGCATGAACAGACCACTCTGTCTCGTTCCCGTCGGAAAAGAAATACAAAATGCATCAAGGCCCAGGAGGGGCATTTCAGTTTTGTTCTTGGGCACGATATATATATGGATAGAGTGTCTACCCTCTGCTCTCGTGCACTGATAGGGCATTTAGAGTATGCCCGCATGAACAAATTGGAATGGATTGAATGGGTGACTGCGAACTGGAAGCCTATGATAGACTATGTTCCCACAATTAGTCTATTATCCAGGGGTTGGATTGTATTCGTATTTCTCGAAGAGACTCACTGTACGAAGATTTTGGATGGCATCTGGAGAATGGGGATAGGCTCTCTGGTGCTGGATTGCTGGCATCCTCAGTTTGATCCACTAAAAGAATGGATTGTTAAACGTCACTTATGGGTTTTACTACCCCACTTACCTTTCCTCTTATGGAATAAAAATGTGTTGGAAGGTATTGCTAACACCATTGGAAGGTTCGTGGCCGTTGAGACAGATTTTCTCCTAGTATTTGACAAAAGGGTAGCAAAAATTCTGGTTGAAATGGATGTATCATCGGGTTTACCTTCTGATGATGAAGTTCTCTGCACGGAACGACTATTAATTCAGAAGTTGGATTATCTCAAAGTTCCTTTCAGGTGCAGTATATGTCATGAGACCAGACATCTAAGGTGACATTGCCTTTCCCTTCGCTCAAATTATGAAGACTCGGGCTCTGACATTCTCTAGTCAACTGGTATAAAAAATTGCAGTCAATCCCGATCACCACCACTCTTGATACTTCCTCCTTTCCTACTGATTATGTCTCAGATACTTATCTAAATGATATAGATGGTCTCATATTGTCTCATTCTAAGGAAACTCAGTCGAACTCCTCTCAGCCACCTTTTTTTAATCATAAGGCTCTTCCCACCACTCCGTTGGTTGATGCATTGCATGGGATGTCTACTTCTACTATATTGTCCCACCCTATTGAAGCTCTGTCTCTCACCTCCCGGCCACCTTTATTTGCACAAGAGACACTGCCCACCCCTCCGTTGGCTGAAGCACTGCATGGGGTAGCTTCTTCCCCCTGCCTTCCCCCTATGGAAGCTTCTTTTGATCCCCTTCCACTTACCTCGTTGGTCTCGACACCTCTGTCCCAGATTTCCTCTGCTCTTGTTTCTCCTGTAACCCCCCTCTCCTCTTTAGTTGATTTTCCACCTTTGGGGACTCGGGTCACTACACCAACACTTCCCCCCTCTCCCTCCAGTCCTACAACTTCACCTTCATTCTCTGATCCATCCCTCAAACATACCCTCTCCATCTTCACAGCTGCAACTCCGACCTCTCCCACAACTTTACCTCTGAACTCCATTCGTTTCACAAATGTAACTATCCGAAAAAAAAGGGGGAACAAGAATCTCTCCCTTGCTTCCCCCCCTTATATACCCCTTTCTGCCCGCTTAAGTGAAGCGGATGTTGTCTTGCCTACCCGGGGACTTAGAGCCTTGTCTCCCCAATGCGATGCTCCATGAAAATTATCTCTCTTAATGTCAGGGGCCTCAGAGGCAAGGCCAAACTTCATCGCCTCTGCTCTCTCTTCCACTCTCTCAGGCTGGACATGGTCCTTCTTCAAGAAACCATGTGCAGCACCTTCCCTGCTTTATTTGCTTTTTCTAAGCTTTTTCCATCTTGGGAGTACTATGCCATAGATGCCAAAGGACTCTCTGGTGGTCTCCTCTCAGCCTGGGACCCACTCAAAGTCAGGTGCCGTGCTTATCATACTTGTGTTGGAATCCTCCTATAGGCATCCTTTAGAGGTCTCACCTACCCTTTATCTATCCTCAATACTTATGGTCCCTATAAGAACTGTGAAACTTTCTGAAATAATTCCCTCACCAATGGCTTTCTCAATACCCCCAATCTAATTCTTGGTGGCGATCTTAACTTGGTTTTGCACTCTTCGGAGGTTTGGGGACACAACCCCTCACCAGATCCTCTTTCTGGGTACTTCTTATCTCTTTTTGATTCCCTTGACTTACAGGATCTGGCCCCCACTTCTGCAGGACCTACATGGTGTAATGGCCGTGCTGGATTAGAAGGCATTAGCAAAAGACTGGACCGTTTTTTGATCTTGGGCTCTTTAATCCCTTCCCTAGGGACCCATAGAGTCTGGACTCACTGTTCAGACATTTCAGACCACTATCCTATCATTCTGGAATGCAACAAGCAAAGATCCTCTTTCAACTACCCTTTCAATTTTAATAGGTCTTGGCTTAATGATCAGGATTTTTCAGACTGGGTATCATCAAATTGGCATCTCCCCTGGCAAACTGACTCTGAATCTGCTCTTGACTCTCTCCATCACAAGCTGTGCACTCTCAAACTTGAAGCAAAACTATGGATAAAAAAAAACAATCCCTATTGGATGAGGACTTAATCAATATTGAAAAATCCATTTCCTCCCTCCTTACTAGCTCTTTCAGTGGTATTTTATCATCGAGTGATTTGGCTCAACTCACCCTTCTCAGATCAAAGAGGAAATTGATTCTGAATCATTCTCTTCTCACTTGGCAACTGAAAAGTAGAACAAAATGGGATCTGCAAGGTGACTCAAATACGAAATACTTTCATATGCTAGCATCAGGTCGGAGAAACCAGAACACTATTTGGTCCCTTTCAGATGAGGCTGGTACTACTTGTGAGGATGAGACCTCACTAAAAGCTCTAGGTGAATCTCATTTTGCTAATATATTCAAAGATGATGGGGGTACGAGTCTATATCATCAACTTAAGGTCATCCTCCTTTATCCCAGGATGATACCTACTGAGAAGGCCGTAGAACTTACCTGTCAGGTTACTCTTGGGGAAGTAGAACTTGCTCTTAAATCTTTCAAAAAAGATAGAAGCCCAGGACTGGATGGCTGGCCTGTAGAGTTCTACCTGCATTTCTTTGATCTTTTGGGGTCGGATCTATTATCAGCAGTTGATTTGACTAGAGTCTCAGGTATCATTCCCTGCTCTCTGAACTCTACTTTTATTGCCCTCATTCAAAAAAAGGACAAGCCGCATACCTTTGCTGACTTTAGACTCATATATCTTTGCAATCTTCTGTACAAACTTATCTCAAAAGTCATCACGGTCAGAATCAAGCCCTTCCTGGACTCCGGCATATCACAGGAACAATATGGGTTTCTCAAAAATCGCCAGATCATTGATCCCATTGGTATTGTTCAGGAATCTCTTCACTCTATCAAATCCAAAATCTCTGTGCATTCATCCTTAAGCTTGACCTCATAAAGGCATTTGACAGGGTAAATTGGACCTTTATTCACCTCATTCTAATTCAGATCGGTGCTCCCCTTCAAACTGTCAACTGAATTATGGGTTGTATCTCCTCTGCTACCTTTGCTGTACTTATCAATGGCACCCCCACAATTTTTTTTCCTACCTCACGTGGCATTCGTCAAGGATGCCCTCTTTCTCCATTGCTCTTCATCCTTGTCATTGAAGGCCTTAGTCTGTTAATAGCCGATGCCTGTCGCCATGGTCTTATTCGAGGAGTCAAAATCACCTCTTCTCTTACCCTGACACATCTTCTCTTCGTTGATGATGTTATCCTCTTGGGCACCAGAACTCTTCAAGAATGGCATGCTTTTGATGTGATACTTGAAACTTTTTGTAAAGCATCAGGTATGTCTATAAGTCTAGATCAATCAGTACTTCTACATAACAATATTTCTGCTCCTGAACTCATTAATATTTCCAGAGTTGTCCCTTATAAATTGCTCCCCATCACTACAGGCTTCAAGTATCTTGGGTTCTTCATCAAACCCCTGGGGTACAGATCCAAGGATTGGCTTTGGCTTGTACAAAAATTCGAAAAGAAAATCAGTATGTGGACACACAAGCTGCTCTCTTTGGGAGGCAGGTTGGTTCTTGTGCAATCAGTTCTCTCTAGCATCCCTGTCTATTGGATGGGTTTAGCTCCATTACTGGTCTCTATCTTGCATAAACTCGGAAGCGTTACTTTTTCTTTCTTATGGGGATCTTCAGGGAATACTCATAAATACCACCTTGTAAGCTGGTCGGACTTATCTTGGCCAAAGAAATTTGAAGGATGGGGAATCAAAAATCTTCATTGGTTCAGCATTGCTCTCTGTCTTAAGACTTTTTGGAGAGTCCTCTTCAATGATAGTATTTGGCATCGAGTACTTATCTCTAAATATCTAAGGCAATCCACTGTTATCTCTTGGCTCTGGGAGAAAAAGTTCAACACTAGGGGTGTATCAGCTATCTGGAGGGGGTTTATTCAAACTCTACCCTGGATGGGATCCCATCTTACTTGGCAAGTGGGGAATGGTAATGATATACTGATTGGTACTGATCCTATGATTGGAAATCCTACTTCTTTTCACTTTCCTGAAGATCTGAGAACATATTTGGAGGACCTGGGAATTATTACTCTTGCACAGGATCAAAATTCTTTACCAGATGCTCTTCACTACTGGTTTACTGCTGAAGAATTATATTTGGAAGGTGATTGGAAAAATATTTGGAACACTTTTATCAGGTGCCTGGATCTGAATGGCATTCGATTAACTACTGAATTTGACTCGCTGATTTGGGAATATAATAAAATTAATGGTTTGATCTCTGCTGATAAAGTCTATGAATGTATTGTCAATTCATATCAACCAGATCTGGGTAGCCGACTATACATATCACTTTGGTCGAGTCCCCTTCCAAGGAAGATTGGATGTTTTACATGGTTGGTTTTGAAAAATAAAATTCTCACTTGGGACAATTTACAGAAGAGAGGGAAAATAGGGCCAGGTATATGCTCCTTGTGTTTTGCAAATGATGAAACTGTCCACCACATTTTCACAAGCTGTCCGATATGGAGATGTATATTGGGGGCTATATGTGATTAGTTGCAACTGATTACACCTCCTGTAGCTGACTCTATTTCAGTTTTTTTTGAAGAATGGGTCGCCTCCTATAACCGTAGCTCGGCTCTGTTTTTCATCCCTCATTTTGCGATTTGGGCTATTTGGAAAGCTCGTAACAGAGCTGTTTTTTATGGTAATAAGGTAAATATTTTGTGTGTTATGCACCATATTTTAAATGCTGCTCATATTTCTTCCTCTCGACCTGTCACTAAGGGAAGGAAAATAAAATCAGACAAACAGATCGGGCCTCGACCACTCATGATTTTCCCATGTGGTTACTTCGATGGAGCGTCTACTTCTTCAGTAGCGGGCATTGGTTTTTGTCTGTATCTCAATGAGAATCACCATCTAGAATTTGCACTGGGGGTTGGACATGGATCCAATACAAAAGCAGAACTTCTTGGACTTTGGGCAGTTCTGCACTCATCCCAAATGATGGGAATCCCTTTAGCCTGCATTTATGGTGACTCACAGGTCATTATCAACTGGGCTAAAGGTATTTCTGCTCTCTCCCCACCAGAGCTCCTTCACTGGTGCAGGGAATCTCAAAAGATTCTTAAAAGCTTCAAAGATCTCACCATCAATCACATCTATCGGGAATACAATGGGATTGCAGACCGTCTTTCAAAACAAGCACTCACTTACTCTCCCGGTTTTGGGTGTTATTTTGAATTTTTTGATGACCATTTGGTGACTAGTGACTCTTTCCAGCTCCTTTGAGCGTGTTTTGGGGATATCTCCCCTTTATTTTGGACATGTACTGTATGTTTACTGAGTGTCTCTTTTGGACCGCAGCTCTGGTCCTATGTTTCCCGATAGATAGGAATGATGATGATCGATCATTTACATGATGAGGCAGATTTCTGATGGGTACTCTTGTTATTGCACTCCATTCCCTCCGGCTACAATTGGATGTGATCCATTATCGTCTTGATATAATGATGTTTTCCCTTTTGGGCAGCTATTACCAAGGCCCTTTGATTCTTAATAAAGAATAACAAGGACTGATTTTTTCTTCCTGAAAAAAAAACAAGTGGTTAAATGAGATATAGGAACATGTCCAACCCCCATGAATTGAACGTTCGACAACACAAAGAGGAAGAAAGGTAAAAAAACTAAGGAAAGGACAACCTTCAATTGGAACACAGCGTGTTATAGGCTTCCCAACAACTTCCTTGTCCCAAAACAACCCAGGTGAAACAACATACCATGGGGACTTCACTTAGTGAACATCTCACATAGCACGTGCGATCGTGGGATATTAAAGAATACCTTTAATTTCCAGAGATATTGACCCAAACTCTTTTTGTTGAAACCCCCTCCCAATACTTAAAACCTCCTCCCCACCCCTTTTTNTAGATATTGGTCAACAAGTGAAGCCCCCGTGCAACATACTTAAGGAATATTAGGAAGAAAACAACTAAGGATGACTAGCCACAAAAGGAATTGGCATGCAACAGGATTTCTCCAGGGCCTTCAATCCTTAGCAAAAACAAGAGAAGTCAAACCAACTAAGCAATTTTTTTTAAAATCACTTGCATTCCAAATCATGGTTGTCTAAGGGAATTCTGAATCAATTCAATGCATCTCAATCCATCCCATTAAGCCATTGATAAAGGAATAGAATTCAATATAAATAATCTCAATCAATCGACTCATGGATGAAGAATCAAAGGCTTTCACAATTCAAAAACATCAATAGAACACAACCACAGTACTACTAAATATTAACTCCTTTATCCCACTAAAACAAGCATAAATACATTCCCAATCCTTTAATCCATCTATAGCATCAGGGTATATAATTATTCTTTTGAATTCATTTTTCCAGTAAATTAAATAGTTGTAACTAAATGAACTCTCTGCATAAATAGTCATATCTTACTTAACAAATAATATAACTTGAAATAACACAAATGCTTACTCCTCCATCCATACATGACTATTTGCAGCCTTTAGAACTTATTGGCCTCGCTTCCAAAGTCCATTTTAGGCATAACTTAATGAACTCATCATGAAATCTTTGCATAAACAATCCTATCTTACTTAACAAATAATAGAACTTGAAATAACACACATGCTTACTCCTTCATCCATACAAGACTATCTTCATCCTTCGAAACTTATTGGCATGGCTGCTAAAGCCCATTTTAGGGACAACTCATTCGACAAAAGAACAAAATAACATCCTTGGATACCTATTGGCTATGCTTCCAATGTCCATCTACGCTAGGATAAACACTTAAAAAAATACATATAAAACCAAACAACAATATTTGGAGCATATTGGTTATTATGCCAATGTGAAACTAAGGATTAATCCACATAAACATACATATCATTCCTCATATTCCAATCATGTGCAAAAGTACTCATCCCATAACATATAAGGTTCTCAAGTAACTGAAATTCATAACATAAACATGCATACAAAACAATACACATCATGGATCTATCATAATCCATAAATATTCCTTTATGAACTATAGTCCCTAATTCTATAACAACCAATCAACTTAAGCATTCATCATTCATCATATGAGTTAAACACTTATCTAGATGAGATAGTTGGGTGACTGGAATTGTGGAAGCCACACTCCACCCAACTATAGGTAGTTATTCTCTTTAATATCTCAGCATAAATCCACCCCAGAGCTGAGACTCATCCATTCACCACAAACTCCTCATCAGCCCAATCTCTCTTAGGATTTCCTCACTTGATAATCCAATATTTCAAACTATGCAATCCACTTCCTCAACCTCATTCTACTAGAACAACAGTGATAATCAACACTACCATCAGTTCTTAGAATTCTACTAAGTCCTTTTCATGCACCATTTTCAATATCACTGGTGTAACCAGAGGAAAAACCAGGTTTAAGAGATCAAGAACGAGGCTTGTAAATATAGTTTGAATTCATAGGTTCTCTACTAGTCCATTGTACCATTGCAACTACCAAAATGGGGATCAACTAGTTGTGAACATATTCTCAATCCACCATAGATACCCCTTGACCAAAAATTTAACTTGGTGGTTCAACTGAACACTTTAGGATGCAGTGTACTGCACTCTAGCTCTAGTGCAATGTATGCTCTGCACCCACATTCAACAACCAAATTAACACTTCCTATGTAGCAGAATAAGCTTCTTCCACATGAATTCTCTATCACAAGGTATGTCTTCCTCACGTTTCTCCCAAAACTTCTCTTATGCCAACAAATGATTGAGCAACTGTATTTAGCTTGGATATTTTCCTTTCATGGCCTGCCCTGGACATGTTTTTTCTCTGCACACCCTTCTTTCTCTGCTTATTCTCTCTCTTTCTCTTCTATGCTCACGCTCTAGTAGGAATGAATTCTCTCCTGTGCATTCCTTTATTTGTTCTTTGAATCCTCCACGTTCTCTTCTCCTATGATACATTCACATTGCCTTGAACTCTTGTCCATGCCATCTCGATCCACCAACATTGCATGGAAATTAAATTTGCATGTAACACTTGGCACAATTTCCACTTATCTCAATTAATCCCCCTTTTTGCACTTAATCGTACTTTTACAAGTTTAAGTAAGGGATTAGTCTTAGATGAAGGTTAAAGGGTATTTTTAATGTCAGCGTGGTTAAAAGATTTATCTACTTATCCCCCCTTAGGCTATACAACCCCTCACCTCACTGTCATGGGTGAATACATGAGTCACCGGATGTTTTAGCATCTTGGCTCAACCAAAGTTCAAATTTGTTTCTTTGATATTAGTAATTAAAAATATACATAGAGTTCTGACATTAAGGAACTCAAAATTGTTTACCAAAATTACATTTTAAACTGGGGATCAAGATGGGGACATTACATTCCCCTACCCCTTAAAATGTACATCATCATTGATTTTTTCCAAATTCCAAAAATACTATTTCTTAGTTTTATTCTAAAATTTATTTATTTAATAGTTTTCAAAACAGATGAGGATACGCTTCCCTCATCTTATCTTCCAGATTCTAAGTGGATTCTTCAGGATTGTAATGGGTCCACTAGACCTTTACCTACTCTATTGCTCTGTTGCTGAGAACTCTAGTTCTTTTGTCCAAGATGTAACTGGGATAAACTTGGAATTCCCATTTAGGTTACACTTGAATCATAGATCAATCAAGCACATTATTAGAGTCATAAACATTCTTTAACAATGAAACATGGAAAACATTATGAATCTCGATCATAGGAGGAAGATTTGGCTCATAAGCAATTGGCCCAATTCTACTCAAGACTTTCAAGATATTTTTAGGGATCCTTTAACAACTTCTATCATTAAGAAAATGAATATTATCCAGAATTATCCTTATTTTTCTTTGAAAGTGAAGGAGCAAGCAATGTTGAACCGATTTCGTTGGAGGATATCAAATATGTTCTCTCTGGTTTTTCCAGGTGAAAGAGTCTTTGTACAGATGGTTGGATTGTTTGAGTTATTTATATCATGGGTCTAGATATATTGGAGGCAATGGAGGATTCCAATATCTCTAGCAAGATGTCTGGTGCACCAAAATTCTACATTTATTGCATTGATTCCAAAAAGTTTAAACTCGGATTCCTTTAATGAATTTCGTTTGATTTCTTTGTGCAACTTAGTCTATAAGATCATATCCAATATTTTTGCAATCCAAATGAAACCAATGTTATCTAAATACATTTTGAGTTGGCAATTTGGTTTCCTTGAGAACCGAAAAAATATTGGATGCTATTGGCATGGCTCAAGAGACTTTTCAAGCTAGATATACCAATAACTTGTGACTTAGCGAGGGCTCATTTAAATGTTACACTGCAATTTCAAGTCTGTACAATGGCATTGATATTGAATTGGTATTCGTAATCCCAAGAAGGAGACACTTTCAAGTTCCATCTTGTAAAATAGTTAGAATCATTTAATTGTCAGATTGCACTTTGTGAGCTAATTATTTAATTTCTATAATTATAAATATTATCATAATTACTCAACTTATGGTGGGTAAAAGTCTATAGGTTATGGTCATTTTTTGAAGCTCCCTAACTTAAAATAAAATTTAAAGCATCAATTGAACCAACAAAAAGTTTTGAAAGAATAAGATTTCAAAGTTTGACTAACTTCCATTAACCATTTAATTAAGCCCATTTAAATCTTAATCAAGATGCATTTAAGCATAACAACATACTATGACTATGAAACGAATTATCTGGGTTGTACATTTGTTACATTAAGGTTAATCTAGTTAATCAGCTCAATAAAGCCCAAAATATGAGATATTAATGTCTATAAGCTTGACTAACGGTTCAAGATAACCATTTAACAAAGCCCATTTTAATCCGAATCAAGATGCATTAGGCCATGAAATGAATCCCAACTGTACATTTGTTACATTTTGGTTAATCTTGTTAGTCTCTTAAATGAAGCCCAAAATATAAGATACAAGTTGTATTGGATTATGGTGTATCCAATACAAATTCACAAATAGAGCATGTATGAGTATGGCTATTCAAATGTTGGAAGGAAATGGAGATGATGCGGGCAACCTTCCATTTCTCTTCCATCTCTCCTTCCTCTTCTGCTGCACCTGAAATACTTTTATTTTTTATAAAAACACTATCAGCTAAGCTTACCATTTTTATTTTTTTGGGTGAAATTTACCTAGATATAAATAGAGAGATTCTTTTGTTGAAATTATGATCTTGATTATTGAAATTACAATTTTGATTGCAAAAATAGATCCAGCTTTCTCAATAACCCTTAAAATACCTTGATTATACAATTTTAATAACTTAAAACTACAATTTCAAAAATTCTTACCAATTTTTATTCAAAAATTTCACCCACACATTGTTTAATAGTTTAATATAAATTTTAGCTCACTCTACATAATTTAGAATCAATCCTAGCTAGTGGGGATACATCAGAAACCCCAAGTCCACCCGGTTCTACATGAAAGCCCATTGCCATAGTCTTTCAAAAGTGGTCTCGTCACTATTTGGCCATTTGGTTAGAATATAGAAAGTATATGTAGGAGTATAGGAGAAATAAAGGTTTCGTTGTAAGAAAATACTTGCTCTTGCTTCATTGGTCAAATTTTATGGTGAAATTCATTTGCCACATAGCTTGTATGTTGTTAATTCTATACGGCCTCTTCCATCGGTCCAATCAATTTTTTTTTTTTTTTCCAAATTTGATATGATATTTACAAATTATAGACTTTAGACATTATTTATATTTAAAATATTTAATATGGTTTATTTTTAAAATATAATATTTTTTAAAATAAAAAATATTTTAATTTATTTAATTATTTTTATCAAATTTTATATGATATTTATAAATTAGCATAACTATTTAACTTATGGTTATTGAATAGTCAGTTCAAGTACCATGAACAAGTTATTTATTAGTAACAAGTTAAGTGCCATGAACACATATCATGAATAAGAAGAGCTAATGGTTTTTCTTGAGTCCCAACATCAAATGAATATGAGAAACCAATTCACCGCATGTTCAAAGCATAGAAACAAAGAAAGAAGAACTATCATAACTTTACCTATTATTATAATGGCTGCTTTGTTTGAGGATTTGTAACACAACCATAACAACTATCATAAATAACATGAATGATCCACATATAACTAGCAAAACTTTTGATATGGTTCCTAGAAATAACCTATGGAAGATGTTAGAAGAGCTAAAGGTTTCTCTCAAGTTGAAAGTTCCCGCGATAAGATTCTACGAGACTCTTATTGCCAAATTCAAGAACACTAAGAGATGGTTATAATATATAAATTGTAATATTGGAGTTAAGCAAGGTTTCCCCCTCTCTCCTACCATTTTCGACATCTACATCGATAAGCTAGAAGGTAGTTTTGGAGGAAGAAGACTGCATCGGCACGACCTTAGTAAGAATTGTTGTCATTCTTCTTCTTTATGATATGTTGCAGCTGCAACTATTTTCCCCCAAAAAAATTTATTTTTTAGGGTCCCCCCTTATTCTTTTAGTATTTAGAAGGCTTAAATATTTCCATGATTTTACCAAAGTTTGCTCGTGGCTTGTTGTCTTCGAAAAATTTGAGTTTTTTGTGTGCTTATCTCAGATGCATAGTCAACTAGATTTCTAATGCATCAGATGCACAGTTGACTACCTTCCAGATATTCCCATCGGGAGCCTTCCGAAGTTTTCTCCAATGTATCGGACGTCGTTTCATCTATTGTATCGGAGGCAGTTTGCCGATCTTCCAGAATCCTAGTCTGAAGCGATTCCAATGAGTCGGGTCTCCTTTTGCCTATCCTTCTCCGATATCCAATTAATTTTGGTGAAATGTCTCGTCATATTGTGTATATGGGAATGAGCTAAAGGTTTTAGTGGTTTCGCCAGCTGACGTTGCAAGGGCATAGTGCTGAATCTATCAACGACTTCATGTTGCTCTCACCGATACCAATATAGGTTAGTGATTTTGTCTGCCGATGTGTTTTTCATCCGAGGTCCCAGGCATGAAGAGTAGATTCGATCCAATATTGTGGGTTTTCACAGGAGTATGGCTCTGATGGTGGGTTAATTTTTTCTTTCTTACCACGTTAATTGACTACTCCCACGGTCTGGCTTATCAATCCATAGAGTTTGTATGAGGTTTCATTATCACCGTGAGGTTACCCATTTGAGTCTGCGCAGTTGTCGATCACCTGTACAAATCATTTGCTCGCAGAGGTTGTTGTCTGTCCAGGTCACCTGCCATATTGTCTCCAGGTAGGATTCGCTCAAATTTTTTATATGCCCATTATTATTATTTGTTTCGACTGCATGTATTTGATAGGATTAGGTATTTATTTCTAGCAAGGTCTTTTTTTTAAAACAGCGGTGGGTTTTCTTTAGTTAAGGATTCAACCTGTCTATTTCTGAACATCATTTCATTCGACCGGTTATTTTCTCACCCAATCTCTATGCGGCCATGAGTGCATCATTGACATTTGTTTGGGAAGCAAGGGCAGGGTGTAGACAAGCGTTTCGCCGTCTGCATCGCCCCTTTCATTGTTGCATCGTTTTAAACCCTAGGCTAAGCAGCCATGTATTAAGTGATGGTGTGTTTCCGTGGGATGTAGGAGGGGTGCGTAGATGATAAGGGGTTTTGGGGGTTTATTTTAGCGGTCTACAGTTTAAGGATTCTTTCTTTTTCCTCAGTCAAGTTTTCTACCCAAAGAAACAAGGTTGTTGTGAAGATCTAGAGTTTTCCCTAACAGAGGTTTTCACAAGCTAAGACAGATAGGTTTTGTCGGTTTCTTGTTGTTGCCTCTCGTACTAAAACCCTATTTATTTGATAAAAGAAGTTATCCAACATGCATATTGATGGGATTGTAATGTTCTCATGTTTTTTTGTTGTGTGCAATGCATAGATTGCTAGGAGTAAGTAGGAGTAAGTAGACTAAAATCATTTTTATTGATTATTACAGGCTAATCATCAGCACAACAATATGCCACAAAAACATAAAAAAAAGGCCCAAGCAGCTGAGGAAGAACTAGAAGTAGAGATAATAACTAGAATTGAGGATATTTATGAAGATACTAAAGCCATTACTGGAGTTGAGCCGGAGTATAAATGGGGAGAGGTATACAGAATGATTTCAAACCAGAGTGTTCCAGAAGCTGGGTTTGAAGATATGCCTATATATGCCAATATTGAGAGATCAGCCATTATGAAAGTGGCTACCAGACCTGAACTTTTCTCATGTTCAGAGGTGATAGGGTGGATTCTTCCTAGGGTAGATGTAACGAGGATGATACTGACAAACACCGAGAGGCAGGGTTATGATTCATATAGCCCAGCCTATGTATCCATGGATTATAATTTACCAACACCACAAACCTATTTGACTGAAAGTTTGTTCAAGGAGCTCAATCTAGATATGGTCAAAACAGTTAAAAAAATGATGATCCCAAGTAAAAACTTCCATACAAGGCCTTCTGGAGAGTACAAAACATCAACCCTCCGCACTCCATACAGGTTCATTTCTTTGATGTTAAACAGAATTTTCGGGAGAGCTAATGGAAAAAGCTTTAAAATAGGTTGGGTACCAGTAATATCTTTTGTGGCCACCCAAGGTACGATATTTAATTGGGAAAATATAGTGTCCAATAGCCTATCAGCTTGTATAAGTGCAACATTGGAAGGAGTGTCCCAAAAGAAGACAGAATTTTATATGAGTTCAATTTTGTTTGATTGCATCTTATGTACTCATCCATTCCCATCATTGAAGTGCCAATGGGATAAAGACCGGGCCCCTGTGTATGCTGCCTATAACTTATTCTGGGCTCACAAATATTATAGCCATTATAAGGAGATTTGTTAGAATTTCAATATGCCATTGTATACATTTATTTTCTTGGTCGAATGTAATTGTATGTCATAGGAAGCTTTGAAAGTTGTGCAAAACAATGGAAACTATTATTTGACAGAAGAAGGTTTATATTTAAGAATGTATGGTGGTTCAAGGGCTCCTTCCCTTCTACCGAGGTATGCTACAGACTATGTGATCCATAAAGAGGCTATGAGACAGTTGTACATTGAGGGAGTGGGAAATTTCCTTTTTGAGTAGAAGAAGGCAGTATATCCTGCAGTCCCCTTTTTTGTAGGAAGTTACAAATTTTCCAAGGTAAAAAATGCAACGGAATTTGTTAAGGAATTAGAGTATTTTCACTTTGGTGAAATGAATTCCAATAGGAATGACTCTGAGGATAAAGTTGTTGATTATTTCACAACAAAGATTCAAAACATGACAGCTTTGAGGAAAATATTCAAACAAAAGATAACTACTGTTGGTGGGAAAGGCAAAGCTGCTAAGAAACTAAAAAGGAAAGGTTAGGGGAAGCCCAAAAGGAAACGAGGGCAACTCAGGAGTTTTTTCTTTTTGTATAAATATAGGCAAGATTTATGTATTGAAGGACCTTTTTTTAGGCTATCTTTGTGCAAAGTTATTGTAAGAAGAACTATTTCATCTTATAATAAAGAGTTTATATTTTCGGCTGGAGAAACCACAGTGGAGTTTCAAATGATTGACATAGCCTAGTTGAATGTGAACTATTTCTATTTCAATTTGTTTCTATGAACTGTGAGATCACTCTAACTCATGAATTATTTCATATTCTGAATATACTTCTGTTTATTTATGTGAAATTTCCACAATCTTATCTGAGTAATGAATGTTTTAATCGACAATGAGCTATCTCTTTTTTATCTGTCTACTCATATGCATGTATTCACAATATAAACAACTATCTGTAGTATTCGTAATGCATTTTATGTAGTACATTACTCATTATTAATCACAGTATTGCTCCCTAGGGATAGGTTAGATAGTCTTAGTTAGTTTTTTTCTTTATTTAGGATTTAGAAGCGAAAGAGGTAAGATGAGAGGTAAGAACCTGCGCATCACATTGTGGCACTCTTCATTATCTCTATCGACTACACTTAGCTAGGCACATGCATATCATACCTAAACATAAAAATAAAAATAAAAATTAAACGGTGGACCTGGCCGCAGTTGGTAAATTAAGCTTTAACCGTTACTTGACCTACGGTATCTAGACCGTAAACCGGATGGATTCACCATACCAAACAATAACGAGCTAATTGGGAACGTTTATTGGAGAGGATTCCTACTATTGTTGCATGCGATTTCCTAGGCCTCAACATTTTTGGTGCTAGAAGGAGGGCCACCAGTGCATGGCTGGCCGAGGAAGTTTGTTTTCTCAAAATTTCCCCACCGGTGACAGTTCTGAGACCAGTATCCCACAAAGACCTACTCCCAAAGAAAATACCACAGGGTATCTCTATCCCATTGATAACGAAGTGGCTGATGATTTAAGAAGAATCACCAGGGCGTATGCAAAAAAAATTGGAGGGTTACCTATTATCCCTGCTTTACCTATAAGAGAGTATCATAAGAAGGACCATCCTTAATTGGAAGATTCAGTGTTGGTAGAGGATCTTGAAGAATTGGTAGAAATAGCCTTGCAAGAAGTTGTCCAACCTTTGAATTAGTTGGGGCTAGATTTCCCTCACTGTTCTCCTTTTCGAACTCTTGTCTAGTCTCCTCCTCAATCTCCACTCAGAATCATGGCCATTGTGAATGCAAATCAGCCACCTCCACAACCTGCTTAGAGGGATAGATCTCCTTTAAACCTGAAACCTCCATTGCATGCTATGCCTCAGAATTTTGACAAGGTTTTACCCAAGTTTGAACCAAATGAAGGAATTCGTGTGGATGATCATTTGCAGAGATTTTATCTGGCTTTAGAAGGATTGCAAGCAGCAGAACATGAAGATGTAGTCTGTAGATTATTCCCGCATACCCTAAAGGGAAATGCAGCTTCATGGTACTTCTCCCTGCCAGCAAACTCAATCACAAATTGGAATATTTTTGAGAGACTGTTCAGAAACAAATACGAAATCCAGAAAACTCACGCAACTTTAATGAAAGGATTAATTTCCCTAAACAAGGAAAAGAAAGAAAGGGTACATAATTTCACTCAGAGGTTTGTTTCCTACCTGAATAACTTAGATCCAGCTGACAAACCATCTGAGCATGCCCTAATTGAGTATTATACCTCAGCTCTTGGGCCTAATCTAGCCATGTTTGTCAAGAGATCGGTTAGACCCACTTTGGTAGATACTTATGAAGAAGCTGAGAAGGTGGAGGCGGAAATGGAGAGTACTGAACACTATCCTGTGCAACTAGATGAAAAAACTTATGGAAACAGAAATCCTCTATTGTTGACTAAACCTAAAGATAAGCGGTCGCAAGAGCTAGATGGGGTGGTGAAAATGATGCAGAAGTTATTAAACAGGGTAATTGATTTGGAAAAAGAAAGAGGCTCATAAACAATACAAGCCTTATTATAAAAAGAGAAAAGACAACAGTCAACCCAAGTCTCCCCCACACAGTCCCTCAACCATGAATTTGATAGATGTAGGAATGGATAATTTTTGCACATTCCATCAGCAACCTCACTCTGAGAAGAATTTCCCACACTAGATAAATTCTATGACCTTAGTGATGAACCAGTTGTTGGATTCTAAGTTGACAGAAACTGTGGAAGAAAAAGAGAAAGATCATGAACCAACAAAAACACAAGAAGAAGACACCTTGGTTTTATGGAACTATGTTTCTATGTTCAACATAGAAGATGAAGGTTTCCCTAATGAAGAAGAAATATCAGAGACAAATATTACAACAAGAAGTCAGAATTCATTAAAAGAAGATAACTTGATACTTCCAAATATTAAGAAACTTCAAGAGAACATGAAGAAAATGAAGAATAATAATCCATTTTTTAACATACCTGGGTTTTTTCATTTCAAGCCAGAGCCCCAAGAAAGTCAATGTGCCTATAAATCCTACTGAAAATAAAGCTGAAAATTTCAAGAAAAATTTGACTGAGCATGAAATGGGATATGACGTTGTGGAAGACATTAAAAAGGCTAAAGCAAATATCTATTTGTTTGAAATGTGCAATCTACCTCAAAAAAAGGAAAAGCTCTTAAAAGCACTTGAAACACCTGTGAAGGAGCCTCAGAACAATAACCAACCTGAGGAAGAGATTGGTGAAGCAAGTTTAGGAGGAAAGTCTAAGTATAGAACTCTAGCCTTTCTTCTAACTTTTGAGATTTTCAATTACAATGTGCATAATTGTTTGGTGGACTCGAGAGCATCAGTAAATGTCATGCCACTTTTGGTTTGAAATAAAATAAATGGTCAACCTAAGCCAACTATAGGCCAAGTTATTCAATTGGACAGAACTGCAATGAAAGTGATCGAAGAAATGGAAGATGTCCCGATCCATTTGTCCGTAGATGAGAGGGTATGTCAGTACATAGACATTGTTTTAACAGATATCCTGGATGCTTATGGTTTGGTTTTGAGCCAGGATTGGTCAGAAAAATTAGAAGGATATTTTGCATCAGACTAGTCACATGTGTGGTTGCCTTATAAAGGATGTCAGAACCAAATAAAGGTGTTGAGAGAACCTCAAATGAAGTACAATGTAACTCAGTTGTAAGGTAAGAATGAACTAGTAAACTCTGTGTTGAGAAACTATTTTACTGAACTCGAACCAGGAAATTACCAAGATGAAGAAGCCAACGGTATATTAGATATCCATCCCAATCTCCTTCAGTTTTCACGAGTTGCTAAATTTGATTGTAACATAGTATATTTAGTTTCAAATGTAGTTAGTAATTCAATTTCAGTAGGAGTAGAAAGTTTTTGAATTCTTTATTTTGATGGTTCTAAAACGTTGCAAGGATCAGGAGCTGATTGTGTCCTGATCGATCCAGAAAAAATAAACATTTTCTTTCATGTAGATTAGAATTTGAATGCACAAATAACACAGCTGAATACAAAGCATTAGTCCAGGGACTGAAAAAAACAATAGAATTAAAAGTAAAAAATATAAAAGTGTACGGAGATTCTGAAATTGTTGTTAAACAAATACGGAACAAAATTCACTACATATCACCACATTTAAAGGATTACCAAAATGAAGTTTGGTATTTATTAATAAATTTTCATGCATTTAATATTTCCTCAATTCTTAGAGAAAAAATGCAGCAGCTGACTTGTTAGCTACATCAGCTGCAAGGTTGGTACCTACAAATAATAGATGTTCAATTGAATTTCTTTTCAGGCCTTCTATTCCAGATAACATCACAATCTGAGGGTGTTTGATGATGATCCACAAATATTGGAATGTTTAATGAATAATGATACGTTTAAAGGAGCCGTAATAGATGACGAAGAACATCAAGCAGATCTACAGAAGGGAAATTTCATCTCGAAAGGAGTCAGAACTTTGGAACAGATGTTTGATTTAGATAACAAGTTCAGAAAGCCAGCGAATGTCAAGACACATAGCTCATATTTACAATTCGAATTGATAAATCTAGGGATAGAGGCTGAACCCAAATATGTGAATTTTGGAAAGTGTTGTTCACCTGGAGAGAAGAGTAAATTCATTATTTTATTCAAACAATACAAAGATGTGATTGCTTGGACTTACGAGGATCTCAAAACTTATGACACAAGAATCATACAGTATGTTATTCCAATCAAAGTCGGAATCAAGCCTTACCAACCGCCTCTGAGAAAGATGAATCCCAAACTAGAGCCCCTAATTCAAAAAGAGGTGAAAAAGCTGCTATATGCTAAAATAATATTTAAAGTCAGACATTCAGAATGGGTCTCTAACTTGGTACTAGTGCGGAAAAAGTATGGAGAGATCAGACTTTGCGTTGATTTCAGGAATTTGAACCGTGCTTTAGATAAAGATAATTACCCAGTCCCACCAATGGAACAAATACTACAAATGGTCTCAGGGTCTGAATTGTTTTCATTGTTAGATGGATTCTCTGGTTATAACCAAGTACTAGTCGCAGAAGAGGACAGGCTCAAGACCACTTTTAGAACCAAGTGGGGGACTTTTGCGTATAGGAGGATTCCCTTTGGACTCATTAATGCTGGAGAAACTTTCCAAAGGGCTATGGATATAGCTTTCCGCGGTTTGATTGGCCGTAGTGTTGTGGTCTATTTAGATGATGTTACAATATTTTCAAAGAAGAGAGAAGAACATGCATTTCATTTGAAACAAATTTTTGAGCGTTGTAGGAAATATGGCATTTCTTTAAACCCTAAGAAATGTGTGTTCGCAGTCACATAAGGAAAGCTATTGGGTCATGTTATTTCTAAAAAAGGGATCTCCATAGACCCAGAAAGGATTAAAGCCATAGAACAGATCCCTTTGCCCCATAATAAAAAAGGTATGCAATATTTTATGGGGACAATCAATTTAGTGCGAAGGTTTGTGCCAGACTTTCCTCAAATCGTCAAACCTTTGCAGCAAATGGTCAAGCAAAGTGTGTAGTTCAAATGAACTGATTCGGAGAATAATGCATTCAACAAGATCAACACATCCATTGCGCATGCACCATCACTCAAAATTCCAAATTTTGAAAAGGATTTTATTATTTACACTTTCGCTTGTAATGATTCATTAGTAGCAGTGATTATGCAGAAACATGATGGGGGAGATGAGTACCCCATATCATTTATGGGCACTGGTCTGCAAGGGTCTAAATTGAACTATCCTGCAGTTGATAAACAAGCTTATGCAGTTTTTAAGGCGGTGAAGTAATTTAGGCCATACATACTTAAGAACCGCACCAAAGTAATCGTCCGACACCTAGCAGTATGATCCCTTTTTGTACAAAAGGAGTTGGGAGAAAGTGTGAGGACCCTGCAGCAAACAAGTAATCAAAACACACGATATAGCAGCAGAACTCAAAATCACTTTTATATTAATCGCAAGCCACTTCGAGGGGGCAACCTCCTTTGAGCAAGCTCAATACAAAATAACTTCACGGTGCCTTCCTTGGCCTCAACACACACTTATATACTAAAATAGGTGCCAATACCATGGGTCAAAACCATGGGCCAATGTAAACTATGGATCAACAAATACTACAGGCAGCTTACAAAGCATATGCGCCTCACAACAATAACACAAACTATGGATCAACAATTACTATGGGACGACTTACAAAGCATATGCGTCCAACAACAATATACTAACATAGTAAAGAGAAGGATTGACATGGGTTCCTAACAGAAAGAAGCGTGAAACTGGGTGACTGCTTTGCAAGAATACGATGTTGAATTCAAACCAGCAACCATAATTAAAGAACAAGGAATTTGTAAACTAATGGCTGACAGTCAAAACAATGAAGATAACAGCTGGGATAATGAAGCTAATTTACACATGGTGGATGTATGTCCTCTATTCACAGCTCTGGACTCCTGGTATAGGGATTTAGTCCATTATCTTCAAGAAGGATATTTGCCGGAGAATTGGAATCCCAAGCAAAGAAGAGCATTACGTCTGAAATCAGCCTTATATCAGATTATTGATGGACTGTTGTTTAGAAAGAACTACGATGGAATCTTTCTTAGATGCTTGGAACATGAAAATGAAAAGAAGGTTGTAGAAGAATTACATGATGCACCTGCTGGAGGTCACTTTTCAGGAGACACAACAGCACACAAGATCTTAAGAGTTGGATATTACTAGTCGACGTTGTTTAAAGATGCTCATGCTCATGTTAGGAAGTGTGATACCTGTCAAAGAAGTGGTGGGAGGCAAGCCAAAGCAGCAGGACCGTTGAAACCAGTAATTATCTCAGAACCTTTCGAACAATGGGGGATTTATATTATTGGAGAAATCAATCCAAATTTGTCATTGCAGCCTAAATACATCCTGACAGCAACAGATTATTTTTCCAGATGGGTGGAGGCCATTCCGTTACAAAAAGTAAACGAGGATGCAGTTATGGATTTCTTGCAGAACCACATTATGACCAGGTTTGGGGTTCCAATTTCCCTGGTTTTTTATAATGCTTCATATTTTTCATCTATCGAATTGACTGCATTCGCAAATGAAAAGAGAATCAAGCTACACTATTCTATAAACTACTATCCGCAAGGAAATGGTTTAGCAGAATCCAAAAACCTGATTAGAATCTTAAAGAAAACAGTTATAGAAAATCAAAGGAGTTGGCATCTAGCTTTTCCTAATGCACTCTGGACTGATAGGGTCACACCAAAAAACTCCTTAGGTGTGTCACCCTACACTCTTTTTTATTGGAAAGAAGCTATCCTACCTCCTAATATTCTGTTGCCATCCTTTAAATTAGCCCAAGACTCTAGGGGTACTGATAATGAAGTCTTGCAAATCAGAATTCACAATTTGTTGAAGTTAGAGGAGTCTAGGTACAAAGCCAGAGAAATATTTAAGCATCAACAAGAGATGGTGAAGAGGTGGTTTGACAAGCACAAAGCCGGGAAAAGGGAATTTGAAGTAGGTGATTTGGTTCTTAAGTGGGATCACCTACATGATGAGAAGGGAAAGAACAATAAATTCCAGCAACTGTGGATAGGCCCTTTTTAGATTGCAGTGAAGATAGGCCCCTCAACTCACAAGTTGCAAGATTTACAGGGGTTCAAAGAGAAATTACCAGTAAATGGTTTAGTTCTCAAGCCTTATTTTTCTTAATAGTTTTGGTTTTGCTTTTCTGTACATAAATAAATGGTTTGATTTGTTTTGTTTTGCTTTGTTTAGATTAATTTCAGTTGGTTTACTTTTACTTGCTAAAGTTTTGATTGCTTGTAAATCTTGGTTTGTTTATGTTTCAATAAATCAACACGAATTTTGGTTTTGGAGTTCATCATAGTTCTGGATAAAATAAAATCTTTGATCAAAGACTGCCTGCTATATACCCATACACAATGTTTAAGGATTCTTCAAGACTAGCATATTATCTGAATGGATTATGAACACATTGAAGTCCTGCTTAATCCATGTCAAATAACTAAGGATAGAAAACTCTAGAGTACTATTTTGAGGCTCCATTCATTTAACACTAAATACTATCATAGGGGGGTTATCAACAAAAGACCCATGGAAAGGAAGCATGGCAAATAGTTGTATTATATTTAAATGATCCCATGCCGCAAATGAAAGCCAAAATGATAACAACAGTCAAAATATCCCAAGAAGCAAGTATGTATCAAAAAACACATACTCAACCAAATCAGTGTGAATAAGATTGCTAAAGTTCTTCTTCGTCCATGAGTTAAAATCAAAATATCTTTCGCACAAAAGGACTCTATAAATAGAGGTGCCTAAATTAAAATTCAGAAAGAAAGCAATTAGGTAAGAATCAAAAGGACAAAAGTCCAGAAGCACCAAAAGAGTGCAAATTGGCATGGGAATGACGAACAAATGGATATGTCTGTTTACCATATGTTACAATCCTGTGGTGTCTAAGTTGGAAGCTACCCAAAGGCAGAGGTAAAATAAAACTCATATCTTCAGCCTAAGAAGAGTTATCGAGACTTTTGAAATTCTGGTTCCCCTTCTTAAATTTGGACTATCATCAATGTTTAAAGTTCATAAATCTTTCATTCTAGAAATCCAGATATCTTGAAGAAATCTAATAAAGTGATACCGTCGAAATAGTTTGTTGTCTCAAAGGATAAGTTGTTCAGAGATCTATGTCCGCCAGGTAGTCACCAATTGTTGTAGCTGCAACTATTTTCCCCAAATTTTTTTATTTCTTAGGGTCCCCCCTTATTCTTTTAGTATTTATAAGGCTTAAGGATTTCCATGATTTTACCAAAGTTTTCCCATGGCTTGTTGTTTTCGAAAAATTTGAGTTTTTTGTCTGCTTATATCGGATGCATAGTCGACTAGCTTTTCGATGCATCGCATGCAGAGTTGACTACCTTCCCGATATGCCCATCGGGAGGCTTCCAAGGTTTTCTTCGATATATCAGATGTCATTTCATCTATTGTATCGGAGGCAGTTTGCCAATCTTTCGGAAGCCTAGTTTGGAGAGGTTTCGATGAGTCAGGTCTCCTTTTTCCTATCCTTCTCCAATATCCAATTAAGTTTGGTGAAATGTCTCGCCATATCAGCTGTGTATATGGGAATGAACCGAAGGTTTTAGTGGTTTCACTGGCCGACATTGTGGGAGCATATTGCCGATTCTATCCACGACTTCACGTTGCTCTCACCAATACTGAGATAGGTTAGTGATTTTGTCTGCTGATGTGTTTTTCATCCGAGGTCCTGGGCCTGAAGAGTTGAGTCGATCCGATATTGTGGGTTTTCATAGGAGTATGACTCCGACGGTGGGTTAATTTTTTCTTTCCCACCATGTTAATTGACTACTCCCATGGTCGAGCTTATAAAGCCATATTGTTTGTATGAGGTGTCATTATCACCGTGAGGTTACCCATTTGAGTCTGCGCACCTGTCAATAGCTTGTACAAAGCATTCACCAGCGGAGGTTGTTGTATGTCTAGGTTTCCCGCCATATTGTCTCCAGGTAGGATTCACTCAAATTTTTTATATGCCCATTATTATTATTTGTTTTCGACCGCATATATTTGATAGGGTTAGGTATTTATTTCCAACGGGGTTTTTTTTTTTGAACAGCGGTGGGTTTTCATTAGTTAAGGATTCAACCTATCTATTTTTGAACGCCGTTTCATTTGGCTGGTTATTTTCTTGCCTAGTCTCTGTGCGGCCATGAGTGCATCATTGACATTTGTTTGGAAAGCAAGGGTAGGGTGCAGACGAGCGTTTCTCCATTTGCACCGCCCCTTTCATTCTTGCATCATTTTAAACCCTAGGCTGTGCGGCCATGTCTCAAATGACGGTGTGTTTCCGTGGGATGTAGGAGGGGTGCATAGATGATAAGGGGTTTTGGGTTGTTTTTTTAGCAGTCTACAGTTTAGGGATTCTTTCTTTTTCCTCAGTCAAGTTTTCTACCCAGAGAAACAAGGTTGTTGTGAAGATCTACAGTTTTCCCTAACATAGGTTTTTGCAGGCTAGGGCAGATAGGTTTTGTCGGTTTCTTGTTGTTTCCTCTTGTACTAAAATCCTATTTATTTGATAAAAGAATTTAGCCAACATGCATATTGATGGGATGGTAATGTTCTGAATTTTTTGTTGTTGTGTGCAATGAATAGCTTGCTAGGAGTAAGTAGGAGTAAGTAGACTAAAATCATTTTGCTTGATTGTTACAGGCTAATCATCAGCACAGCAATATGCCACGAAAATAGAAAAAGAAGGCCCAAGCAACTGAGGAAGAACCAAAAGTAGAGATAATAACCATAATTGACGCTATTTATGAAGATACTAGAGCCATTACTGGAGTTGAGGCGGAGTATAAATGGGGAGAGGTATACACAATGATTTCAAACAAGAGTGTTCCAAAAGCCAGGTTTGAAGATATGCCTATATATGCCAATATTGAAAGATCATCCATTATGAAAGTGGCTACCAGACCTGAACTTTTCCCATGTTCAGAGGTGATAGGGTGGATTCTTCCTAGGGCAGATGTAACAAGGATGATACTGGCCAACAACGAGAGGCAAGGTTATGCTGCATATATCCCAGCCTATGTATCCATGGCTTATAATTTACCAACACCACAAACCTATTTGACTAAAATTTGGTTAAAGGAGCTCAATCTAGATATGGTTGAAACAGTTAAAAAAATGATGATCCCAGGTAAAAACTTCCGTATGAGGCCTTCTGGAGAGTACGAAACATCAACCCTCCACACTCCACACAGGTTCATTGCTTTGATGTTAAACATAATTTTCGGGAGGGCTAATGGAAAAATATTTAAAATAGGTTGGGTACCAGTAATATTTTTTGTGGCCACCCAAGGTATGATCTTTAATTGGGAAAATATAGTGTCCAACAGCCTGTCAACTTGTATAAGTGCAGCATTGGTAGGAGTGTCCCAGAAGAAGACATAATTTTATATGAGTTCAATTTTGATTGATTGCATCTTATATACTCAGCCATTCCCAGCATTGAAGTGTCAATGGGATAAAGACCGGGCCCCTATGTATGATGCCTATAAATTATTCTGGGATCACAAATATTATAGCCATTACAAGGAGATTTGTGAGAATTTCATTATTCCATTGTATACATTGATTTTCTTGGTCGAATGTAATTGTATGTCAAAGGAAGATTTGAAAGTTGTGCAAAACAACCAAAACTATTACTTGACAGAAGAAGGTTCATATTTAAGAATGTATGGTGGTTCAAGGGCTCCTTCCCTTCTACCGAGGTATGCTACAGACTATGTGATCCATAAAGAGGCTATGAGACAGTTGTACATTGAGGAAGTGGGAAATTTCCTTTTTGAGTAGAAGAAAGCAGTATATCTTGCAGTCCCCTTTTTTGTAGGAAGTTACAAATTTTTCCAAGGTAAAAACTGTAGCGGAATTTGTTAAGGAATTAGAGTATTTTCACTTCGATGAAATGCATTTCCATAGGAATGACTCTGAGGATAAAGTTGTTGATTATTGCACAGCAGCTGGAGTGCATTTTGAGTATACAAATTTCTTGGATAAAGATGAAGAGATCTTCCGGAATGCTCAAAACATGATAGCTTTGAGGAAAAGATTCAAATAAAAGATAGCTATTGTTGGTAAGAAAGGCAAAGCTGCTGAGAAAATAAAAAGGAAAGGTTAGGGGAAGCCCAAAAGGCAACGAGGGCAGCTTAGGATTTTTTGCTTTTTGTATAAATATAGGCAAGCTTTATGTATTGAAGGACATTTTTTCAAGCTATCTTTGTACAAAGTTATTGTAAGAAGAACTATTTCATCTTATAATAAAGAGTTTATATTTCCGGCTGGAGAAAGCACAGTGGAGTTTCAAATGCTTGACATAGACTGGTTGAATGTGAACTATTTCTTTTTCAGCTTGTTTCTATGAGCTATCTCTTTGTTTATCTGTCTACTCATATGCATGTATTCACAATATAAACAACTATTTGCAGTATTCTTAATGCATGTTATGCAATACATTACTCATTATTAATCACAGTATTGCTCCCTAGGGATAGGTTGGATAGTCTTATTTTTTTTTTTCTTTGTTTAGGATTTAGAAGCGAAAGAGGTAAGATGAGAGGTAAGAATTTGCGCATCACATTGTGACACTTTTCGTTATCTCTATCGATTGCGCTTAGCTAGGCATGTGCATATCATACCTAAGCATAAAACTAAAAATAAACTTAAATAGTGGAGCAAGCTACAACCGTTAAAATAAGCTTTAACCGTTACTTGACCTACAGTAGCTAAACCGTAAACTAGACAGATTCCCCATACCAAACAATAATGAGCTAATTGGGAACATTTATTGGGGAGAATCCCTACTGTTACTGTTGTTACTTGCAATTTCCCAGGCCTCAACATAATGTTGATATTGTTTTTATGGAAAGAAGTTCCTCTAACCTTGATAAGCAATTGAGAACTCTAAAGGATTTATGCTCTAACAAGGGCATCATTTTTAACATTGACAAAACAAAAGTAATGATTATGAAGTCCAAGAAGATCACTTATGATAACATTAGATATGACAATAACAACCTAGAGGAAGTTTCTTCCTATAAATATCTCAGAATTTATATTCATCACAAACTCAACTGGAACTATAGCATTGAGAAAATGATTAATGGTGGGTAGAAAACTTATTTTAGTCTTGAGAACAACTATAAATCAACTCACTTTATGATGTGGGATAAAAAAAAGATCCTCTTTGAAACTCTTGTCACTCCCATTATCTTGTATGAATGTGAAGTTTCTGGGTGTAACGTCTCTAGATAATCCTAAAGAAAGATTGAGCAAATCAAAAAGTGTTTTATAACATATAAACTCAAAATTAAAAACAATACGCATTATCCCATCCTTCTTATAGAATAAGGGCGCCTTACCCCCATAGGGAGCATCGCTATGAAAAGGTACTTGATGTACAAGTGCAAGATAAATGAAATGAGATACCAGAGACTACCTATAATTGTTTTATATTCCAGTCAAGAACATCTATGGGTCAAGAAAGGTTGGCATAAAAGAGAACATGGCTTGGTTAAATCATTGGGGGATAGACAAAAATGCAACTTTGCAAAATATTAAAAACATTAAAAGTACACTTACATCTAAGGGTAAAGAAAAAAATATGAGCCGAAAAGGATTTAGAGGCTAAAAGGAAGCTAAGATACTACAGGGAGGTTATTAACCTTGATCTAAAAGACCAAAAGTATCTCTCTATTTTAACTAGATTGAAGAAAAAAACTAACCACCAAAATAAGGACGAACTCTCATGAGCTTCGTAGTGAAACATGACGTTGTACAATTCCAAAAACATTGTCGGATGATAGGATTTACCATCTCTGTGTGACCAAGAGAGAGTTGAGAATGAAAGTCACTTTCTTTTAGAGTGCCTTGTGTACAACCACATTAGAGCACAATTTCTCAATCTTTCAATTATAATACTAACCTCTCTAATTTTCTAAGTTGTTAAAACTATGGTGATCTCGGTACATTCATTTCTAAGCTTTTTAAGCATAGAAATAATGTGTTATAACAAACAAAAAGCTTAAGCATAGAAATAATGTGTTATAACAAACAAAATAGTTTCTTAAGATTCAATAGATCAAATTGGTTTTAGTGAACACTAACTATCATCATTACCATCATCATAAAAAATATTTAACATTATTTATTTTAAAAATATAATTTTCTTTAAAATATATTCACTATTAACCATTATACCTCGCCTTTAACATTATTTAAAAATATATTCGTCTTTCAAGATATAGGGGCTATTATTTACCATCAGATACTTGAAATATGATTCAAACAAGCTAGTATAGATATGAGAAAAAAGGGAGAAAAAAAATAGTATGATTCAAACAAGCTAGTATAGTTCTCACAAAGAAGAAAAATAAAGTGAGATTAAAGTTTATAACCTTGTGTTTTAATGTAGATTTACATACGATTTATGAGAGAAACGATTTTGTTTTACATACAATTTTTGAGAGATGATTTTTTTTCAAAAGCAAAAGATCATCTTTGGAGGAGTGTAATAATAATTAATTTAAAACTAGTTCACGCCAAGCTAATTCATGGGAAAGTGAATTTGATTGTAACTTACTTTTCTATATGAAAGAAAAATTATAATCTATTGATATTTAAATAAACTATTTTTTTCAAATAAAGTGAATTTGATTGTAATTTTTTTTAAGGAAAGAACAATTATAACTTATTTATATTTGAAATAAACCAATTTTTTATAAGATTTAATTTATTTGAAAAGTGACTAAGGTTTTTTTATGAGTTTTGAAAGTAAAAACTTTAAACATCAATTGATGATATAAAAAAAAGACATATATAAATAAAGTATATATGTGTCCCAAAAAACCACATGACATGAAATGTCAAATCATCAAAGCAAGAAACTACTTTATGTGTGTTTATCAATCAATCCATATATCACATAAAATGACTTGAATTGATTTCAATTCTCTAGTTTCCGATATGTGTCATATTCCTTCCTCAAATTCTAGGCCTCTCTTTAACAATAAATTTAGGTGTAACTTTTCTACTCGACCATTTGCACCGATCGGACGACTTGGCTCGCGTGAGCTGTCACATCACACGTTGTTGGTCGTCCGATCGGTGCAAATGATCAGGTAGAAAGTTTACTCCATAAATCTACTTCAGAATTCCTTTCACAAAAGATGTAATAAATGGTGACAGACTGAAAGGTCTCCATCATCCAGTAAGATGTTTTTTTATTGCAACATCATACTACATAAGCGCATGAATTTGAAATACTTCTCGTTACAAGATCTCAGGAAATATTTCAAAAATCAATAACTAAGATAATGACTTAGTTATTCAATATTTTTAATGTCATAATGACTAGTAAGTAGCTGACATATCAAAATAAAGTATAAAATAAAGTCATATGAAATGAAGTAAATCATTTAAACTATAATAAAATAAGGTTATGTGGTAGTGCCGAATTCATTTTCTTCTTTTCTTTATACTTGGTGTCAAACTTTTATTGATGCTTCTCTTGTAATTGCAATCGAAATGTTGACAACTACAATTGATATTTCAATAAGTTGCAATGCAACACTGCAAGTAGGCATAAAATATTTAAGGAAACCATGCAACCATCTAAATTGCTATTGATTTAAAAATCTCTCAAATATTGATTTGTAGCTTATTATAGTTGTACATATTACAACAAAAATGATTATAGATGTACTATCTTTGAATTCCATAATTAAAAAATTTAGAAATACAAAATTTGTTTAATAAATATTAAAATATGGAATTTTGAAGCTCCATTCTTGTTTTCATAACTCTAATTCATAAATTCTCATTTAGAAATACATGTCTCACAGATAAAGACAAAACATGTCTCACTCTTTTTTCACATTTATCGCCAATTGGATAAGTAAAATATGTTCCTTTCCATCATAATATCAAAGTGGAAAGTATAAATCCTCCGAACTTGAGAAAATTTTCTAAGTTTTGGATTACTTAAGCTCTCCTCAACCACATGTCAAATTTCCCAAGATTGTCTGTTCAAGGCCAAACCTTTTAGCCTTGTTGTTTCATACTTTTTACTTTAATCTCATTTCACAACTAACTTATTTGTTAGAGTATATTGTTCCCAATACCGCATGCCTTATTTCCTCTGCACACATTGGTAAAGTCAAGGTAAGATGTGTACTGGTTAAAGGCACCTGAGTGGGCCCAATGGTTAAGAGCTTGTGTTATCTCCGAGGAGGTCACAGGTTCAAAACCGGCGGGGGGTAGGGATGCCTATTTAGCCCGT
>LPNX010081071.1:288013-303552 GCA_001517045.1 Pseudotsuga menziesii
GGCTATTGCCATGGTTAAAAAAAAAAGATGTGTACTGGTTACTACGCAGAGTCAAATTACACGAGAAGTCTAGAAGAGCGAGGATTTCGCCCGACGGTGAGATTCCGGGCTAGATCTTCCAGCTTTAAATGGGCCTGGACCTGCTTGGCACAGTTATCTCTTTATTTTAGGCAAAAGCTATCCGTTGAGCTGTAGAGCATTTAATGTGGCTGCAGCAGGCTTGATGACCCCGCCAGGCACTGTTACTGCTCTATTTTGGGCAAAAGCACTGTTACTGCTCTATTTTGGGCAAACTGCTCTATTTTGGGCAAAAGCTATCCATTGAGCTGTAGAGCATTTAATGTGGCTGCACCAGGCTTGATCACAGTTGGATCTTGAACAAGTCAAGATCCAACGATCATGACGCTTACAACAATGACATTAAATGCTCTGCAACTCAATGGATAACTCTTGTCTCTATTTTGTGGACTGTCAGGCACTCAATCCGTCTATCAACTCCAGCTCTACGTTCAATGAATGGCGTAGTTAATGGAGGTTGGTGGCTTAGTTCATTACACTAAACTCCCTTCGGCTCCCTCCCGCGGCCCCCCAAACTCATTTCGAACTATGCTCTGTTGCGAAGCTACCACACTCTGCTACGTAACAGTCTCTACCAAACTCAACATTTTTCGCCAGATTCATTTCTCTGCTTTGGAGAGTTGGAGGGAGCCGTAGGCCATCGCCTTGTCATCTGAAGGATCCGATCAGAACCGATTCGTGTCACTGGATAATTGAGCCATTCCAGGGCTACAATTGTAGCAAAGAAACCAAATCCAATGTGAGAAAATTTCCTGTTCGAACCACACTGAAATACACAATGTTCAAATCCTATAATATCATGTTATTGTTTAGGCGCACATGCCCAACAATCTAGCACAAACCAAACCATTCTTTGGTTCCAAAATTCCGCTACTTAGTAGACTAAGGTACGAAATTAAACCAGAAGAAAATAAAAATAAATTAATAACATGAGGTACTAATGAGGCCAAGAGGCAACGACGGATTGAGTTAATTCGTCCATACATTAAGTGTATGATAAGAAAGGAGTGGCTTCAAGAGGGAAGCATGTGGAAAGAATAAGTTCTTGAAGTTATTGAATCAAATGCGAATTTCATTGAATGGATGCGCTTTCCATTCACTTCACCGTTGATGATTATGTGCCTTCCATTCACTTCCCCGTTGATGATTATGTGCCAAACTCAGTAGTAGATCACAGAAATTGTTGGATTTTGATGCATATTGAAAGTGAACTCATCAGCTAAAGAAATCATTGGATTTTGATGTTCCTGGAAACTGAAATTATCTCATCTAAATAAAGCAGGCTTTTAAAGCCACCTTTTCTAAATCCAGGGCAATGATTATGGATCGAAGACAAGGTTGTAAGCTAAAATTGGTTGAGGTTGAACTTGACGTTGAACAATTCATAGTGGATTTGTTAGTGAATTGTTTGGTAGAGTGGCTGGCAGATAGTGCCATTTGGCTTTGACAGAACAAGAGAGCACTGAGTTGTCACTTAGAGAATGCTAACATCGAGTTTTGTTTTGGGAATATAGAAGAATAACAACAGATCAAACAGAGAATTACACTAACAACAAGACAAGTAGAGCAGAGAATCTGAATTTGTTAACATGAAATATATTCCAAATAGAAAAAAACAAGAGAAAGAGAATCTATGAATCAATGATGTTATGAACAAATTGTTCCATAATTATAAGGACATCCAATCCAAATAGGAGGGAGGAAGGAAATCCATATAGATAGAACATATAATTGTAATAATGGATGTGGTGAATTATAATAACTCTTATTATAGTATAGGTACTCATTGACTGGTTATGACGTTGAGGGATTATGGCCTTTGATTATTGCTCATTATGTATTGTATAAGTTTGTGATGTATGTTACTAGGTTGATGTACATTTCAAAGAACTAATAGCCTACATGCAGCTTTTATTAACTTTGAAGTGATTGCAGCTTTTAATAACGGAGAGGTTCACTACCTAGTAAATTTATTTTGTATGTTTGTCTATTTGGAATTGGAATGGGCTGAACAATGGCATGAGCTCACAAAACTTACTCAGGTTCCATTTCCTATTAAATTGATGAGTTTGTATTAGTTGGATAGTTTTAGAAGTTTCACTTACAATGTCAAATCTTTCTTTGCAAGATGTGGATTGTTGAATTCTGATTGGTCATTAATGAAAGTCAGGCACTTTGTGAAGCTATGAATTGAAAGCCATTAATAAATCCAAAGCAAGTATAATCACCTCAAATTCCCTTATAGCTTCTCTTCCTCCATTCCTATTGTTGTTTAGCTTTTATTTCAGTTGTCCATTCTTGTTGGCTTAGGCATGTTAGTATGATTTATATGTATGTTTAGAATTATGTAACTGTTTTTCTTTATTTTCCTCCATTCTTATCTGTAAGTGTCATGGGTGTTAGTTCAAAATATATCTTTACTTCTGATATAGTATAGAGACTTTGTAGTGAGGAATGATCTAATTTTTAGTTTAATAATTAATGGGTAATTTGGTGTTTGATTGCAGACTTTGCAGATTCCAAAGTGAGAAAGATCCCATGCTGATCCCAAAATAGTTTGTTCTATCATATTAGGTGGGGGAGCTGGGACACGGCTTTTTCCTCTCACATGGAGAATAGCCAAGCCAGCTGTAAGAATTCGTGTACTTCCATATGATTTTTTACTCAATGTTATCTTGGCTTTAAGATTTTAGCCTCACTATAGAATTGAAGCATTGTTTTATTTTTTTTGTGTTTCTGGGTCAAATGAGAAAATATAATGAACATCAAAAGGGTAATCTCAATTGTACATTAGTTATCCTTCAAACTTGGAAAAGCAAATGAAACTACATTTTAAAGAAGTCAAATAAAAATTGAGATTCCTTTTCTTTCTTTGTTTTATTTCTGAAAACATCAATTTTGTTTGTTTGTCTTGTTTATGCAAACATCAATTTTTTTATATACACATTGTCAATTGAGTTTAGTTAGGGTGGTTGAGAGGAGAAATGCAAACAAGCTTGTTGCCAAGCTATGGGATTATTATTATTTGTGATTCCAACAAATGTAATGGGAAGTTGTATCCACATTTTAGGCATTGTAGATTGAAAATGATTGAATACATTGAAAACGTTTAAGTGCTTAAATTGTTTCTCTTGAATGAACAATAAATCTAAAAGATTATAATTGTTTTCATCTTGTCCCTAGTTAGAGAAAAGATGTTTCCAAGTCAAACCACCAGTCTGCAGTTCATTATGCAATCAATTAATTAAGACATGAGTTGGCAACTCTGGTGAACCCTTTTGCAATTGCATTCAAAATTCTGTAGGGATAGATTTGAGATGCAAAAGGGTAGCTAGATCTTTTATAATTTTTTTATCAACATATAGACTAACTGATGTTGGACTAGATATTAGATAACAAAAATATAAAATACAGATTGGGATGCCACCAGTTCTACCATAAAATCTCATGAAAGCCTTTAGTTTTAACGATTTTGAAATTAGCATGTATAGACTGGATAGGCAGAAAACAAATTATAACTTGATCTTTTTTCTTGAATTGTTATGTTGATTCAAATTTAATTTTAAATTTTATCTATCTACAGTGCATCAAATTGGCAGTATGCTACTGATCAATTTGTAAAGAAACTTCACGACAAAGTTATTGTCCACTATAAGATTTACTGCCTATTCTTTTTGTTGATTTTAGTACTTCTTCCAATTCATATTAATCGATCATAGAAGATTTCACTTGGATTGGAATTCAACACATTCTTATGATCATTTTAGGTTCACAATGCAGTGCCATGGATTCATATATGTGTTCTTCATACATGCCAAAATGACTTTGAAGTACACTAGGTTGTGTTAGTACAAGTCTAAACTAATTGAAATTTGATTTTCTATCAATATGCACAGTTTAGAAGTGACAAAGATTAGATGTAAGATACCCCAATGTATGTCACCTCCTTTGATTATATAACCCATAGCCCCATAAGAGATATGACCCAGCCAGTTAGATTGTGGTTTTCACAGTATTGATCTAGGTAGTTGCATGAGACCATAATGGACACAAAGGTGCCCCTGAAGCTTTTTATTCATGTTCATTTTTGCTTGAATTTTTTTTAGAGTTTGATTAAAGTCACTATTATATTACAGCATATCATGCACAGGATTTTGAAGAGTAGAAATGTCCTTGATGAGGACATGAGGTGAAAGGTTTCCAACTTTGGGCGTTCAAGACTCATTAGAGGAAATTTGGGGTCTAAAATGGGCCTTATAAGAAAACGTGCCAAAATAAGTTTTTGTGAGTTGGAATTCAAGAACCAATAGAATTTCAATCAAACGAGTCAACCATAATGGTTGAATTGACAAATTTGTCATAAAAAAAAACTACTTTTTTTGTTCGTATTTTCGACATGTCTCCCTGTGTTTTTACTCAAATTTCAATCAGGAGAGCTCGTTGGATGCGGAATTTGATTATGCATCCAACGAGTACCCACACTGCATACTTTTGACGGACCCCGCTACCCCAAAAACAAGAAATACCTGAAAAAACGTGATGATCTACATACTTTTGACGGACCCCGCTACCCCAAAAACAAGAAATACCTGAAAAAACGTGATGATGACCATCATCACGTTTTTTTAGGTATTTCTTATTTTTGGGGTAGCGGGGTCCGTCAAAAGTATGCAGTGTGGGTATTAGTTGGATGCATAATCAAATTACTCATCCAACGAGCTCTCTCGATCGAAATTTGAGTAAAAACACAGGGAGATATGTCAAAAATACGAACACAAAAACTAGTTTTTTTATTTTTTCCTCCAAAATTAATAAATATTATTTTATTATTTTAACTATTATTTTATTATTTTCCTTAGGAGGCCCATTTTAGACCCCAAAATTCCTCTAATCTAGTAGCAGAAGGATCAATTTTTAAGGTAGAATGATGTCTAGTCTACATGAGCTTCATAGCACATGAGAATGTATTTCATAATGATAAGATTGTTGATCAATGTTGAGTCAGAGCAATGTTTAAGGTAGCACATAGGAAACTGATTAAGTATTGACTGCAGACATACTCCACTACACAAAGATTCAGAAAAATCAAGTGCTTTCCAATCCTGGAAGCTTAACACTCTTCCTTTCAAGGTACAAAAAAATTATATTCTATTTTAGAAGGTATTGGAAAGGAAATTGTATTGTTCCATAACTTATTATTGCATGTGAAACCTTAATAATGAAATATCAGATGTGTTTAAGTTAGAGTTGTTTGAATGGTTTCATAACGCACAGATGAGAAGGTACGTAAAGGGATTGCATGAATGATGGATTTAGAAGATTGATTGATTTTGAATGTTGATTAATGATGGCCTTGTTATGAATATTTGTTTATAGTAACTCGGATAAAATAACTTGCCAGAGAGGAATCAAGAATGCTTTAGTACACATATATGGATCTTGTAAGCAAAAAGAGAGGCAAAGGTTTGTGAACTAATGATCAGTGAAGAAGGTAAAGCACAATAAGTGCAGGAACAATTGTGTAAGTACATGAACATAAGTGTGATTCTTGAAGACAGAGGATGATTGTGAATCTTCCAAATAAGAATGGTAGGGTGGTACAGGGGAATTGTTTTAGTGCTCCAACCCCTGGTATTTCTCTCCTCAAAGCTTCATAATCATTTAAAGCTTCCTCAAATTGTTCAAGTTGTTAACAATAAATATTTAAGAAGTCATGATTATTAGTGAATTTTTTTTAAGGCAAATATATGGCTCCAGCAAGCAAACACATGAAACCAAATAGAAATTTGATCAAGATCATCAAAGGATAAATTCAGAGCATCAGAATCAAGGAGACTAAGTTTGGCATTGTTGTATGCATAATTATTATTAGACTGATTATTCATGCATATGTCATCTAATGTATTATATCTTCTTGGAATTGAGAAAAGTTAACCTACAAACTACAGTCTTGGAATTTTCTTTTTTCAATAGAGATATTTGCTGCAATTGTGTTTCTGCATAATCTAGATTTCTAATGTGTTTACATATTGTATGTAGGAATTATCACAAAATGGGAAAGCGAGGCAAATGGGAGGCCATCATGGATCTTGAGGTACAAGACCTCAAAGAGAAGGTCACGTTTTCTAGTAAAGACTTAGTTTGGATTGAAATATATCGAGAAAACCAAAGTATCAATCGGGTTTCTTTAGTCTCTTCACGTAGAGTTGTTGATTTTATTAGAGGGGAGGAAACAAACCCCAATGCTCCATGTACTTTCCTACACTACCAAAACAAACAACCTGGAGAAAGGAATAGTGGTGCCTTACTATATGAATTGTAAGTATTTTGAGAGTGCATTCTCTACTTAATAGTCTTCGTGCTGCATTTAGCATTCATAGTTTTTACTAATGTTTCAAAACTCTCTATGTAGTTATCAATGTTCATATGGGCCAAACGACAGAAGAGGAGAGAATTTAGCTAAATGAAAGACTTCACATAAGAGGGGCTGCTAATGCCACTTCATTGTAAAATTTATGGTTCAAATTCCTCTTAAAAAAAATATTGACTTACAATATGTATGAGCATGAAGATGAACAAGGATGGCCATGTCATGGAAAACTTGACACTTCAAGTGAGGCAAGGACATTGCCTAAGCCAAAGCTAACGAAGGACATCGTTGCCTATGTGGAGAGTTGTTACCTTTTGGGAGTGTCCATTGATTCAACATATAAAATGCACATCGACAGGCATGTTGACATGGATCCAATAGTTCGAGATAGAGATTTCTTCCTATCTAGGAAATATATTGTCAACATATATAATCAGTTGATGAAGGGTAAATACCAACTCCACCAAAAGGATGAAATGAGTGTCAACTTATGCTATAAAAAGCGACCAGAAGATCTTTTTTTTTACCAAAATCCCAATGGTCCAGGTGTCCCTTTCATAATGGGAATTCAAACAAAATGGATGTTGGATACCATGGTCAAGCTATCCCACAATAGCATAATAGCCATGGATTCAACGTTTAGTACAAATAAATATGGAGTAAGTTGAATGTCAATGATTTAATATGCATATTAGAATTGTATCCATTCAATATGACCAATGACTTGAATTTGACATTACATGTTCTTTGAATATGGCAGTATCAGCTTTACACACTCATGGAATTTGATGAAAAACAAAGCGGAGTTCATGTAGCATGGGTTGTGGCAGAACGAAATACATCAGCTGATATTGCATTATGGTTGGAGCAGCTCATGCAGCAGTGTTACCAAATCCGTCCTTATTGGAAAGTCAATGCTTTCATGGTTGTTGATGCATTGGCTGAAATTTCATCTTTGAGGTAACTTTAATATTCTTATGTGCAATATAGCTTGCATTTAATTCTAATAATATCACATTTAAATGCATTTAATATGGCAAGAGGATCATAGGGTGTGAAGTGATCTTGTGTGTCTGGCATGTACGGAGGGCATGGAAAAAAATGTGAACAATTTGGTCTGTAATAAAGAAAAAGCAAATGATATGTTCAATGACTTAGGATTCATCATGAAACATAGTTCCAATGATGATGTGGATGATGCAATCCATGGATTTTTTATCAAATTTACAGAAGAAAATAAGTTCTTAGAATACTTCCAGAAGAATTGGGTTGTCGGGGACAAGTTTCGTAAGTGCACAAACTTTCCTTGTTTTTTTGTCTTTCATAAAGATGATTTACCTACACTAACTTTGTTCCTTACATCTATGGATGTGGGTGAAAGGATGTCGAGATTTACCTCATGCTAATCAGAGACTAACAATTTCATTGAGTCGTATCATTGTTACTTGAAGACCAGATTTCTATGTGACTGAAGGAAGAAGTGTGCTCGTAGGATGGATTGGATGATGTACATGCTCTTAACAAGTGTTGAACCTTGTTATCGGTTCAAGGAAATTTTGAAAAAGGAAGGATACTTGAACAATTATAAGAAAGAGAAGCAATTTGAATCATCTGTCGAAAAGACTAGAAGAATACTAGACAATTATTGTTTCCCTCATGAGAGCACACCTCAAGCTTATTGGGTGAGGAGTCAAAGTATTCACAATAAGAAATACCTTGTCAATTGATATCTTGCAGATTTTATAGTGTGCGAATTTCCATGGTCTATTCGTGGGAATATTTGAAAGCATGCCATAAAGGTCAATTGGTTATATTTCAACTCAAGCAATTTAGAACCATTCTGTCATCATGATGTAATGGCTAACACATTCAATGAGCTTCCTGACATAAGTATAGATCCCCACAATTATAGTGTAGATGTCAACACTGATCTTGTGGCCACCGATAGTGTTGAAACAGATGTGCAGGCACTTTATTTCGCTAGAGAGGAGTTGTTTAGATACTTGCCTTTGATTCAAAATAGCCCCCCTACTACATTGACCAAGACGAAACAGTTGACTGATATGGTGAAAAAATGTTGGAAGAGGCCAACAAGAAACACCTTATGGATTTTGAATTCACACTTGGGGTGGATGCTCTTGATATGTCTTTGAAGAGGAAGAAGGTTTCCTAAGCCCTAAAAATAAACATAGAAGAAAAAACAACACAGTGGAATGGAAATTGATTTGAATGTCCCTGCATTGGAAGAAGAACCATTTCAATTTCACTACCTCAACAAACGAGGACGTCCTCCAGCAAAGAAAGCACTATCCATGGTGCCATATTAGTTTCAAAGATCAATGAGAGTAATGGGTTTAGATTAGTATTGTTGGGGAAAAACATTAAACAAATTATAAAATATATCCAATGATTTAATTGTCAACCCGGAGAGAGCGTAAAATTGTGAGGTACAAACAAAATATATGCAAGGGCAGAGTATTGCTAACTTATTCTACAATTGAAATTGAATTAAGTTTGCAAAATCAGGAAATGACATGAAGAGAAATCTAAAACATGAAATTGCATGAAATAAACTGATACAAAGCAATCAACATTTAACTTGTGAGCTCACATAAAATCAACACAACTAATTCATAAACAAGACATCAAAATATGGAGAGATCAAAATATCTATTCTAAAACATGAAATCTATTACAACAAGATCAAATCCATGACTATCTCAAAAGATCTAAACTATTCCCTACTTCCAAACCACTAGAGAGGCCTCTAACAAAATGAGGAGAGATCCCTCCTATTTATACATGAATTCAAGATAACTAATCATAATTACATATCCACTATTCTCTCAACTTATCCCTCAAAATCCTCAACATTTCCACTTTTCTCTCAACTTATCCCTTCAAATCCTCCAACAAATATTGGATGAGATATTCTCTCCACATTTCCATGATCTTCTCCTTGAAATTAGCCCACATCTTGAAGATAAAATTCGAATTTGAGGCTAGGTGGTGATTTTTGAGCTTGTTAAAGTCTTCAGATATACCTGTGATCATCACCAAACTCACCCAACTTTAAAATATAATGAAAATATGTTATTTTTCTCAATAATTAACCACAAATTCACTCAAAATAATAAAAAATAAATGATTTGGAAAATGGTGATATAAACCCATATTTATTATGAAAGTGGTGAATATTAATGGTTTTATGGAAGGATAAAATAGGAATACGATGACAAATGCTATATAAAAGATGAATAAAATGTGGCATTTTTGCAACTCAACATTCCCCCCAACTTGACTGGTTGCATGTCCTCAGGAAACTATGCATTGATTTTTTTTAAAACTTTTGGCTTTATAGATGAGCTTTTCATTATGATGGCATGTAACAGTAAATCATTCCATGATTTGAAATGCATGAGTAGCAGCAATTTTCCTTATGGTTGGTTCTTGTGTGACAACCATAAGTGTAACAAAAGTTGGTTCTTGTGTTAAAAAAATTTGCTTTTTTTACTTGTATTTTTGCTGCAATGCATAAGATTTAAAGGTATACATGCATTAGAAATAATGAACCATCACTGTATATTAGAAAGCCTTTTCTTCATATTAGGAATTATGCCAATATATATAGCATAATTTGGGAAAAACATGTTGGTTAATGGTAAATGATACGATGAATATGTAAAATAGTAATGAATAGTCCGCACTCGCCCGTCGCCCCCCCCCCCCCCCCTCCCCCAACTTAAGATGTCTTAGGTTCATGAAAATGAGTAAGGTAATGTAACATGGTGAGGCAATTTTCCAAATTCATTCATTTTCTAGCATTTAAGGAATTACATAGTTAAAGATTAGAAAACAAGATACCTCCACTTACCCAAAAAGTTGATGAACTTATGCAATAGGAATGTGGCTGTTGCTGCTGAATAATAGAATGTGAAGTGAAGGATTTGAACTGCTGCTTGGTTGGATAAAGTAAAAGATGAGAGCTGAAAGTAGAACTATGGTACTCTCATATGGTTGAAGTATGTTGCTGTAAAACTGTTGATAAGAGTCATGCAAAGTATATAGTCTTCACCTGCTACAAAACCCGATGGTACAATTCTTACCATGCGAATAAATGTGTCAATGTCAAACATGGAAAGAATTCATTGGATTATCGACCATTGATGAATGTCGTTAACTAATGTGAGGCAATTTCACCATTGATGTCAATGAGTGCCAAGGTACCTAAGTACATCTTGCAGAGCGTGAATAGATGAACTGATGTCGAGCCACTTGTAAGATATAACGATCAAGGGACATTGATGTATTCTCATTATTGTCAGCGAGAGAACTTGCCATTAAGGCATGCAAGCCTCAAGGAACTAACAATGAACTCTAGTCTCTATCCCAGATAAGGTGCCGAGGTCAATGGGGAAAGACTTGTTGAAAGGTGGGCCTTAAGGAATCCCACATCAGTCAACACGAGTTGTACATAATGAGTGGTAGGAATATAGATGAAAGATATGAGGGTCAAAAAGTTTTTATGGCAGGGATAACAAAGCAATGTATTCATGGAAAGGAAGTTGAATTGTTTTATTCGGAAGGAAAAAGATAAACTGAAAATGAGGAAAATGTGTGCGACTCAGAAAGGTAGACATGCGGGAAGTCATGATGTATAGCGGTAGTGAAAACGTAGACTCTGACATGGATGACGAATAAGCTTGGAAGGAAAAAGGGTAAGTAATAATGACATGGTGTAATTGATTTCTGAAAGACTTCTTTGTAGCAGCAAAATGTCATGACATACATAATGGAAACTCAACTTCTTCAAGCTTTCAATGGAACATTTTTCTGAAAATTTCCTGCGATTTTGGAAATTATTTCTGCATGCCATTTGTTCGTCTTTAAACCTGCAAAAGGTTAGCATTTTCCTGCAGCAAACTTGCAAGAGCATTGAAAATATATAAATTATGTCCTTAACAAAAGTTAAAGAAAATAAATAAAATGGTCTTATACCTGAAAGTAGCAATGCATATTAAGCAACCCTTCTTGTCAAAACCTGCTTCTGAGTAACTTGCGAAAACAAGTTAGCGCAACAATCATAGAATTTTGAGAATATTTCAAAATAATTTTAATTTATGATTTTATTTGTTACCTAATACTTTTTATTTTATTTATATGTTTTTACCTTTTACTTTTATTTTATTTTTATCATAATTCTTTTATTGTTATTTCTGAAGTTGTTTTTGTTTATATATTTTTAAATTTGATTTTACAAAAGCAAATTTTTATGTATTTATTTTAATCTTATAAGTTTATGTATATAGATATGAATATCAATTTTATTATGTCAATTTGTTTTTTTTAATGTTTTTAATTGTTTTGCAACAAAAATCAGAGTTTTTACATCTTCCTTATACAAAGATTAATCCGTCTTCATGTAACGACTGAGAAACAGAGAGAGAGGGTCGACCCTTTCAGTGGTCAACCCTTATGTCACAAGGTACAGGTTTAACAACTTTTAGGTTTGTATGTATATGTATAGTTTTTTTTTTGTATCTAGAGTAATCGAAAACTAGCCGGTTTCGTACTCGCGTGACACGGGGTCGATTCCAACTGCTACCACTATAACCTCTAGGAGAATACGCTGACCCACACAACGCATCTTAGGTTGCAATGAGGTTTGAACCCTTGACTTGATTAACAGCCCGTACACTTTAACAAGTACACGGTTGCCAATTGGGTATGTATATGTATAGTTACTTTAAATATAATTAATAATTATACCTATATTTTAATTATTTATATTTGTATTAATTTTTATATCTAATTATATTAAACTTTTAAAATTATATTTTAAAGTTTAATATAACTACATATACATATAATTAGAAATTAATACATGCATATATAAGATAAAAGAGGTGAAAAATAACAGTCGTAACTATACAAAGATGTTGTCATAGCTTTAGATCCAAATATAATATAAAAATGTGATACATTATTATATATGTGATTGGTAAATAATTTAGCCCTAATAAATATCATAAAATATAGAGATTAGCGGGTTAACTGAGTCGAAGGTGCATAATCATCCACATGCATGGTTTATATGAAGATCATAACAAAATTGAAGCAAACACCTACCTCCCCCACATTGAAGATGTGTAAGGTCCCACTGTGCAAAAATACAAATTAAGAAGAAAGCTTGGTTGCGACAGCAGCTAAGCTTTCTATTTCAAAGACGCATATTAATTTTATTAATTTATGTTTGACCTAAAAAAAAAAATTATTATTTATTATTATGTATTTTAATATTTTTTAATTATTTATTGTTTTATATACATATATGCATATTAACTATCTAAAAATAAATAAAAGAAAAAATTATTCTAATCTATAAATGTTATAAAAAAAATTTATGCTAATCTAATTTGATATAGTAAACTTCTTATTCCAAGTTTATTTGTGATTTTTTTACAATTGTTATATTTTATTTTTATGGCTTTGTGTTTTATTGAATAACCACCCAAAGATTATATATATATACTTGTTATTTTTTAATTGTTTTACCATGAGAACAAAATAAAAATAAAAAAATAAAAACAACCTAAATAAATCCCTTATTATTTACTTACTCAAACCCTATCCTGCAAATAATATGGTTATGTGACCCCTTTTTATATGCTTGCTAGCATTATGTTTGGGGGCTATTCTGTAATAGAGTTCATACATCTTCTGTGTAAGAGTCGTAGCTCTGTGTGATTGTTGAGTTAATTGGTAGTTGTAGCTGCGCGCATGCATCCGTTGCTAAAATAAATAGGAATTATAAATGGATATGTTCATATGTAATGATCAAGAGAATATGGGAATTGAGAGTTCCTATCTCTTATGCTCATGAGATTGTATTAAATCCTACGGTACTTAAGCGATAGTGTTTTAGTGATAGAAAGAAAATAATGGAGTGAGTTAGGTGTTATCCTATCTATATTTAATAAAACAAATAGGGAAATTGAATTTATGAATTATATTTTTAATCTTGAGAGCTTCAAAACCGAGGTTTGACGAACTCGTGATATAAAAACTTAGGGGGCTTCGAAGTTTAGCATGGGTTGGTTTTAAATTAACCAGCTCAAAAACTCATGAAAATTGCATCCATGGAGTCTATTTTTCCAATGGGTAATATATTCCATTACTTTGTAGAGCTTAGTATACCATGAATACGCTTTCTCTGAGGTGATTTGCAGTTTTCTCATCGATTTTGAATAGAAATTCTCATGTGAATAGAAATGAAGCGTAATAGTGCTCACAATAAGGATATGGGCACTTACCCATGCGGACTCTCATGTTGTTGGTAATGTCTAATGGATCTACCACAGCTCATGCAACTTACCTAAATCCTAAATAGCTCTTCTTGTTGATGTGGGAATTTCCTCGAAACCAAGAGATAGCACATCGCTACAGGGAGTAAAAAACAAATAACTCCCAGATTATCTCTTATCTCTTATCTCAAAATCATGTCCAAAAGGTAAAGTCTAGCTCATTCAATCATTCCAACTGTTATCGTCAAATGATGCCAGCTTGTGTTGGAAGTTCGATTGTCTCACTGTTGTGTTGATCTTTACACAAAATTCGCCTCTGATTGTGGGAAAAGAAGCCATTCCAAATGCATTATACACCACCATTTGTTGAAAAAGAGATAATGCACGTCACCAAGTCATCGAAGGATTACATTAGCCAACAACTAAATCGTAAGTAGTGAGATCCTCCTACCAGATCACTGGAAAATTGTAAAGATTCAAGGGTCTAATGCATAACCAATGCCAGAAAAAAAAAGAAGGAAAAGTCCTGCCATGTAAACAAGGAGATTAATACCGACTAGTGAGGAAACTCTAACCTTACAGGAAACCACTCGACCGTTTTGAAAGGCACGTCAAAGAAATTGTTTTGAATTTATTAAAAGGAGAAATTTGTGCAGCCTCCAATGCTAGCTACCTTTATTCTTCTCAACGAACTTCCAGATCACATCTCTCTTATGTGTATAATCCCGTGAACTTAGACTTTATAGGAGCTCTCCACATTATTGATAATACCATTGTTATCAGAAGGGTAATTGTCATGTTTCTTTTGAAGTAATTTCCATTAAACGGAATGACCTTTGCTGAAAACACAAAGTGTTGTGGTAAAAGTTACATGAAGCTAAGGTTATCAAACTATCTATTGCGGAAATGTTAGTACTATAAATTTCTAGATCATTTTTAAGAGGTTTCTCAAATCTTGGTAGGGAATTTAATTACCAAAGGAAGATGCTAATTCTTGTAATGATATTACGAAACCCCAAAATGTTGGTGAATCGGTGGCAGGATATTCTCAATCCTGTAACTACTGGCAGGTGATCAATATAGCTGGTGTCCATTAATTTGACTATAGGTTGTTGCAACCAAATCGTGAGTTGGTTGTAACGATTGTAACAGGCGGCAATTCACTAGTGTAATTAGTGGCTGGATATCCACAACTGGTTGTTAGTCATTGCGAGAAGACAGGCATGAAATATCTGTTAGGCACGCAAATCACGGCGAGAAGGTAGAGAAAATAAGGCACGATATTCTTTTTTCTTCTATTATGCATAGGAAGGTTTCATGGATCGACACTCATAAGCAGGGATGGGAGTGGTTATTCAGTGGACTCAGTTACATATCCACAATTCGAAGGTGAGCTTTCATAGCAGGTTTTGATCGAAAGATATATATATTTTTAAGTTTTATACAGATATTTTTTATTTATGTGTTTTATTTTTATTTTATTTCTAATTTTTTAGTGTTTTCTAATGTTTTTGTTTGCAGGATTGCTAGCTCAAAAGATCGGTCGAAAGACTGCAGCGTTTGTAGGTTGCGAATGAAAGACTGAAAGGCTGAAGCGTTTGCAGGTTGCGCATGAAGGGCTGAAGCATTTGAGATTTACAACTATTTTTCTTTTTTGCAGGTTTTAGCGTGGAGCCTTTCAGAGTGAAGATTGTTTGTTCTGTTCTATTTATTTATATTTTTTTTAGTATTAATATTAATATTGCATTGTTTTAATATATATATAATAATGTTTCAAAATTTTCATT
>LPNX010081071.1:304078-321230 GCA_001517045.1 Pseudotsuga menziesii
GATGAAATTTCCTCTAATTATAAAACAAACAAACAAAAACATAATAAAACTAAAACAAAAACTATATAAATTTTTATTATTTTTATTATTTGTTTATTTATTCTATTTTTTAATTGTTTATTAAAAGAAACTAACTCTTAATTCATTTTTTTATTCCTGGCATGAAAATAAAAAAAAATGAATATTCAAAATGAAAAGATATCAAAATTTCAATTGTTTTTTTTTATAAATATTTTTAGATTTAAAATTAATTTTTAATTCCTAATAAAATTAAAAACATAATAGTAATTAAAACAAAAATGAAAATTTTAGGAGATAAAAGTATTAAAGCAAATTAAAGTATCCTACATGCTAATGTTAAATTAGAAATAGAAACTAAAACCTACCTACTCTATTCTAATTGAAATTTACAATCATCTAAGTGTAATGAAATTGCCAATGTAGCCATCTATGTAACAAAACTAAACAAAAATTCAATTTTAATTTTACAAAATGAAATCTAAGATGTATAAAAATATGCGAAACTAAGTGCTGAAAATGTAAGTTAATGAAATAAAAACAAAAACAAAACTGACTTAAACTAGTACTTACTTGGATCCATTGTTTGATGCAGCTTTCGATTGCATGATTATCGCCCAAGATCCCTTCTTCATCCTCTTCAATCTCTAGTTCAAACAGGTGTTCTTCATCTGATATGCATGATTCTTCAAGCGTCGATTCTTCCTTGTTTGCTTTAGGAGGAGTGATTTCATCCTTCACTGCTGTCAAGATCCCCTCTTCTTGAGAAGAGGAGATCCCGACTTTTACTAGAATCTGAGTGAGCTTCTCTAAGCTTATGCTTATCCTAAGACCAGTTTACTAAAATCAAATCAAATGCTAAAAATAAAAATGAAAAACAAGTACATGACAAATGCATAAAAGAAAACAAAATGAAATGGGTTAGTACAAAACAAGTGCAAAATACGAAATAAAAAGTGCACAAAAATATGTACAAAACAAAAAATGAACAGATACAAAGTTAAAAGCAAGTTAGTATGAAATAAAGGCTAGTCCAAAAATGAAAGCAATCCAAAATTTAAACTACAAAACTAAAAATGAAAAATGAAAACTTGCATAAAACAAACTCGCATTTGCAGAAAATGAAATAACACTCTTGCAGAAAAAGAAAACACATTGCAGAAAAATAAACACGCTTATGAAAACAACAAGACTTTCGGGTGACCGACTAAAGTGGATGCGTCAGGCTGTTACACCATGGAAATTCCGTAGTGAAGTCATCCTTACGTCTTACCATTCCCCCTCCCCAAGTTTTTTGTAATAAGAAAAAAACAAACTATCTACCTATCTAAACTCTGATCCCTTTTAGCACCTCCCAGACAATGGTGCCAAAATGTTGGGGGAAAAAATTAAACAAATTATAACATATATCCAACAATTTAATTGTCAACTCGAAGAGAGCGTAAACTTGTGAGGTACAGACAAAATATATGTAGGGGCAGACTATTACTAACTTATTCTACAATTGAAATTGAATTAAGCTTGCAAAAGCAGGAAATGACATGAAGAGAAATCTAAATCATGAAATTGCATGAAATAAACTGATACAAAGAAATCAACATTTAACGTGTGAGCTCACATAAAATCAACACAACTAATTCATAAACAAGACATCAAAATATGGAGAGATCAAAATATAAGGATCAAACCCATGACTATCTCAAAAGATATAAACTATTCCCTACTTCCAAACCACTAGAGAGGCCTCTAACAAAATGAGGAGAGAGCCCTCCTATTTATACATGAATTCAAGATAACTAATCATAATTATAGATCCACTATTCTCTCAACTTATCCCTCAAATTCCTCAACAAATCCACTTTTCTCTCAACTTATCCCTTCAAATCCTCCAACAAATATTGGATGAGATATTCTCTCCACATTTCCATGATCTTCTCTTTGAAATTATCCCACATCTTGAAGATGAAATTCGAATTTGAGGCTAGGTGGTGATTTTTGAGCTTGCTAAAGTCTTCAGATGTACTTGTGATCATCACCAAACTCACCCAACTTTAAAGTATAATGAAAATATGTTATTTTTCTCAATAATTAACCACAAATTCACTCAAAATACTCAAAAATAAATGATTTGGAAAATGGTGATATAAACCCATATTTATTATGAAAGAGGTGAATATTAATAGTTTTATGGAAGGATAAAATAGGAATAAGGTGTCAAACATTATATAAAATATTAATAAAATGTGGTATTTTTGCGGCTCAACAAGTATATTTAGGCATCACCATTCTTTATCATGTGATGTATTTATATTTGTAGAGGTGCAACACTCCACAACGGTGGCGAAAATCCAAGGCCATGGGGGAATGCAAGGGCATCCAAACTTTCCTACCATGGAAGTTACATTTCAGTGGAATTTTCATATGTTTTGAAAGCAATTTCTTGGAAATAACATATGTTTCATATATGTTTCGTGTGTTCATGTTTGCAGACGTTCAACAATACACTCCCTTGGCATCAACTCAAAGCCATATGGAGATGAAAAATGCTCAACTGCTTCACAAGTCTCCAATTAGTGATCTGCAAGGTTTGCAAAATCCTATGCTTTCAACACCATACACATTGACTTTTTTGGAAGACTGGGTTACTGTATTTTTTGTCATCTTTTGAACTATATGTCAATTACCCTTTATTTAGGCATCACCATTCTTTAACATGTGATGTGTCAATTTCTACAGGGGCTCAACACTCCTTGTTCATGGAACCAATCCAAGGCCATGGGGAAATGCAATGGAATCCAAACTTTCCTACCATGGCAGGTACATTTCAGTGGACTTTTCATATGTTTTGAAAGCAATTTATTTGAAATAGCATATGTTTCATATATGTTTGGTGTGTTCATGTTTGTAGTAGTTCAACAATCCACTCCCTTGGCATCAACTCAAAGCTATAGGGAGATGCAACATGCTAAATTGCTTCACAAGTATCCAATTAATGATCTGCAAGGTTTGCAAAATGCTATGTTTTCAACACCATTGCCAACACATTGATTTTTTTGCAAGACTGGGTTACTGTATTTTTTGTCATCTTTTGAACTATATGTCAATTACCCTTTATTTAGGCATCGCCATTCTTTAACATGTGATGTGTTGATGTCTGCAGAGGCACAACACTCCTTGTTTGTGGCACCAATCCAAGTCCATGAGGAAATGCACTAGCATCCAAACTTTCCTTCCATGGAAGGTACATTTTAGTGGACTTTTCCTATGTTTTGAAAGCAATTTATTTGAAATAACATATGTTTCATATCTGTTTGGTGTGTTCATGTTTGCAGAAGTTCAACAATCCACTCCCTTAGCATCAACTCAAAGCCATAAGGAGATGCAACATGCCCAACTGCTTCACAAGTCTCCAATTAGTGATCTGCAACGTTTTCAAAATGCTATGTTTTTAACACCATTGCTAACACATTGATTTTTTTGCAAGACTGGGTTACTTTTTTTTCCATATTTTGAACTCTATGTCAATTACCCTTTATATAGGCATCACCATTCTTTAACATGTGACGTGTTGATGTGTGTAGAGGTGCAACACTCATTTTTTCATGGTGCCAATCGAAGGCCATGAGGAAATGCAAGAGAATCCAACATTTCTTACTATTCCAGGTAGGTTTGATGAAACTCTCATATTGGTGTAATCTAATTTTGCATACCCATCTTCCTTTACATGCCAATATTGTCTATAGTGACAATTCTTAAATTTGGATATCTGCAAGTTTTGGAAAATGCTATGTTTTGAACTCTTTGTCAAATAACCTTTATGCATTGTTTTTCTTTAACGTGTGGTGTGTTGATGTGTGCATATGTGCAACACTCCCTGTTCTTGGTGCCAATCCAAGGCCATGGGGATATGCAGAGACATCCTCCTATTAAACATGCTTGGTTGATTGACAAATCTCTCTTTGCAAAGAGAAATCAAAGAAGATCTACAAATGCAATTCCACATGCTAAAATAAAGTGAAATAATTTGAGTGATGGTATCACTTGAGGAACAGCACCAAAGGTAACTTTAACTACTTGATGTGTACTAATATTTTGTACAAATATTGGCAACATTGCACAGTTCGTTTTGTTCTTTAGTGCTTTAGAAGGCAATGTGTGTTTGCATGGCTGCTCCCTCTTCCATTTGTTATTTCTACACACCTTCAACCTCCCTTCCTAAGGCTATACCATCCCTTCCTCAGCCTTGGCCTTTATCTCTCTACCTCTTCTACCCTCTCCTTCTTTCATTTCCAACTTGGGCTTGCTCCCTTGCCTCCTTAGCACCCTCAACCTCAATCACAATGACCCTAAGGGTTGGTTACATAACCCTCGGCCTCTCTAATTAAGCATGGCTTGCAGAAATCCCAAGACACTCTAAAGGACATGATTCCTAGTAAGCATAGATTTATGTTTTAGCCCTAACTTTTTTTCTTTACTTTAACTTATTATTGTAAGGACATAAGGCCTGCAGATGATTAATATTCCAGTCACATATAAAATTTATGCATCATGATTCATTCCATAATAGTTTTCTAGTTACCAAAATAATAGATTGAAAACTACCACAACAATCAGAGTAGAGATTATCAAAAGCCTACCTGTACACAGTAGAATGGCTATAGAAAGTGCACAATTTCCTACATCTCTGCATAGTTTCCTGTTAAAATTTTTTGAAACTCCTTGCCTGACTTAGGAAGGTAGACACAAAAAATGAAGATGTTTCCAGCCATGTGTTACTGCCGCATGGGTGTTTGCTTTCATTTCAGTTACTTCTCAAGATGAATATGATTGATTGTCATGCTAAATTTGAAATTTTGTATGTTGCAGAGACATGTTAGGATGCTTGTTAAAGATGCTCTCCAAGAGGCAAATAGTTTTCTCAACAAATTCTCAAGACATGGCACTACAATACCTATAAGATCTAGAGGGTTTACTACACGCTCAAACTATCATTTAGTGCTGCCAAATTCAGATCATAATGGCTTATTTCTTGTGGGAGGAGGATAACAATTACGTTACGTATTTGTGAATCCATCACAAGGGGTGTTTAAATATGTGGTTCTACAATTCTCTTTTTTGTTTAAAGCTTCATTCAGTATACAGAAAAATAATATGTACAAATAACACATCATATTGATTATCTATGAGAATGTACACTTCTCATAGTGTTGTAATCTTTTGAATATTATGATGGTTACTGCTGCTCCAACAAAATGAAGTTTCCTTTTCGACAACTCATTTGCATATAACATGATTAATACATTTGATGATTATGCAAATATATTCTTTTAAATTCATTAACATCTTCAGATTTTAAATACTGCTGAGAACATAAAAATTATTCTCCTTTTGATCAGTGGAATATTTTCAGCATTGTTATGACAACTAAAATAAGAATTTCTCAATACAAAAATTTTCAGATTTTAAATATTTTTAAGACATAAAAGTCATCTCAGGGATAGTATTGTTTCATGGGAAAAATATTTCTCAACATTTCATGATAGTGAACAAGATCATTATATTTATCTCTTGTTATGGTCTCATAAAGTTTGCTTGGAAATATTATTTATGGGCAATATTTGAAAGGGCCCTAAACTATAGATCCAATCAAGTAGCAAATCCATTCTTTTGATGGAGAGAATATGCCCAACCCTTGTATGATATGTAATATATAACTTGGAATGTGTTGACATCTCTGATTGCCAGTCCTAATTATAAATGAAATTTGTGGGAGAAAAAGAATTAATTCATGCCCTAAGGTTCATATACATATTCAGATTTTAAATACTGCTGAGAACATGAAAATTGTTATCCTTGTGATCATTGGAATATTTTCAGCATTGCTATGGCACTTAAAATAAGAATTTCTCAATACAAAAATTTTCGGATTTTAAATATTGCTAAGACATAAAAATCATCGCATGGATAGTATGGTTTCATATATATAAATATAATCATCTAAGACATAAATATATATCCATCTATATCCATTGACATCTTCACATTTTAAATACTGTTGAGAACATAAAAATTATTCTCCTTTTGATCCATTGAATATTTTTAGCATTGATATGACAGCTAAAATAAAAATTTCTCAATACCGAAATTTTCGAATTTTAAATATTGCTAAGACATAAAAATCATCTAAGGGATAGTATGGTTTCATGGGAAAATATTTCTCAACATTTCGTGACAGTGAACAAGATCATTATATTTATCTCCTGTTATGGTCTCACAAATTTTGGTTGGAAATATTATTTATGGGCAATATTTGAAAGGGCCCTAAACTATAGATCCAATCAAGTAGCAAAGCCATTCTTTTGATAGATAGAATATGTCAAACCCTTCTATGATATGTAATATATAACTTGGTATATGTTGACATCTTTGATTGCCAGTCCTAATTATAAATGAAATTTGTAGGAGAAAAAAAATTAATTCATGCCTTAAGGTTCAATAGCCCATAGCGGTGAATAAGTGGTTAGGGTTAGTTATTAGTATTGGGAAATTTTGATGGTTGAGTACCTACTACTCCATATTGGGGCAGCGTAGACAAACAAAAGAACTTGTGATCAATGGCTTTCACCATTAGAGGGTTGTCTAGCCTATGACTATTTATGATAGGGCATAGTGGAATCGAACCACCAATCTTCTGCATTATATAATGCAGATGCTCTACCTTTGAGCTAGTACTCTACAACTTCTTATGCAAGAAGAATATTTGTATTTTTTAGAGTTTTTGTTTTAAGGAATAAGCTATTACACAGACATATATATCACACTAACATATATACCTCCCTATTTATAGAATGAGTTATTGTAAGCTGAAATACAAGATCCCTTTTACATGGGTTGGGTTAGCAAAATGAAATAGGAAGAATACTTTGTTAGATAAGATACATCCTCAAATCACTACCTCATGAGTCACCATCCCAAAGAAGTAACTCAAAATTCCTAAAAATGATTGTATAAACTATAAACAAAATTAGAAATTTCAATATCAAGAAATTCATTACCTCATGGTAAATCTCTATTAAAAAAATAGGGTCTTAGTTCCAAGGGCTTGTTCAAGGATGAGGAGGCCATAATGGCCCAACTCACCTTGTGCTTGAAAGGCCATGTTGACTAGCCAGTCAAGCTACCTTCAATACACCAGAGAATAACTTTGTAACAACCCAAAATCAGTTCATCTTATTTATTTTTTCTACATTTTGTTAACACCAGTATTTATCAAAGGGGATGAACAATCATGATGAAGAAGAAATAATAGGTTGCTTGTAGAACCTTGGTTAAAATATATATTGTAAGAATATGATGATACCCCAAAAAAGTGATCCCGTAGTCAAGGATCTGATGGTGCAAATTGAAAAGGATAGAAATCAATGGCCATGATTGTCTCCGCACTCTCAGAGATGCGAGGAGGATAAAGTTTGTTTGGGCGTTTATCGGGTGCACAGATCAATGGATATTAACCTAGCTCGGGCAGATCCACGGTCCATATTTAATCCGCCTTGTGAAATCACATGTTGGTTAAAGAAATAGAGTCCAGCGAAATCGAGTACATCATACCCGATCCAACGGTGGAGAGGTAAGATTAGATCACATCCACGGTCGGGATCGATTCTGGAGCCAAAATATGCACGGCAGATAAATCCAAAGCGCCAAGCGGAATGATTATGTGGCGGGTGATCTGACGGTTGAGGATTAAAGGCAAAGTGGGTCAATGGCGGTTGATGATTCCGGGATGTGAAGTTGCGAGGTGGTTAAAACGACGGAGCCCAGCGGAATTTGGTAGGTGTCACCTAATCCAACGGCCCACAAATAAGGGTTGGTCGCATTTACGGCTGTGGGCGATTCCAAAGATTAGACTTGCACGGCGGATAAGCCCAAAGTGCCCAGCGGAATTTGGTACGTGGCATTTGATCCGACGGTGGAAAGTTAAAGATATATCACATCGACGGTTGTGGATGATTCTGGAGCTTAAAGTTGCACGGTGGTTAAAATCAGGATGCCCGGCGGAAAGAGGTACGTGGCACATGATCCAAGGGTTAGAAATTAAGGAAGGATCTGATCAATGGTCCTGGATGAATCCGGGGAATGGAAATGCATGGCATATAGGGACAGATGGTGGTTGCGGAAAATAAATTATTGTCCACGTGGCGAGTTATGATAGGCTCTGGAGAGAAAAGTGGTGTATGGAAAGCCGGAGTGGGGGCCTATAAAAGACGGGTTGACTTCTATGATTGATTATTTTATTTGTTCGGGAAGGGTGAAAAGGACGGGCCGATTCAGAAGCTTCCAGTTGTCAATTTCAGGCACGTTCCAAGCACGCACCTCTACAGTCCGCCAGGTAAGGCTTAAACCTTGTAGTTCCTTCGTCCAAATTTCCTCTGTAAATTAAGTAATGGACCGAGGGAAAGAAATTCAAGTGTCTGGTCAGGTCGTAGATGACAGAGAGGATTTTTTAGTAGACAGAGATAGGGGCATGTGCGACCCCTTCCTATCCGTAGGGAGCGTGTCTGTCACTAAGGAAAAACTATGGTATTACTACTCCCGAGGCAACGATGTATTGAATGTGTGCAACTCTTTTTCATACTACTTCGCCCTCGAGCAAACCCTCCATTTCCCGGAGTTTGCAGAGTGGTGTGTGGTCAATTACTCCCCGTCCCAGTGGATTATTGTCATTTAGTCTACATCCCAAATTCTGTGTAAGGTCAGTGCTACAGTCATCCAGGAGAACCTCAGTCTACCTGAAAATTACCTGGATAGTCGTGAGGCAGTAAATGAGTCAATTCTGGTCGAGTCACACAAGAAGTGCGAAGCCAAAACCCATTGCAAATTTCTATCTAGTGTTCTAAAGGATGGTCAATCTCTAGATGGTATATTCCTACCTTATCCTGTACATATTTTCAAGAGTGAAGTCCAGTTAATCATTTCTTTAGTTTGTCAAATTCTAGGTCTGGATGATGATTTTTGTGTGAGCGAGGTCGTTCTCGGATTTTTGTTGAGAATAAGTTCCTCTGATTCTGAGTCTCAGTCAACCCCGATTTTTAGTCTGGACAAATACCTAGCTGAAGCAATCCATCTTCAGCTAAGCGAGTTTCCAAGCGTGTGGTTTTTTAGGTTCCAGACCTACCTGTTTAACATGTTATTATGCTCCAATGTCAATGAACTCCAGTTTTTGAATACCATCTATTCTTCGGATCTGCCAAAGCAAATTAACATGTTCGAGTTTGCTAATTCAATAATGTCAGAAGTATAGAAAATGTTGTTTGATGAGGAATTGCCTCGTGTCATGAACGAGATGAAAAGCTTGATGCAGTCCTCACCTGAGGACCGCATTAGGGACTGGTTTCTACAGAAAGATTCCACTGTGCTAAGGATTTATGGATTTACAGGGCATTCGTATAAATTACCTGCCTTTTTAACCCCAAGTATTTTTGCTCTGGAATTTATGAGGCATAGGCTACAGTCTGAAGAAGAGAACTTTGGTGCCTTCAAAAAATCCTCAAACATAAAATTTCCGCTTAAGGTTGGCACTTTCATTTTTAAAAGTAAAGGTGCCTTGGCTTTTATAGAAAATTTGCTAGAGAGTCTGTATTTCCAAAAAGAGCCAAGGGTAAACTACGATCCCCACCATGTGATCTCTTTGAGAAAGCAAGCAAACAAGAATAAACCCTTTGATCACCAATCTGTTGAGGGGTTGGCTGAAACGGCCAATTTGCTGCAGTTTACTGAGGGATCAAAGTCTAATGAAGGTGCTAGTATTGCAGTTAAGAGGAGTTTGTCTGAAATTGAAAGTATGGAAGTAGATGAAGAGGGGTCCCATAAAAAGGAAAAGCTGCTTGAAGGTGGTGAAATGGTAAATAAGGAAGTTTCTAATGTTTTCAAAAAGGTTGCCCTAATTCCCATGAAAATAGTGCAAGTGAATCAATTATCTTTTAAAAATGTAGAGGGTGATGTAGACAGTTCAAAATCAAGCCCGGCATTTAATTCGAAAGAAGAGCTCAAAACCAGCTATATGGAAAAGAGGAAATAGTCTCTGGAGGAGACAAGGAATTTGCTCCCGAAAGTGAGAAGTTTGTATAGTTCAAAAACCTCTCTAGTTTCTGCTAGAGATGCTGAGAGAAATACATTTAAGATGGCTATAGTAAATGACAAGAAGATGTCTGAAATGGAGATCCGGCTGGACAAAATCAGTACTCTGGATAAGATACAACTCCACAAACAAACTAGTGACATCATTTACTCATACTTATTGCAAGCCATGGTAAGGATTAATAAATTGCAAGTTTTGATAGACAAATTAGAAATTCAATTGAGGCATGAGAAAGTTGAGAATAAAGCAAATGTCATTTAGATTAGAAAACTACAAACAGACATTGTTAGTTTAGACAACACCCAGGCAGTCAAGAGGATGCTAGAGGAAAAAGACAATGCACTCCAGGTCTTGAAGAAAAAGCTGAAGATTCCAGGTTCAGAGCATGTCCAGTCGGCTGAATTAATGGCTTTGCAAGAGGAAAATGATAAAGTTCATCAAGAGATGATGGATTATAAAGGAAAGGCTATCGAGCTACAGGAAGAAAAGGACAGGTAGGAGGCCGAGCGGGGTGCACTATTGTCCCAGATTTCCTTAATGAAAAAAGACCAAAGTGATGAGAAGGAAATTATGGAGGATCTAATGAGTCAAACCCCCACTGATGAAGACCTGTCCATTGTGAACATCGACAAGCCATTAGATAATTTTTCTGCAGACGATTTGTTGGTGCCTATTTCCCAGGTGAGCTTGAAGGATTAAGTAATTAAAGAGTTGAAGGCAGAGAACGAAAAGATAAAATCCGAATTGGCCAAAGTAAGTGAAAGTAAGAAACAAGTATTGCAGGACAAGAATCAATTGCAGAAAAAATTCGATGAGTTAAAAGAAAGAAGCATTGGGAAAGGCCCTTTTCAAGGGGCAAAACATATCATTTGGGATACCTTGTTTATAGAGATTACCAAGTTCGGCACTATCTAAATTTTATTGATGATTTGAATATAATGATAAAGTTGGCTCACTAGAGATTAAAACTGGTAAATGAACATATGGAGAAAAGACCTCTTACTACAGCTCTAAACACACTAAATTTTCTGAATTCACTGACATATCAGAAATTGCATGAGATGGACATAAAGGACAGAGTATCAATAGTGATGTGGGCAAAGAAAATCATCCACAAGCATCAATTAATCAAGACAGTCCAAGATAAATCAGAAGGATTGCTTTTGCAGGTTAATAATTTCAAACAAGATTTTAAAGAGCTGTTCAAAGATGGGTTGCCTTCCTTCTGGGACGAGGAGGGACGGATGTTCTCACAGGAACATTATCATAACCTGCTTGTCCAGTGCCGCATGGACCACTCCAAATTTAATGATTTGGAGAAAATCCTAACAGGGAAAACCATTGTGGATATGTTAACAGAAGATTTTGAAATCCTGCAGAAGTTAGCAATCATCAAAAGCAGGTTGCCCAAGAAGTCCTATGAAGCATATATGGAGCTCGAAGTATCAATTCGGGAAATGACAGAGTGTGACACCCCAAGTTCGGAGCAGTGGAAAGCTGTGGAGCGGTTTGGAAAGACAAAGTATATTCTTCATCCTTAGGGATAGGTGTCATGCACTGAGGAGCTGATGGGGCAAAGACGTGGAGCTGATGGGGCAAAGACATGGAAGCTGGCTAGGAAAAAATTTGTTATCAAGTTGATTTGTACTTTATAATCGGTTAGGAGTGGGGTTGTAACAAACTGCCTAGGTGTTAGGGATTCAGTTACAAAACTCTTAATCACGTCGATCATTCAGTTATTGATCTTCTTGGAAGACGTATTGTTTTATGTATAAATTTGCATGTCTTTTAAGAGATGGGGGTTGGAACCCATCGGGTGGAAGTAATTTTTGGAGAACATATCTATTTTTGAATACCAAAGTGAATGCATGAAGGTTTACCAGAGATTCATGTGTCGTTGATATTACAGTATGTGCTTCTTTCTTTACGTGATCGTATTTCCTGTGTAACACTTCATTTTGTTTCTTCTTCATATCTGAAATATAGCGTTGGGTGATTAGAATTCATATGTTTATGCTCTAGTCATTGTTTCAGATATTTTATACACTTTTTCTGCTAAAGTTGATATAGAATTCGTCTTTGATGCTCTATATTGATGGGCTGTTCCCTCATCTCTTCTATTCCACCTGGATCAAATTGAATGACTGTGATGATGTGATTATCTTGCCTTTGATGAATCTCATGTACACGTCTTTGTGGTATCTTTATATTGTATATGACTCCATGCCCAATGGTTATGTGATTGTTTCAGCCAAATACATAAATCTTTAAATGTTATTTTAAATCTGGTCCTGTAAAATATTTATTGAGAGATCCCTCTCTGGAAGAAAATACCAGTTTCTTCCTAAAGTGGTTTTGCTGTTACCTTGGAGTTTACCTTTTACAACCTGGGTACATTCTGAGTGCTAACAAAACTGGCGTCGTTGCCGGGGACGAAAGTGCATATGTGCCCTGGGAGAATGACAAAGATTAAGAAATATTCCTGTGGGCAAACAGGAATTTCGAAAAAGAAAGAAGGTTGTATATTTGCCCTGGCGGCTTCACTGTAAAATTGTTTCAAAATTTAAGAACGACATTCTGGCTTCAAGAAGACACACACAAGGTAACTCTGATACAAAAATTTTGAGAAGTTTTGAAGATCCAGAAAAGTTGTTTAGAAGAAAAAATAAAGAAAAGATAGATTTCCCTTTGTTCGGTCCATCATCATCACAAGATCCTTGTATTAATCCAGAATGGGGAGTTAATACTAGAAAGAACCTGTTGAGAACCCAGTCTAAATCTGACCTAAAAGATACTGAGTTCAATCCCTGTAGGTTAGAGTCCTATCTGTTAGATTCCCTCTAGAGGGACTTGCAACAAACCTCTAAGGTTAGATCATCTACCTCCGAGCACACTCAAAGTTCTTCAGCCCCTGTGAATCCACCTAGACCAATGGCCGCTAGATTTGCTCCCTTGCGTTTACCTGTTGTAGTACATGATCTCCCCCAAAATTATTCTCAGAGAATTTCTTTGTTTGATGGGGAAGGTGATATAACCGCAAAACAGCATGTTGCCAAGTTTGAAGATTTTATCGACTTGGAAGAAGTTGACTATCCTGATGTTAAAATGTGGTTGTTTGCCCAGAGTTTGTCAGGAGAGGCAAAGAAATGGTTCAAGGATCTTCCAAATGGGTCTATTGTAAATTTTCAGGCTTTTCAGAATGCATTTTTGGATAGATGGGATGATAAACAGAATCCTCTGCAGCTCTTATCTCAGTACAATGGTCTTAAGAAAGGCGGTTTTGAGTCTGTTCATGAATTCTCAAGCAGATTTATGAGGGCTTACAATTCTATTCCGGAAGATATAAAACCTTCTCCTGCAGCTGCTAAACTGCATTATGCTGGAGATTTTGATAATGATTTTGCATTCTCATTGCGGGAAAGGAAATCGACAACTCTTGCTGCCATGTTTACTGATTTCCTAGAAGTGGAAGCTAACATGATGGCAAGTGGAAAGATGAAACATAGAGATATGGATAGGAGGAGAAAAGAAGACAATGTACCTTCTACTTCATCTTCTTCCGCTGATGTTAAATTTGAGATGATGTTGAAGACTATGGAGAAGTTGATGGATAGGTTAACCATGGATGCTAGGCCTTTCAATAGAGACCAAGCGGATCCCCAAATTTGGAATCCAAATTTCAGAAGACCAAATCCCCCTGTCCCCCCCCAAAATAGATAGAGAGACCAAAGAAATCCAAGGAACCAAGAAGAGCAGCCCATCCGCCTGCCTTTCCCTGAAAATTATGTTGCTGATGAAGAAGATCCCCCCTGAAAATGAGATTCATCTATTTGGAGAATAGGATTCAGAAATATATCTTACTGAAGAGGAACATAATATGTTTGTGCAAGAAGATGCAAATGAAGAATTTGGAAATGAGCTATATCAAAGAGGTTATTTACATGCAATGGATGATGTGCAAAGGAAAATCAGACTGAGGAATAGGGATGTCCCCATAAATAAAGGGAAGGGAAACCCAAATCAGCCTTCCTCTAGTTCTTTGAATGGAGAAAAGGGAAAGGAACTACAAAAGGAACCTTTTGTGAATGAGGTCGAAAATGAGGTACAAAGGGATAAAATAATAAAGAAGGCGACTCCGATTGATGTGGAAAAGATTAGTGTTGGTTTTAACCTAAAAAATGAGCTTTCAAAGCTAAAGATATCTGTTCCATTTAATGAGTTATTGAGAAACACTGAATACAGGGATACTATCACAAAAATGGTCAAAAACCAAGGAGAATGGCAGTCTGACATTTTAGAATTGAATGATGATAATCCTGCTATTTCATTTGGATCAAAAGTTGAAAATATGGAAGGTGAAGAAGTTCCTCCTTTCTATTTAAGCCTAAATGTGCATGACAAAGTGGTCCATAATGCTATGTTGGATTCTGGGGCATCACACAATCTGATGCCCAAAGGGGTGGTAGAAAGTTTGGGATTAGAGGTGACAAGACCCTATAAATATCTGTACTCTTTTGATTCCAAAAGGGTAAAATGCCTTGGATTAATTAAGGACATGGTGGTAACCTCGAGCAAACTGCCTTCTAAGACTATAGTCATGGATGTGGTAGTGGCAGACATCCCACCCAAATTTGGAGTATTGCTGTCAAGATCTTGGACTTCCAAGATGAAAGGTAGTTTACAGATGGATATGTCATATGCTACTATTCCAGTTCCAGATGGGAGCAGAAGATTATATAGTGAAAAAAGAACTCCATATGTAGTAAGCAGTGAGGATAAACCTAAAGTTCATCACATATATGCTGTTGACACTGATTTGGGGTCTTCTATTTTCTTTAATGATGCTGTCCCACACGATGTAGAAAATACATTGCAGGAGAAGTCTAGGGAAAATAATGAAAAATAAGTTTTGGAACAGGACGCTCTAGAAGCAAAACAGAAAAAGGAAGGCCAATGGATTATGTACTTTGATGGATCTATTGCAAAGGTTGGCGTTGGGGCTGGTGTATACATAATTTCTCCTATTCATGATTTCAAAGCTTTATCATACAAATTGCTATTTGAATGCACAAATAATGTAGCAGAGTATGAGGCTTTGTTATTAGGATTACATGCTTTGAAAGATTTGGGGGCTTAGAGATTCAGGATCTTGGGAGATTCTAAGTTGGTGATAAACCAAGTAAATGAGAGTTATCAAACCAGGCATCCTCGGATGAGGGCTTACAGAAATGTAGTATGGGATATGCTTGGTAATTTCTTCACAGAGCATACAATTTAGGTTGTTCCCAGGGTTGACAATTTGGTGGCTGATTATTTAGCAGTATTTGCTGGAAAATTTGAGACCCCAACAGCTAGTCAAAAAGAATACTAGGTGGAGATTTTGAACAGACCTTCTATTCTGGACAATTCCAAATACTGGCAGGTGTTTGAAGATGATATGCAGATCCGAAGATTTTTAGAATTATCAAGAGAGTTTGTAAATACTCATTTTGACAATGAAAATGATAATGATGGGACCCTTGGAGATGATGAAGAAATTGAAACAGAAGAAGAATATGCTGAGAAGTTAAAGAAAACCTTGGGAGGTAAGGATATTATCCAGCTGAAAAATAATTTCATACCAAGAGGCCTGATCCCTTTAGAAAAGATCTTTGATCAAAATGATGTCGCCAAGAACCCCAAAGTGAAACCTGTTGGAGATGCGGTTGAAGATAAAAATATTGGCACTGAAGGGAATCCTAAAATCATAAAATTATCCAAGAAGCTATCGGAAAGGGAGAAAGAGGAGTATGTAAAGTTGATGAAAAAGTATACAGATGTGTTTGCTTGGAGTTATGAAGACCTGAAAGAATATGATACATCTATCATACAGCACACTATTCCTATAAATCCTGGAGAGAAGCCTTTTAAACAGAAACTCAGGAGGATCAACTCTAAGTTGCTCCCTATCATTGAGAAGGAAATAAAGAAGTTATTTGATGCCAAGATCATTGTAACCCTCAGATTTTCTAAATGGGTTGCGAATTTGGTCCCTGTCAAAAAGAAGAATGGAGAGATAAGACTGTGCATAGACTTCCGTAACTTGAATAAGGTCTCCATGAAAGATAACTATCCTCTACCCAAGATGGATCATATACTGCAGCAAGTGGTGGGAGCTGAAAGGATTTCGATGCTAGATGGCTTTTCCAGGTATAATCAGATCAAAGTGTTGCCAGAAGATTAGAAGAAAAATGCCTTTACTACACCATGGGGCACTTTCATGTATGCGAAGATGCCTTTTGGTTTGATGAATGCAGGCACCACTTTCCAGCGAGCTATGGACATTGCCTTTGTAGGAGAAATTGGAAATTTCGTGGTAATTTATATGGATGATATCACAGTCTACTCAAAGTCTGACAGAGAACATCTGCATCATGTGGAGAGGGTTTTCACCAAGTGTAGGAAATATGGCATATATTTGAACCCTAAGAAGTCTAATTTTGCATTAGAAGAAGGAAAGCTGCTAGGCCATATAATATCCAAAGATGGCATAAAGATTGATCCTAAAAGAGTAAGTGCAATTATGAAAGGTAGGAGAACCCAGAAGCAAAAAGGAGATACAATCCTTTCTGGGACAGGTAAATTTCTTGAGGAGATTTGTACCAAGATTTGCCGAGATTTTGATGAATATTACGAATATGTTGAAGAAGGGTCATGAAATAAAGTGGAATACAGAAGCTAAGGAGTCATTTCGGGAAATCAAGAAAGCAATTTCAAAAGCCCCTGTCTTGGTAAGTCCAGATTTTGCCAAAGATTTTTCAATATTCTCATATGCTTCGGAGCATACTATAGCAGCAGTATTATTGCAGAAAAATGATGAAAATTTGGAACAACCCATAGCCTTTTTCAGTAAAATGATACGGGATGGGGAATTGAAGTATGACATCATGGAAAAGCAGGCCTATGCTTTAGTTAAAGCATTAAAGGATTTCAGAGTATATGTTTTGCATTCTCATG
>LPNX010081071.1:321314-331685 GCA_001517045.1 Pseudotsuga menziesii
CAACTGCTGCAGTAAAAGCAATTTTGACTCAACCAGATCCAGAAGGCAGGAGGGCGAGATGGATAGCTACATTGTTATAATATGACATAGAAATAAAACCCACGAAGCTGGTTAAAGGACAAGGATTGGCAAAAATGATGACAAGCTCAAATTGCGAATCTTTGCAAATCAATTTCTTGTCTCACCAATCTGATCAGTTGGGCACAGAGATAGAAGTGATGGCTGATTTTGTGACTTCTCCATGGTATTCTGATATTGTATATGTCCTCCGAAATTTGCAAGCACCAGAGGGATTAAGTAAATCAAGAGCAAGATCTGTAAAGTTGAAATCTACTAAATTTTGTATCATAAGTAAATATCTTTATTGGAAAGATCCTGGAGGAGTTCTACTAAATTGTCTTTTGGAAGATGAAGCTCAGCAAGTTACCAAAGAATTTCACCAGGGAGACTGTGGGGGACATCATGCTTGGAAGGTGACTGTAAACAAAATCCTGAGAGTTGGTTATTATTGGCCTATGTTATTCTCAGATGTGTATAAAGGAATCAGCAAATGTCATCAATGCCAAATTTTCGACGGTAAGAGAAAGGTACTGTCTCTCCCTTTGAATCCAATAATAGTTGAGGCTCCTTTCCAGCAATGGGGTTTGGATTTTATTGGTGAAATAAACCCCAATTCATCAAGTCAGCACAAGTGGATTTTGACAGCTACAGACTATTTTACTAAATGGATAGAAGCAATTCCTACCAGGAGGGCCACTGAAAATGTGATCATGGATTTTCTTGAAGAAAATATATTGGCTCGATTCGGGTGTCCAAAAAGGATAGTAACAGACAACACAGTTGCTTTCAAATCTAAGAAAATGATTAATTTTTGTCATAAGTATCATATAAGCCTCAATCACTCCACTACCTATTATCCTCAAGGAAATGGATTAGCTGAGTATTCAAATAAAAGCCTGGTAAGGATTATCAAAAAGCTGTTGGAGGATAACAAGAGATCCTGGCACACCAAACTAAAATATGCTCTATGGGATGACAGGATTAGTACTAAAAGAGCAATCGGCATGTCTCCATTCCAACTGGTGTATGGGGCTGAAGTGATTTTTCCAACATCATTAGGGGTACCAGTTATGAGATATTTCCAGGATCAGCAAGAAGAACCAAATCACATACAGCGAAGGATAAATCAAATCATTGAGCTGAAAGAGTGAAGAGGCAAGGCTTACGACAAAGTGCAGTCACATCAGGAGAAAATGAAGAATACTTTTGACAGAAGAATCAAGGAAGAGCAATTTCAGATTGGTGACTTGGTTTTGAAGTGGGATGCTCCTAATGAAGACAAGCATGGAAAGTTTGACCCTATGTGGGTAGGACCTTATGTTGTTGCTGGATACAGGGGACAAAATGCATTTTTGCTAGTATATGCAAATGGGGTTCTTCTGGAGAGTAACCCTGTAAATGGAAGATATCTGAAGCATTACCTATCCTGAGGAGGAAGGTAAAATTTGTATCATAGATTGTACATACTTATTTTTCTTTACAAGTAAATATGAATGGTAAGCCGAGTGTATTTGAAGCTCGCAGTGAAAGCCCTAAGATTCAGGAGGCATACCATTCCTTTTCTAAAAAAATATAAAAATGATATATTTACAAAAAAAAAGAGATGGGTTTTTGGGAGTTACTATGCAAAATAAAAAAACACGCACCTGGTCTACGAGTGCTTTGATACCTCACTGGGAGGATATCATCCCCAGATGGAGCCAGTTGTTAACACCAGTATTTATCAAAGGGGATGAACAATCATGATGAAGAAGAAATAATAGGTTGCTTGTAGAACCTTGGTTAAAAGATATATTGTAAGAATATGATGATACCCCCAAAACGTGATCCCGTTGTCAAGGATCTGATGGTGTGAATTGAAAAGGATAGAAATCAATGGCCATGATTGTATCCGCACTATCAGAGATGCGAGGAGGATAAAGTTTGTCCGAGAGTTTATCAGGTGCACAGATCAACGGCTATTAACCTAGCTCAGGCAGATCCATGGTCCATATTTAATCCGCCTTGTGAAATCACATGTTGGTTAAAGCAATTGAGTCCGGCGGAATCGAGTACATGATACCCGATCCAACGGTGGAGAGGTAAGATTAGATCAGATCCACAGTCGGGATCGATTCCGGAGCCAAAATCTACACGGCAGATAAATCCAAAGCACCCAGTGGAATGATTATGTGGCGGGTGATTTGACGGTTGAGGATTAAAGGCGAAGTGGGTCAACGACGGTTGACGATTCCAGGACGTGAAGTTGTGAGGTGGTTAAAACGACGGAGCCCAGCGGAATTTGGTAGGTGTCACCTAATCCAACGGCCCACAAATAAGGGTTGGTCATATCTACGGCTGGGGGCGATTCCAGAGATTAGACTTGCACGACGGATAAGCCCAAAGTGCCCAGCGGAATTTGGTACGTGGCATTTGATTCGACGGTGGAAAGTTAAAGATATATCAAATCAACGGTTGCGGATGATTCTGGAGCTTAAAGTTGCACGGTGGTTAAAATTAGGATGCCCAGCGGAAAGAGGTACGTGGCACATGATCCAAGGGTTAGAAATTAAGGAAGGATCTGATCAATGGTCCTGGATGAATCCAGGGAATGGAAGTGCGCGGCATATAGGGACAGATGGTGGTTGTGAAAAATAAATTATTGTCCATGTGGCGAGTTATGATAGGCTCCGGAGACAAAAATGGTGTACGGAAAGCCGGAGTGGGGGCCTATAAAAGACGGGTTGACTTCTATGATTGATTATTTTATTTGTTCGGGAAGGGTGAAAAGGACAGGCCGATTCAGAAGCTTCCAGTTGTCATTTTTAGGCACGTTCCAAGCATGCGCCTCTACAGTCTTCCAGGTAAGGCTTAAACCCTGTAGTTCCTCTGTCCAAATTTCCTCTGTAAATTAAGTAATGGATCGAGGAAAAGAAATTCAAGTGTCTGGTCAGGTCATAGATGATAGAGAGGAGTTTTTAGTAGACATAGATAGGGGCGTGTGCGACCCCTTCCTATCCATAGGGAGCATGTCTGTCACTAAGTAAAAACTATGGTATTACAACTCCCGAGGCAACGATGTATTGAATGTGTGCAAGTCTTTTTCATACTACTTCGCCCTCAAGCAAACCCTCCATTTCCCGAAGTTTGCAGAGTGGTGTGCGGTCAATTACTCCCCGTCCTAGCGGATTATTGTCAATCAGTCTACATCCTGAATTCTGTGTAAGGTCAGTGCTACAGTCATCCGGGAGAACCTCAGTCTACCTGAAAATTACCCGGATAGTCGTGAGGCAGTAAGTGAGTCAATTCTGGTCGAGTCATACAAGAAGTGCGAAGCTGAAACCCACTGCAAATTTCTGTCTAGTGTTCTAAAGGATGGTCAATCTCTAGATGGTATATTCCTACCTTATCCTGTACATATTGTCAAGAGTGAAGTCCAATTAGTCATTTTTTAGTTTGTCAAATTCTAGGTCTGGATGATGATTGTTGTGTGAGCGAGGTCGTTCTCGGATTTTTGTTGAGAATAAGTTCCTCTGATTCTGAGTCTCAGTCAACCCCGATTTTTAGTTTGGACGAATACCTAGCTAAAGCAATCCATCTTCAGCTAAGCGAGTTTCCAAGGGTGCGGTTTTTTAGATTCCAGACCTACCTGTTTAACATGTATTATGCTCCAATGTCAATGAACTCTAGTTTTTTAATACCATTTGTTCTTCGGATCTGCCAAAGCAAATTAACATGTTCGAGTTTGCTAATTCAATAATGTTAGAAGTATATAAAATTTTGTTTGATGAGGAATTGCCTCGTGTCCTGAACGAGATGAAAAGCTTGATGCAGTCCTCACCTGAGGACCGCATTGGGGACTAGTTTCTACAGAAAGATTCCACTGTGCTAAGGATTTATGGATTTACAGGGCATCCATATAAATTACCTGCCTTTTTAACCCCAAGGATTTTTGCTCTGGAATTTATGAGGTAGAGGCTACAGTCTGAAGAAGAGCACTTTGGTGCCTTCAAAAAATCCTCAAACATAAAATTTCCGCTTAAGGTTGGCACTTTCATTTTTAAAAGTAAAGGTACCTTGGCTTTTATAGAAAAGTTGCTAGAGAGTCTGGATTTCCAAAAAGAGCCAAGGGTAAACTATGATCCCCACCATGTGATCTCTTTGAGAAAGCAAGCAAACAAGAATAAACCCTTTGATCACCAATCTGTTGAGGGGTTGGCTGAAATGGCCAATTTGCTGCAGTTTACTGAGGGATCAAAGTCTAATGAAGGTGCTAGTATTGCAGTTAAGAGGAGTTTGTCTAAAATTGAAAGTATGGAAGTAGATGAAGAGGGGTCCCATAAAAAGGCAAAGCTTCTTGAAGGTGGTGAAATGGTAAATGAGGAAGTTTCTGATGTTTTCAAAAAGGTTTCCCTGATTCCCATGAAAATAGTGCAAGTGAATCAATTATCTTTTAAAAATGTAGAAGGTGATGTAGACAGTTCAAAATCAAGCCCTGCATTTAAGTCGAAAGAAGAGCTCAAAACCAGCTATATGGAAAAGAGGAAATAGTCTCTGGAGGAGACAAGGAATTTGCTCCCGAAAGTGAGAAGTTTGTACAGTTCAAAAACCTCTCTAGTTTCTGCTAGAGATGCTGAGAGAAATACATTTAAGATGGCTATAGTAAATGACAAGAAGATGTCTAAAATGGAGATCCGGCTGGACAAAATCAGTACTACGGATAAGATACAACTGCACAAACAAACTAGTGACAACATTTACTTAGACTTATTGCAAGCCATGGTAAGGATTAATAAATTGCAAGTTTTGATAGACAAATTAGAAATTCAATTGAAGCATGAGAAAGTTGAGAATAAAGCAAATGTCATTCAGATTAGAAAACTGCAAACAGACATTGTTAGTTCAGACAGCACCCAGGAAGTCAAGAGGATGCTAGAGGAAAAAGACAATGCACTCTAGGTCTTGAAGAAAAAGATGAAGATTCCAGGTTCAGAGCATGTCCAGTCAGCTGAATTAATGGCTTTGCAAGAGGAAAAGGATAAAGTCCATCAAGAGATGATGGAGTATAAAGGAAAGGCTATCGAGCTACAGGAAGAAAAGGATAGGTGGGAGGCCGAGCGGGGTGCACTATTGTCCCAGATTTCCTTAATGAAAAAAGACCAAAGTGACGAGAAGGAAATTATGGAGGAGCTAATGAGTCAAACCCCCACTGATGAAGACCTGTCCATTGTGAACATCGACAAGCCACTGGATAATTTTTCTGCAGACGATTTGTTGGTGCCTATGTCCCAGGTGAGCTTAAAGGATGAAGCAATTAAAGAGTTGAAGGCAAAGAATGAAAAGATAAAAGCCAAATTGGCCAAAGTAAGTGAAAGTAAGAAACAGGTATTGCAGGACAGGAATCAATTGCAGAAGAAATTCGATGAGTTAAAAGAAAGAAGCATTGGGAAAGGCCCTCTTCAAGGGGCAAAACATATCATTTGGGATACCTTGTGTATAGAGATTACCAAGTTCCGGCACTATCTAAATTTTATTAATGATTTGAATATAATGATAAAGTTGGCTCACCAGAGATTAAAACTGGTAAATGAACATATGGAGAAAAGACCTCTTACTACAGCTTAGAACACACTAAATTTTCTGAATTCACTGACATATCAGAAATTGCATGAGATGAGCATAAAGGACAGAGTATCAATAGTGATGTGGGCAAAGAAAATCATCCACAAGCATCACTTAATCAAGACAGTCCAAGATAAATCAGAAGGATTGCTTTTGCAGGTTAATAATTTCAAACAAGATTTTAAAGAGCTGTTCGAAGACGGGTTGCCTTCCTTCTGGGAGGAGGAGGGACGGATGTTCTCACAGGAACATTATCATAACCTACTTGTCCAGTGCCGCATGGACCACTCCAAATTTAATGATTTGGGGAAAAGCCTAACAGGGAAAACCATTGTGGATATGTTAACAGAAGATTTCGAAATCCTACAGAAGTTCGCAATCACCAGAAGCAGGTTGCCCAAGAATTCCTATGAAGCGTATATGGAGCTCGAAGTATCAATTCGGAAATGACAGAGTGCGACACCCCAAGTTTAGAGCAGTGGAAAGCTGTGGAGCAGTTTGGAAAGACAAAGTATATTCTTCATCCTTAGGGACAAGTGTCATGCACTGAGGAGCTGATGGGGCAAAGACGTGGAACTGATGGGGCAAAGACGTTGAAGCTGGCTAGGCGAAAATTTGTTATCAAGTTGATTTGTACTTTATGATCGGTTAGGAGTGGGGTTGTAACAAACTGCCTAGGTGTTAGGGATTCAGTTACAAAACTCTTAATCACGCCGATCATTCAGTTATTGATCTTCTTGGAAGACCTATTGTTTTATGTATAAATTTGCATGTCTTTTAAGAGATGGGGGTTGGAACCCATCGGGTGGAAGTAATTTTTGGAGAACATATCTATTTTTGAATACCAAAGTGAATGCATGAAGGTTTACCAGAGATTCATGTGTTGTTGATATTACAGTCTGTGCTTCTTTCTTTACGTGATCGTATTTCCTGTGTAACACTTCATTTTGTTTCTTCTTCATATCTGAAATATAGCGTTGGGTGATTAGAATTCATATGTTTATGATCTAGTCATTGTTTCAGATATTTTATACACTTTTTCTGCTAAAGTTGATATAGAATTCATCTTTGATGCTCTATATTGATGGGCTGTTCCCTCATCTCTTCTGTTCCACCTGTATCAAATTGAATGACTGTGATGATGTGATTATCTTGCATTTGATGAATCTCATGTACACATCTTTTTGGTATCTTTATATTGTATATGACTCCATGCCAAATGGTTATGTGATTGTTTCAGCCAAATACATAAATCTTTAAATGTTATTTTAAATCTGGTCCTGTAAAATCTTTATTGAGAGATCCCTCTCTGGAAGAAAATACCAGTTTCTTCCTACAGTGGTTTTGTTGTTACCTTGGAGTTTACCTTTTACAACCTCCACGAGATGGAATGACGTCGTGATAGTCCACGAGATGGAGGGGTAACCGTGTCGAGCGGGACCATTTAGAGCCGGAAAGTTTCACTCGAAATCTCACCGTCCGGGCGAAATTATCGCTCTCTAGACTTCTCCAAAATTACATGTTTCTGCCACACGTATGAGGTAATGATGGTCTAATATTATGTACACAAACGGCTAGGGCATTGACACTTATTAGTCCTTGTCCTCCTAGGTTGCAGGGAACTTTCAGAAACAACTTTCTGTTTTTACCATTAGTTTGCACGTGAACCTATTTCTTTTAACCAATTTTTATTTTTTTGATCCACCAATAAAATTTTATGAGTTTTTTTATCCACCAATCAAACCTTTGGAGGCCTTAGTGGGGCTCTATCGAGGCCAATTTTATTTTTGTATGTTTCAACTTACGGTATTGTAAAGCATATAGTAACAATATTTTCAAAACATTTTCATTTACTTTAATGCCATCTCCAACATAGCATTAGTTAACGAATATAAAATCTTAGCTATAGCATGTGGTTCTTGCGATTGGATGGATTTCTGTAGCTATGTGTTCACGATCATATTTGTCATGTGTAATTGTTTTGTCCTACTTGAATCAAGTATTCTTGTTTTTCTTGAGCAACATTACCATTCCAAGCGTTTGTACTCTCAATCAGCTTTGCATTTGAACATACTTATGTAACTGGAACTAATAATGGAAATATGCAACAAGATTATGTAGGAGGATTCGAAAGCATGGTCTTACCTTGCTCTATGTCCTACTTCCTTAGATGAATCTTAAACTAGGACTAGAAGCAATATTGCAGAGCGAGATGTTGTTGTTTCAAATTGTGTTGTTGAATCTTTCTAGAGAAAGATACCGCTACTGAATCCATCTAGAACTATGTGGCAAAGGTCATCGTGGAGATATGTAATAGACAATGACTATACCATTTAAATCAATCACAAATTGGGTGCCCTCTTTTTTTTGGGTAAGTCCTCCAATTTCCCAAACTCAATTAATTTTGGCCTCTGGTAATAGTTTCTCTTAAGAATTCTCCACTCGTTCCTCAAGCCATTGCTTGGACATGGGCATTGTACTAGGGATTTCTCCCCTACTACATGCAAATAGGGTAGGTTCATGGTGCGAGGGATTTCTCAACCTCCACTTGCAATAATAAGCAGTAATAATAACAACAATATTTGTTATGTTTTGTTTTTATATTTTTATCTAACTAATGAAAAACAATAGCAAACATACCTTTCAGTAACATGGGTCACTGCAACCGTCTAAGGAAATGGTCCACCGACTCCATAATATGGTTCTCCAATCATCTCCACTAATCGTTGTCAAAAGGGAGAATGGATCGAAGAGGGTAAGGAGCAAGCTCAACATACACCGTGGAAAATTATATGGCAAAAGTATGGGAATAACGATGAAAGGTAAAAAAGTTCTGGAATGACCAAAAAGTGTAGGAATGTTTGTGGGAAGACCTTCACAATGTGTTTATAGGATGATCCAATGTTTTTGTTATCTATGGTAATGAACCATGGTATTTTATTGTGCATGGTATTTGTCCATGGTTTTTGACCCATTCTCATTTTAGGGTTTTTTGGTCCTTTTTGGAGAGAGTGGGGATAAGTCAGAATAAATGTTCAACTTCCCTGTATTTATGGGGGAAGGAATAATAATGTTTTGGACCATATTTGGTGGAATTTTAGTTGTGAAGGTCAAAATGGAGGAAATAATGGTGGGAAAATGCTGTAATTTAGCTTTGGTGTAATTTAGCTTGAGAAACAATGGGTTCAGGTGGTAAAGCACCTAAGTGGGCCTAATGGTAAAGAGCATGTTATCTCCAAGGAGAAGACATGTTCAAAACCAGTGGGGGTAGGGTTGCTTGTTTAGCCTATTGTAAGAAGACTAGAAGGGTAGTTGGCCCCTGGATAGGCGATCCACCTCGATAGTTCCCTTGATTAAAAAAAACAATGGGTCGGGTGGTAAAATATGGCTCAATCTAGTAGACTTGAACATGCTTCATGTGGTTGGCTTGAGTTGCAATAAATTGAGGGGACCTTTTCCATGAGGATTATCCGGTCATCCATCCCTGGAACAATTAGCTCTATCTTACAACATATTTACTTAATTGAAAGTTCTAGGAAACTATGGCACGAACAGCTAGATAATTTCCGTGGACTTGAGATAGAATAAAATACATGTGGATCTCTACCCATATTCAAAACTTGTAATTTATTTTTTATTATTTCTTTCAATATGTTTCTATTTGATAAACAAAGATTTAAAAAAGTATAGAGTTTAATCATCAAATTTAGTATATAAACTATATTCAAAGAACATAGGAAAGCACTCATAACATGGTTTTTTTGGACAACGTAGAGCTAATGATTGCAACTCTAGAACAACTAAATAACTCTAGGTCCCTTGCATGAAGTTGAGGTACACTTTAGGCAATTGAAATTTTCCAAAACATGCTTCTGATTTGAAAAACTAACTTGCATGTGCATTTCTTAGCATTATCATTGGATGGGCCTAAGCGAAATAGGTCAAATGACATGCAAGCTAGGAAGAAGGAAACACACACATGATTTATAAATGAATGTGTGATATGGAGAACAAAAACATATGCACCTTTTGGAGAACAAAAACTCATGCATGCTTTGGACAACATGTTATAAACCCAAAAGGTTGGTTCATAACCACCCATTTCTCCCACAACGATGCGTCTTCATGCTCTAGCTAACAACAAAATGAGAACACACACGCAATTAGAGATCCCACATGTGTCAACTAGTAGATTATATTGGAGTTGGCATGATTCTACCAACCTTATTTCTCAATCTTTTTCTAAAAGGATGAATAAACAACCAATTAATCACTTATAACCCTATTTTATATTTGTTCCAAATTTCTAGTTGCAAAGAAAGGAGAATGGGGGAAAATAGGTGTGCTCTGCCTCTTAATACACTTTGACAAGTTTGGATCTCCAAATCTAATTTCATTGAGTTTATATGCCCCAAAAACATCGAAATAAACTCTTTTGTCTTAAAATATTCATCTCAAATAATCACAAAATAATTGTGTAAAGTTCGTAAGAGCATAAATAATTCATTTTGTGCAAATAGTTGTGTCACCAAAATCAAAATATTCTCACACATATTACACCCTTGTTACATACAATTTGATTCAAACATTGGAATTAGTTGAATTTTGTACACACAAAATGGATTTTGATTCATGAAGAAGGCCTTCAAGCCCAACACATATGTGGAGGAATATATATATATATATATATATATATATATATATATATAT
>LPNX010081084.1:2786-84769 GCA_001517045.1 Pseudotsuga menziesii
AGCTCCTTAGGTAACCCAACTTATGGTACAAAAAGTTGGATAACAGCGCCCTCTTGAATCCCACTGGAAACTATGGTTGCATAGGATACAGCTTTCTAACCCTAAGCTAAAAATGGAACAATCAAGAATAGGGTGGCATAGATGGCAAAATGCTTGTCTTCTCCATGCCCTAAAACTTTGCTAGATAATCCCAGGCGCACTCATAACGATCAACCGTAGATAGACTAAATCCTCCCACCAAAATGAAGCACTCAAGAAATGGGATGAGCCCCTAATAAAATAAAATCTTGCACAAGAAAACCATAAGAAAGCAAAACCCTAACCTTCCTGCGGCAACCTAACCAAATCCACTTAATGGTTCAAACATTAACCAATCCAAGCAAACAAATTACGGGCATGACCTACCTAGAAATGGTGATGTGAGTGACCCAGAAGAGACAAAACCTTCCATGGGTGTAGAGGAGGACAAAACAAATTGTGACAGCTGTGCACAACCAACTTCTCCAGATGACTTCTATGGGAAAATGACAAGTCACAAACCAATACAGCATGACACTATATATAACCTTGACCGAAACGAAGATCTATCAGTGGGAAAACTCTTTAAAAACACTGATTGGACATATAGTCTAGGAAACACCCGCAGTATTGGATGGGATCAGAACTACAAACCCAGCATCGCATAAGAACAAACTCAAAAATTAGAGACACTATTGACTACCTTTCGGAACTATTTTCTAATAGTCTTCCATAAATTTGGCAATAGAATGCTCTACCAACCTAGTTATCGTATGAGAAAACAAAATTGGAACCCGATAGGACTAATCCCTTCGGAATCAGCGGAGAGACTGTAAAACCCTTGGATCAACTAAGAACTAGTCCTCCACAACATCGGGTGGGACTAAGACTAAAAAATCTGGTTTGTTATGGTCAACCAACCCGACAACGATATTTTTTATAATATCAGATATCAAAAAACCATTAGATGAAGGAAAATCCAGTTCAATGGATACGCATGACAGTAAGAAGCCAGAACTTCAGCAAACCAAATATGAGAGGATAAAGAAACCTCATTTCGATGAAGTGGTGAATATTTCTAGTTTCTTCCGATAAACCGATAAAAAAACTACATGACTCTACCTCTGCAACGTCGAAAGGCTAGTTGACTAATCATCCGAAGCAGACATGCGAAAAGACTAAGTTTTTTCAAAAAAAATATGAGCCCATATCAAAAATTGGAAAGAATAAAACATTCCTAGGAAATTTTGAAACTCAAACAAACAAAAGGGGGGACACTAAAAATAAAATTTTATACGGGAATAGTTGCAGCTGCAACAATTGATGACTACCTGGTGAACACAGATCTCTGAACAACTTTTCTTTTGGTAAAACAGGCTGCTCTGATGGTACCACTTTACTATATTTCTTCAAGATATTTGGATTCCTAAATGCAATATTTATGCACTTTAACCATTCATAATATTCCAAGTTTAAGAAGGGGAACCAATATTTCAAAGTCTAGATAACTCTTCTAAGGCTGAGAATATGAGTTTTATTTTACCTCTGCCTTTGAGTGGCTTCCAACTTAGACACCATAGGATCGTAACATATGGTAAAAAGATATATCTGTTTGTTCCTCATTCCCATGCCAATTTGTACTTTTTATGCTATGCTTCTAGACTTTTGTCCTTTTTTTAGTCCTCCTGATTAATTTCTTTCTAAATTTTAATTCAAAATCCTCTATCCATAGTGTCCTTTTGTGTGAGAGATATTTTAATTTCAACTCATGGATGGAGAAGAACATTGGCAATCTCATTCATACTGATGTGGTTCTATATGTGTTTTGATACATATTGATTTTTAGGATATTTTGACTCTCATTAACCTTTTGGATTTCAATTCATGGAATGGGATTATTTAAATATAATACACTATTTACCTTGCTTCCTTTCCATGGGTCTTTTGTTGTTACCCCCTAGGAAAGATTTCAATGTGAGGTGAATGGAGCCTCAAAATAGTACTCTATACTTTTCTATCATGAGTTATTTCACAAGGATTAAGTAGGACTTCAATGTGTTCCTAACCATTTAGAAAATCTACTAATCTTAAAGAATTTTTTTCAAAGATTATATGAATCAATAGTAGGCAGTCTTGTAGTCAAAGATTTCAACTAATCCAGGATTCTGATGAACTCCATACAACCAAAAGTCGTGTTGTTTTATTGAACCATAAGTAAAACAACACTTTACAATCAATCAAACTCTAAGCAAATAAAAGCAAACAACTAAAACTACTCTAAAGTAAGCAACAAACCAAACGTTTATTTATGTACAAGAAAATAAAATCAAAATGATCAAGAAAAATAAGGCTTGAGAACTAAAGCATTTACCGGTAAGTTCTCATCCCACCCCTGTAAGTTCTGCAACTTGTAAGTCGAGGGGCCTAGCTTTGCTACAATTTGAAAAGGGCCTACCCATAAATGTTGAAACTTAGTGTGCTTTCCCTTCTCATCGTGTGGGTGATTCCACTTAAGAACCAAATCTCCTACTTCGAACTCTTTGTTCCCAGCTTTGTGCTTGTCAAACCAACGCTTCACCATTTCTTGTTGATTCTTAAACCTTTCTTGGGCTTTGGACCTAGACTCTTCTAACTTCAACAGATTATAAATTCAGATTTGCAGAATTTCATTATCAGTACCTCTACACTCTTGGGCTATTATGGAAGATGGCAATAGAATATTTGGAGGGAGGACAACTTATTTTCCATAAATGAGAGTGTATGGTGACACACCTAAGGAATTATTGGGTGTGACTTTATCATCCTAGAGAGCATTAGGTAATAGTAAATGCCAACTCCTTTGATTTTCTATCACTGTTTTCTTTAGAATTCTAATCATATTTTTGTTTGTGAATTCTGCCAAACCATTTCCTTGTGGGCAATAATTTGCAGAATAATGAAACTTAATTCCTCGATTAGCAAATGCAGTTAATATAATAGAAGAAAAATAAGAAACATTATAAAAAACCAAGGAAATTGGAACCCCAAACCTGGTCATAATATGGTCCTGCAAGAAATCCATAATTGCATCTTCATTTACTTTCCATAGCGGTATGGCCTCTACCCATCTGGTGAAGTAATCAGTTGCCGTTAGAATATACTTGTGCTGCAATGAGGAATTTGGTTTTATTTCTCCGATAATGTCGATTCCCCATTGTTCAAATGGTTCTGAGATGATTACTAGTTTCAATGGTCCTGCTGCCTTAGCTTGTCTCCCATCGCTTCTTTGGCATGTATCACACTTTATAACATGGGCATGAGCATATTTAAACAGCATTGGCCAATAATATCCATCCCGGAGAATCTTATGTGTTGTTTTGTCTCCAGAAAAGTGACCTCCAGCAAGTCCATCATGCAATTCTGCTACGACCTTCTTTGCATCTTCTTCTTCCAATCATCTGAGAAATAATCCATCATAGTTCTTTATTAATAGTACTCCATCAATGATCTGATATAAAACTGATTTCAGATGTAATGCTCTTCTTTGCTTGGGAATCCAATGCTTTAGCAATTACCCCTCTTGGAGATAATGTAATAGATCCCGATACCAGGAGTCTGGAGCTGTAAAAATAGGACATACATCCACCATGTGTAATTCATCTTCATTATCCCAGCTACTGTCTTCATTATTTTGACATTCAGTTGTTATTTTACAAAGCCCTTGTCCCTTAACTATGATTGTTGGTTTGAATTCAAGATCATATTCTTGCAAAAACGTCACCCAGTTACCTCTTCTCTCTCCCAATTATTTCTACACAAAAAGGGATCGTACTGTTGGGTGTGGGTCTATTACTTTTGTGCAATTCTTAAGTATGTATGGCCTGAATTGCTTTACCACCTTAAAACTGTATAATATTTTTTATCCACCATGAGATAATTCAATTCAGCCCCTTGTAGACTAGTGCTCATAAATGATATGTGGTACTGATCTCCCCCATCTTCTTTCTGTGTAAGCACAGCTGCTAATGAATCATCAGAAGAAAACGTGTACAGAATAAAATCCTTTTCAAAATTTGGACTTTTGAGAGATGGTGCATGAGCAATCGATGTTTTTATATTGCTGAATGCATTCTTCTCCAAATCAGTCCATATGAATTGCACACTCTGCTTAACCATTTGCTGCAAAGGTTTGATGATTTGGGAAAAATCTGCCACAAACCTTTGCACAAAGTTGATTGTATCCATAAAATATTGTTATAGTGGATTTCACCACTCTAGGTGAATCACACTTTGTATGGCCTTCCCTTGTCTCGGTGTAGACTCTTTAGACCCCATGGACCATATTTTATCCTTTGATGTTTCCTTGATCATCCATAAAACTATATAAAAAATGATATACACGATTTTTTACCCGATAACCGCGTACATACGGGGGTTTGACTCCTATAACCGTGTACATCGAGATTTGTGCATAGTCCAAATCCTTTTGGAGTATTCCTTGACATGGATCCGACTCATTTGACTCCTGGCCTTCCATATGCCTTGAGATAGCTCAGATTCAACCCTTCATTATCCCTTGTGAAGCTATATAAGGAAACCCTTGGTACATTGAAGGCATATAGAGAGATTCAAAGCAACGAAACTATAGTCCATTGTTACCGGAATTTATGCTTGAGTCTGCATCCCTTTGTCCCTTTGGAGCACTATTGTGTTCTTCCCAAGCTTTCCTTTTGCTAGTGAGCTTGCTATCGTGAGATGGAGGATTGAGGTGGTGGAGGCCCAAGTGGGGGGTTCAGTTTCTCCGGTTCGCAGACGTGCCGTCAGAGGTTGTATCTATCTTGTAATCTCTGATTTATATTAATAAGAACTATCTTTTCCTGTCCAATGATGTGTATTTGATTGAATATTGTATCCATTGGAATATGTCAAATGCTTTTACATTATTTATTATATATGCTAGAATAGATCTAACACCATGATATATAGTATGCTTGTATTGTTTACTTGTTGTTGTGGAAGTATTATATCAATTCAAGCTGAAGACTGGAAACCTCAATGGGGATCTACTTCAACTGTCCGGAATAAGGTATGAGGTCTGATCCTTTAGTGTTAGACATTTTATTTCTATTGCATATTGGAAAAGATTGATTTCTGGAGTCAAAGCTATCTGTTGTGCTACCCCGAGCCATAGGAATTTCTCTCCATAACAGAATTGGTGACTCCACTGGGGATGTTCCTTGTTTTTTGGGGGTTTGTGGGCACAATGGGCTTGATATTATTGACTTGCTCTTGATTTCTCCCTGTTTCTGTGTCGCATTTTATAGTATGTTTGTCCATTGACACTCCACTTTATTGGTTTGTCCTTAGCCTTCTTTTTACCACTGCCTTCTCTGTATACGTGGGTTTTTGGCTAAAAGTCGCGTACATACGTGGATTTTTGGCCAAAAGTCACGTACATCCTCCCTTTTGGTGAGTTTGATGTTGTGGGAAGTTGCTGGGTGGGTTGTGAGTGTGGTTGGGTTTTCCTTGGGTCTGATGCTGTCTGTTGGACGCTTCTTTTGTGACCAGAGACCGCTCTTTCATTGATTTTTCTTTGAAAGTATTTTTAGTCATTTATCCTTTTTGTTTTGCCATTAATGCATTACTCTTTTTTGTCTCGGTGTCTTGCTGGGCTTGTATTTTATAGTTGCTGCAGAGACCAAGAGTTTTAAATGACTTTTATTGCATTTTTCATTCTTTTATATTGAAAAATACAAAGTAGTTGCACTCTTAGTTGCATCTTAGATATGGATTTGAGAAGGTACTTGCATTGGATTGCTTGGATGAGAGTTGTGTTTGGGATTTCATATAGGAAGGATTTCATTGACATTCAGAAAGGAATATATATTTATGCATCTCATGTAGTGGGATACCCTATTTTTCATTAGACAAAGATTGCACTTAGCATTGTTTGTTATGGTGTGAACTTTTATTTCACTGTTGAGTCTTCATATCACTAGTTGCACGGCCATTTCCCTTTGAGTAATTACAGCCAATTAAAATCAACGCTAATTAAAATGAAGTACACTCTTTTGTTTTCTAGGGTGCACCAACAAGCTTAGGTTTTAGGATCTTAGAATAGTTCATTGTAAGTCAATTCTCTAAGATCACTAAACAACAACATGTATGTGTCTGTCCAAGTGAGTGTGTGAAATCCTTGGTATAACCAGTGTTCTCAGGATCCTCCTCTCAAACGGGAGTTAAGCACGAGGTAGTGTGAGCAGTTATTGGTTGGGATGACCCCTAGCCATAACTGAGTAGCATCGGAGATATTTCCAGGATTATATTCGTATCTGGGGGCTCTTTCGAGAGTTTTGGGCTTTGTTACCCTACCCATACGGTCAATCCCACCTGCAACTATCCGCCTGAGCTTTGATTATATTGAGGTGACCTTAGTGACCTTACCTAGGATATCGAGGGGGTGCTTGTAGAGGTTATTCTGCAGGTGTCCCAGCCAGGTAGAGGTCAGACAGCACAGTCGCTATATGCGTTGAAGCTGAGGGCCACTATAATTGGTTACGTACCTCTGCTTGTAGTGTATGGGATTTTCGAGCCTCTCCTAGGTGAGACATACCTGCTGCATTCGGGAGCTCACCTATCCTCCCCTTGGTTTGCTTGTATTTTGGCTGTAGATTTTCTTAGGAGTGTACTCCTTGTGCGCTAGTTAGCCTTTGGGATCGTGGTTACTTGAGTATATTTATGCTCTCTTGAGTTTGGTTCCTTTTATTTTTGGCATGCCTAGTATCCTATCACCCGTCTTGGTCATAGTATGGACCCTGGTGTCATACTTGGGGGCATCACAGCCCCTTTCCATGCTCATAGATTTGGGAATGGTCATATTGCATCCTCTACTCCATTTGTGGAGGATTTTTTCCCTTCGCTCGGTCTTTACACCATTGGTCACCCTCACTAGGGTGGTAGTGTATGCGTGAACATTGGGTCTACACCTTAGTTTCCTTTTTATGTCTCATCATTCACCGCATTGTTTCCTTTGGGTGCTGTTGTCATGATCATTCCTCCCTATATCCTATAGTTTGGATTCTTTATTGATTATTTTGGGTTGTTTTGGTCTAATATGGTTGTCATGTAGGGTCCAAGTTTTATACACTTTCTCCGAGGTTTCGACCCGTTCGTTCCTGTCACAGGTATGATGTATGAACTGGCATATAGGTTAGGTTTCACATCCGCTTGCACTTATGCATTTCCTTATGATCGTTCCATGTTAACCTTAGGTACGAACCCATTCCATGGTATCACAGAACCTTCATGTTGTTGTCAGAAGTGGTACTATGTGAATGGTAGAGCTTTCCTATACATGGGTGCCCTAGTTAGCTCCCTTTTTCATTTCGTACCCATGCTGCAAGTCCTCTCTTAGGTTCGGGAGTCCCTTTTAGTCCCTCCATGTCCTTGAGAAAGAGCTTCATACTCCTCTTAAACTTTATGCTGGCCATTTCCCCGGGACTCCCTTATGTCAAGTTGTGAATGCATTATCATGAGATTTTCCTGCCTTATTGAGCTTTATGCTGGCTCTCCTGACATTGTGTTTCAGCCATATAGCCCAAGCTTGTCTCATGTCTAGCCATGCAGAGCCATTTTTTATATCCTTCACAGCTTGATTTCCCTTTTTACCGAGAGGAGATTTTCCCCCGAGTGTCAATATCCTACACATGTATCCTTGCATTGAGCATAGGTATGTTCCACTGCTTGGAACTAGTTTGTTTGCCCTTATTACACTCGTCTCCTCCTAGTTTATAACTATAAATCTAGTTTATTCTTTTTTCAAGCTTTTCAAATAACTGAAAAAGTCAAAAAAAAATCAAAAAAACAAAAAGCCGGACAAGGAAAGATGTTATCTTTGGCAACTGTCGAGTCGTGTCACCTTCAAACAGAGCACTGTATATCACATCCATTGGTTGGGTTATAGTTTGACTTAGGAGCTGTACTCGTTTATCTGAGTTTATCTCCACCGACTAGTTAAGCTTCCAGTCCCTATGGAGCCTCTGTTGATGCCTCCTATGTCACAGAGATGTCCCAGTTTGTATATCGAGTCTATGCTTCCTTCATTCAGTCACCATACGCCATTATGCTCTTGTTCGAAGGAAGTTGAAACCTATGTCAGCCATTCCTCAGTTATCTTGACTTTGCATGTCGGCCATTCCCAGTACAGTTACTGGTTCGTGCACTTTATGATCGAGTCCTTCCACATTAGATAGCTTTGCTGAGTACCTCGTGTTGGATGATGGGGGATGCCTTAATGCCCTCCTTCCAGTGGATTTCATCCCATTGACTTTAGATCATTTATTCTAGGATTGGAATCTAGAGTCCTTTTGAGTGCCTTGAGACTTGCAGTCATCAGTGGCAGGTTCTCTCACCATCAACAGTTTCTTGGGAATACATCAATGTCCCATGATCGATGGATTCTCTCAAGTGTTCGACCTCAACACATCTATTCACACTTGTTAGTTTTCATTCTAGTACCTTGATTCCCATTATCATTATCGGTGGGTAATCTCGCGTCTGTTAACGGTATACATCAATGACCAGTAATTAGACGATGGACTACTATGTTCAACCTTGACACCTCTATTCGCATAGTAGGACATGTACTCGTAGCGGTTTGTGTAGAAGACCTTCCAGACTGGTGGTATCTCTTATATGCTACCTCCTTGATCATGCCAGTGTTCATGAGATTTGAGCTCTCATGACTTGATTCCAGTGTATGTCAGACATTTCCAGCCACTATGGAGATCTTCATCTATTGTATATCTTCAGCTATTTTGGAGATCATGGTCCTTTGTATATCTTCATCATGGAGATTCTGATCTATGTATATTGTACGTGGCGATGACCACATATGTGATATCATGTATTATGCCTATTCATGGCCATTGTACTCTTATGTATTCGGGACTGCTATATGTACTTACAGCTATATGCAGAGTTGTATCATTGTAGTATGCTGATTGGGTGGCTGGTATTCCATTTGGGATCCTTCATCACTCCACTTCTGGGATGGACTTATAATGTATTTCGACCATCGTATGACCCCTCTGACCTCACACATTAGGGGGCATCTGTTATAGCGGATTTCACCACTCTAGGTGAATCACACTTTGTATGGCATTCCCCTGTCCTGCTGCAGACTCTTTAGACCCCATGCACCATATTTTATCCTTTGATGTTTCCTTTATCATCCCTAAAACTATATAAAAAATGATATACATGGATTTTTACCCGATAACCAGGTACATACGCAGGTTTGACTCCTATAACCGCGTACATCAGGATGTGTGCATAGTCCAAATCCTTTTGGAGTTTTCCTTGACATGGATCTGACTCATTCGACTCCTGGCCTTCCATATGCCTTGAGATCGCTCGGATTCGACCCTTCATTATCCCTTGTGAAGCTATATAAGGAACCCCTTGGGACATTGAAGGAATATAGAGAGATTGAAAGCAACGAAACTATAGTCCATTATTGCCGAAATTTATGCTTGAGTCTGCATCCCTTTGTCCCTTTGGAGCACTGTTGTGTTCTTCCCAATCTTGCCTTTTTCTAGTGAGCTTGCTATCGTGAGATGGAGGATTGAGGTGGTGGAGGCCCAAGTGGGGGATTTAGTTTCTCCAGTTCGCAGACGTGCCGTTAGAGGTTGTATCTATCTTGTAATCTCTGATTTATATTAATAAGAACTATCTTTTCCTGTCCAATGATGTGTATTTGATTGAATATTGTATCCATTGGAATATGTCAAATGCTTTTACATTATTGATTATATATGCTAGAATAGATCTAACACCATGATATATAGTATTCTTATATTGTTTACTTGTTGTTGAGGAAGTATTATATCAATTCAAGATGAATATTGGAAAGCTCAATGGGGATCTACTTCAACCGTCCGGAATAAGGTACGAGGTATGATCCTTTAGTGTTAGACATTTTATTTCTATTGCATATTGGGAAAGATTGATTTCTGGAGTCAAAGTTGTCTGTTGTGGTACCCCAAGCCATAGGAATTTCTCTCCGTAACAAATATTGCATACCCTTTTTATTATGGGATAAAGGGATTTGTTCTATGGCTCTAATTCTCTTCGGGTCTATGGACATCCCTTTCTTAGAAATGACATGACCTAGTAGCTTTCCTTCTATGACTGCAAACACACATTTCTTGGGATTTAATGAAATGCCATATTTTCAGCAATGCTAAAAAATCTATTTCAAATGAAATGTATGCTCTTCTCTCTTTTTTGAAAATATTGTAACATCTGCTAGATAAACCACAACACTATGGCTAATCAGACCGTGAAAATCTATATCCATAGCCCTATGGAATATAGCTCCAACATTGATAAGTACAAATGGCATCCTCCTATATGCAAAAGTTCCCCACTTGGTTCTGAAAGTGTTCTTAAACTTGTCTTCTTCTGCTACTAATACTTGATTGTAACCAATGAATCCATCCAGTAGAGAGAACAGTTCGGAACCTGAGACCATATTTAGTATTTTTTCAATGGGTGGGACAGGATAATTATCTTTATCTGATGCATGATTAAGATTTATGAAATCTACACAAAGTTTGATATCACCAGAATTTATCCGCATCAGTACCAGATCAGGGACCCATTCTGAATGTCTGACTTTAAATATGATTTTAGCATCTAGCAGTTTTTTCACTTCGCTTTGAATTAGTGGTTTAATCTTTGGATGCATTTTTCTTAGAGGCTGTTGATAAGGTTTGACTCCAACCTTGCTCAGAATCACATGTTGTATAATTTTAGTGTGATACGTCTTTAGGTCTTCATAAGTCAAAGCAAATACATCTTTATACTGTCTGAATAAGATGATGCATTAGAGGAAATTCCAACTCAAAATGGGCCTCCTAAGGAAAATTAATAAAATAATAGTTAAAATAATAAAATAATATTTATTAATTTTGGACAAAGAAAAGAAAAAAACTACTTTTTTGTTCATATTTTTGACATATCTCCTTGTTTTTTTACTCAAATTTCGACTGAGAGAGCTCGTTGGATGTGGAATTAAATTTTGTATCCAACGCGTACCCACTCGGCATACTTTTTATGGTCCCCACTACCCCAAAAACAAAAAATACCTGAAAAAAGCGTGATGAGATGTCATCATCATGCATTTTGAGGTATTTCTTGTTTTTAGGGTAGAGGGGCCTGTCAAAAGTATGCCGAGTGGGTACTCATTGGATGCAAAATTTAATTCTGCATCCAAGGAGCTCTCCCAATCAAAATTTGAGTAAAAACACAGGGAGATATGTTGAAAATATGAACAAATAAAGTTGTTTTTTTTATGATTCCTATCCCCAAATTTATATTAAAAAATTGTTTAAGAGGTGCTCCCTTTTTTTATTTTAAATCATTTTGATTCGATAATACATCATGACATGGAATCTGTATTATTTTTGGAAGGCCCATTTTAAATTGAAATTTCCTCTAATGAATTTACTCCTTTCGTCGGGTGAGCAACACTTCCCCAAATTTACATATTTTGGTTCATCTGCAGTCCCTAAGTTTATCAGCTCGAATTGTAAAGATGAGATATAAGTCTTGACATTCACTGGCTTTTTGAACTTGTTATCTAAATCAAACATTTGTTCTAGGGTCCTAACTCCCTTTGGAATGAAATTCCCAAACTTTAATTCTTCTTGATGTTCCTCGTCATCTATTATTCCTCCTCTGAAAGTATCATCATTCATCAAACACTCCAGGATTTGCTGATTATTTTTAAAAACCCTTATATTTGTGTTGTTATCTAGAACCGAAGGCTTGAAAAGTAATTCAATAGAGAATCTATTATTTGAAGGTACTAATATTGCAGCTGAGGTAGCTAGTAAGTCAGCTGCTACATTCTTTAATCTAGGAATTGACACAGTATTGAATGCATGAAAATTTATCAGTAAATCCCAAAATTCATTTTGGTAAGCTTTCAAATGTGGTGAAATGCAATGTATTTTGTTCTGAATTTGCTTAACAACGATTTCAGAATCTCCATATACTTTTAGATTTTTTACTTTCAATTCTATTGTTATTTTAAGTCCATGAACTAGTGCTTCGTATTTGGCTGTGTTATTTGTGCATTCAAATTATAACCTACATGAAATAAAATGTTTATTTTTTTCTGTATCAATTAGGACAGAGCCAGCCCCTGATCCTTCCAATGTTTTAGAACCATAGAAATAAAGAATCCAAAAAATTTCTACTTCTACTGAATTTGAATTACGAACTACATCTGAAACTAAATATACTATGTTATAGTCAATCTCATCAGCCTATGAAAGTCAAAGGAGATCAGGATGGATATCAGGTATACTGTTGGCTTCTTCAGCTTGGTAATTTCCTGGTTCTAGTTGAATGAAATAATTTCCCCACACAGAGTTTATTGGCTCATTTTTTCCTTCTAACTGAGTCACATTATATTTCATTTGGGGCTCTCTTAACACTTTTATCTGATTTTGACATCCTCTAAAAGGAAGCCACAAATGTGACCAATCTGATGCAAAATATCCTTCTAATCTTGATGACTAGTCTCAGCTCAAAACCAACCCATAAGCATCTGGGATGTCCACTATGATAATGTCTATGTACTAACATACCCTCTCATATGCGGATAAATGAATAAGAACATCTTGCATTTATCGTATTACTTTTACGGTTGTTCTGTCTAATTGAAGAACTTGTCCAGTGGTTGGTTTAGGTTAACCATTGATTTGCTTCCAGACTGAAAGTGGCATAACATTGATTGATGCTCCTGATTCCACTAAATAATTATGCACATTATAGTTGAAAATTTCAAAGTTAGGAGAACAGATGGAGTTTAATACTTAGATTTCCCTCCTAAAATTGCCTCCCCAATCTCTTCCTCTGGTTGGTTGTCAATGGGAGGTTCCTTCTCAGGTGTCTCAAGTGATTTTAAAAGCTTCTCCTTTTGATGAGGTAAATTTCACATTTCAAACAATGATATATTTACTTTATCCTTTTTAATGTCTTCCACCACATAATATCTAATTTCCTATTCCTTGAGTTTCTTCTTGACATTTTCAGTTTTGTCTTCAGTAGGCTTTATAGGTGTCTCGATTTTCTTAGGATCCTGACTTGAAATGACAAATTCATGTATTTTAATAGTTGAAGTGTTGTTCTTTATCTTCTTCATGTTGTCTTGAAGTTTCTTAATATTTGGAAGTATTGAGTTATCTTCTTTTAACAGATTCTGACTTCTTGTCGTTACATTAGTTTCTGGTGTTTCTTTTTTGTTAGGGATGTCTTCAGCTTCCATGTTAAACATAGAAACATAGTCCCATAGAACCAAGGTATCTTCCTCTTATGTTTCTGTAGGTTCATGATCTCTCCCTTTCTCCTCCTTATTTTATGTCATCTTGGAATCCAATAATTGGTTCATTACTAATGTCATAGAATTAATTCATTGTGGACAATTCTTCTCAGAATGAGGTTTTTGATGGAAAGTGCAAAACCTATCCATTCCTACATCAGTCAAATTCATTGCTGAAGGGCTTTGTAGAGGAGGTTTAAGTTGACTGTTGTCTTCACTTTTTTTATAATAAGGCTTATATTGTTTGTGAGCATCCTTTTCTTTTTGTAAAACAATCACCCGGTTTGATAACTTTTGCATCATATTTACCTTCCCATCTAAATCTTGTGATCGTTCATCCTTAGGTTTAATTAATAATAATGGATTTTTGTTTCCATAAGTTCTTTCATATGACTATGTAGGATAGTGTTCTATACTCTCCAATTCTGCCTCTTCCTTCTCTGCTTCTTCATAGTTTTCTAGGAATGTGGGTCTAACTAATATCTTGGAAAACATGGCTAGATGTGGACTAAGAGCTGAGGTATAGTATTCAATGAGGGCATGCTGAGATGGTTTTTTAGTTGCATTGAAATTGTTTAGGTAAGCAGCAAATCTTTGAGTGAAATTATGTACCTTTTATTCCTTTTCCTTTTTTTAGAGAAATTAATCCTTTGATTAAAACTGCATGAGTTTACTATATTCCCTATTTGCTTCTAAACAATATCTCAAAAATATTCCAATTCATGATCGAATTTGCAGGTAAGAAAAAATACCATGAAGCTGCTTTTCCTTTCAGGGTATGAGGAAACAATCTACATATTACATCTTCATGTTTTGCTGCTCGTAGCCCTTCTAAAGCCAAATAGAAACTCTACAAATGATCATCTATGAGAATTCCTTCACTTGGTTCAAAGTTGGGTAACATCTTGTAAAAAGTGTGTTAGTTTTTTAGCATTAATATAGCATTATTAGGATCTTTGATTGGAATAACAAGCACAACAATCAAACACAAGAGACAATGAACATAGTGTTTTTCCTCGAGGAAAACATAAAGGAGAAAACCCTGCAACTTCCTTAGAGATAGAATCAACACCAAAATAGAAAATCCTGAAACAGTAAGTGATATCCCGATAGTAGTAATGTTCTTCTAGTCTAGCCCCAGTGTCTTCTCCTTCCTCAACTATGCACTACACTTGAGTGTGGATGATTTGTGTGATAAATAAAGACTCCAATTCTCTATTTATACTAATCCTGGAATGACTAAAACCCTACTAGGACTGACCTCTACTAGGAGAGTCTAATAACCCTAGTTCCCCGGAACTGTGGGGACTTTAACCCTTAGACAATCGGAGGGTTACCCACTATGACTTGACATGAATTGTTTACATAGTAGATCCTCCCGATTGGAACATTGGGGCATGACAACATGACTCAATTACATAATAGATACATCTCAGAATAAACATTGGGTTACAAGACATAAGATATATAGATGAATACATTCCAAAGATACAAATACATCAACACTCCCTCTTAACTAGTAAGGTATTCTTTCGACACAATTTTCAGCACTGGTCTTCTTCTCTGCATGGACTAGATCATCTCATTATCTTCAAGTCTTCTTAGTCTTCAAGTCTTCTTCATCTTTGAGTGTTCAAGTCATCTTCTTCTTCAATTCTTCTTCATCTTCGAGTCTTCAAGCTGTCGTCTTCTTCTTTATCACGGGATCTACATCATCATGACTACTGGCTCATCACTGCTGGATAATCACTCAATCTGGATCATCATCAAGTATGGATAATCTCATCTGGATCACTTGATTTGGATCATCATCACAACTGGATCGTCACTTTATCTGGATCATCATCAAGTCTAGATCATCTCATCTGGATGACTTGATCTAGATCATCATCAAGTCTATATCATCATCATATGCTATCTCATAATGGTTCTATCTCGATTCTTCTCGTCACAAGAAGTTCTACAAAGTCAATCTTGTAGGCCTAACCTTCATGTAGATCTTCATCAGTGCTTATATCTGACACTTAAGTCAAAATGGCCCACCCAGCTCTTACATTTGACCTCATCTTGTCAAAAAGGCATTCCCAACACTCACATCTAACCTCATCCTATCAGAAAGGCCCAGCACTCACATCTGACCTCATCTTGTCAGAAAGGATTAGCACTTATATCTAACCATGTGGAAGCACACTGCATTAGAAAGGCTCTGCACTAACATTCGATCTCATCCTGTCAGAAAGGAACAACACTTACAATCAACCATGCTCGAAAGCACTACATCGAAAGGGCTCAGCACTTACAATCCTACCATGCATGAAGCACCGCATCGAAAAGGGCTCAGCACTTACAATCTGACGATGCACGAGGCACTGCATCAGAAAGGGCTCAACACTTACAATCTGACCATGCATGAAGCATCACATCAGAAAGGGCTCTGCACTTACAATATGACCATGCATGAAGCATCACATCAAAAAGGGCATGCACTCACATCTAATCATGGAGGAACTAATACTACCATTGCATCAGAATGGCCCCTAGTCCCAGACTAAGCTACCTAGTAACTAACAAGGTGCCTCCATTCCTAGAATGGTAGTTGAACTTACATCTGTCCTACTCGACAGAATGGCCAACACTCACATCTGACATAAGAGGAACCTAATCCTTTAGCCATGATATAATGGTTCATCCCTTACATCTGATCAAGTGGGAACACATCCCTCTATCACATCAGAATGGCTTCTCAGTCCTAGACTGAGTTTTCCTGGTAACTGACCAGGTGCGTCCATTCCCAGAATGGTAGTTGTCCTTACATCTATCTTACTTGAAAGAATGGCCAGCACTCATATATGACATGGAAGGAACCAATCCTCTCACCATGACAAAATGGCTCAGCCCTTACATCTAACCATGGAAGGAACCAATCCTCTCACCATGACAGAATGGCTCAGCCCTTACATCTGACCATGGAAAGAACCAATCCACTCACCATGACAGAATGGCTCAGCACTTACATCTGACCATGGAAGGAACCAATCCTCTCACCATGTCAGAATGGCTATGGGTCTCATCACTTTCTGTTAGAGGAAACCTCGATCTAGAGAAAACCAAGCTTCTCCCTGAAGTACTCAAAATTCAGCCTAGCCAATGGCTTCATCAATACATCAGCTATCTACTCCTCTGTCACAACATACTGGAGCTTCACTGCTCCCTTCTGCACCATATCCCTGATATAGTGATACTTGATCTCGATATGCTTCAACTTGTCATGGAACACTGGATTCTCTAACAACTTCATGCAACTCTGGTTGTCACAATGTATACAAGTAGCATCCAACTGGAGATCAAATGTATCAAACAGTAGTTTCCATAGCCATACTGCCTCACAACTAGCTAAAAACGTTGTGACATACTCTGCTTCAGCTGTACTCAGTGCCACATAGGATTTCTTCCTCCTAAACCAAGAGATCACACCTGATCCCATACTGAAGCAACATCCTGAAGTGCTCCTCCTATCAATGGAACTGCCTTCCCAATCTGAATAAACATAACCTTCCAAGTTAATCTTCTGATTCGCATCGTACTTGAGCCCATAATCAACTATACCCCTCAGGTACCTCAGAATATGCTTTGTAGCAATCAAGTGAACATTTCTCAGATCTGTCAAGAATTGGCTCAAGGTGTTCACAGCAAAGAAAATGTCTGGTCTTGTGTTCGTTAGGTACATCAATGACCCAATCATCTAATGATACATCATAGCATCAACTAAATATAATGAAGCATCACTCAATAGCTTCAAGTTCGATGCCATAGGTGTGGTGATGGATTTGCAGTCTATCATCCCAAACCTCTTCAGGATCTCTACTGCATACTTCCCTTGTCCAAGGAATATTCCATCTGAGCTCTGCCACACCTCCATACCTAGAAAATAATGCATCATACCCAAGTCCTTCATCTTGAACTCAGTAGTAAGCTTTCTCTTTGTATCAGCAATCAACCCATCCATACCTGTCACAAATAAATCATCTACATATAGTAGAAGCATCACTGGGTTTCCATCCTCAACCTTGTAGTAAATGTTGGAATCTTCTTTACTCTTGGTAAATCCCAAACTGGATAGAAAGCTATCAATTTTTCTGTACCAGGTCCTGGGTACTTGTTTCAAACTGTACAGGGCTTTCTTCAATCTGCATACATGAGACTCCCTGTCATGTGTCTCAAAACCGAGTGGCTGTTCTACATACACTTCCTCTTCTACTACACCATTCAAGAAAGCAATCTTGACATCCATATGGTGTATCTTCCATTTCATGACTGTAGCCAGAGCAAGTACTGATCTAATGGAAGTGTATCTGGCTACAGGTGCAAAGGTTTCTTCATAATCTATTCCTTCTTTCTGAGAGAAACCTCGTGCTACAAATCTTGCCTTATATTTTTCAATGCTACCATCTGCAGCATGCTTGATCTTGTAGATCCATTTTGAAGTTACAACTGACTTCCCTTTTGGTCTTGGGACAACATCCCAAACATTATTCTTCATGATCGACTGATACTCTTCGATCATAGCATCCTTCCATTCTTTTCGTTCTGCCGCTTCTTCGTAACTGGAAAGTTCTTTATCAATGAGAACACATAGTAAATCCACATAACCGGAATAGGATCTGGTTCTCCTTCTTTCTCTGTGATTCTCTTCTGGAGCCCCATATATTTCCATACCTTGGATAAGTTCTTGTACCCAAGTAGGTTTCATCTTGTGAGGATTCTTCTCTAGAGGTGGATCTATAGGTCTTTTTGGTTCTTCAACTTCTTGAATTTTTTCATTCATGGTTGTGTCATGAATTCGGGGTGCTTATTCTTCTTTAGGTTCTTCAACATGTCTCTTTCTATATTTATTGTAAGTTGTGTCTTCATCAAATGTCACATTTCTACTGATGTCAATCTTCTTGTATCCTGGGAAATAGATTTTGTAAGCCTTCGAGCTTTCAGAGTATCCCACAAATATACCCTTCTTTCCTCAAGGATCTAATTTTGTTCTCTTTTCTTTTGGAATGTGTATGTACACAGGACAGCCGAATATTCTGAGATGGCTAACTTTTGGTTTCTTGCTGAAGAAGACTTCTTGAGTCTTGTTCTCGAGTAATCTATGTGGAGCATAGTTCTGTACATACACCACTATTCTAGCAACTTCCTCCCAAATATGCATAGGAAGATATTGATCATGAAGCATAGCTCTTGCAGCTTCCATGATAGTTCTATTCTTCCATTCCGCAATCCCATTCTGTTGACGATTGTAAGGAGTGGACAACTCCCTCTTAATCCCTGATTCTTTACATAGCTCTTTGAATTCATTTGAAGTGAATTCTCCACCATTATCTGATCATAAAGTATTGATATTCTTTTCAGTATGGTTCTTGATCAAGGCTTTGAATTCCTTGAATTTGCTGAATACTTCATCTTTGTTCTTCATGAACTAAACCCATGTCTTCCTAGAAAAATCATCAATAAAAGAAACATAATATGCATACCCTCTTACTGAGCTTGATGACATAGGACTGCATACATCGGAGTGGATGATTTCCAATATTCCTTTTGCTTTTCTTTCACTACTTGGAAATGTCTTCTTTGTGTTTTTTACTTTCGCACATCCTTTGCAGACCCCATCATGTTTTTCTTGCATTTCTAGAAGACCTTCAACAGCTTTGCTTGCAAGAGGTAGTGGTCTGTAATGCACATGTGCAAGTCTTCTATGCCAAAGTTCAGTTGGCTCTACTGTGTCATGGACCAAGGCTTGTTCTGGATGTCCCTTCAATTTGTACAAACCTCCTTCTTATTCTCCAATCACTATTGCATCATCAATATTCTTTCCTTTTGGCCACATGATGACTTGACCATTTATGAATGAAACCCTCATTCCTTTTGCATCTAATGCTGATATGGAGAGAAGGTTATTTTTAAGTCCTGGCACAAACAATACTTCCTTCATTTTTAGAGACTTACCAAAGTCTAGTTTATAGGAAGATTCCCCACTACCATTTATTGGATATTGGTAGTCATCTCCTAGCTTCACCTTGTGAGGTGATTCATGTTCTGAGAGATTCACAAAGGATTCCTTGAATCCAATCATATGTTTGGAAGCTCCATTGTCTATAAGCCAATCATCACTTCCATGAGTAATGTTACCTGTGAGAGCAGAGATCAGGACATATTCATCCTCTCTTGAAGAATATTTACTTTCATATCTGGATCTCTTCTTGGATGGTTCATCATCCTCTATAGCATGAGCATGATGTATTTTCTTGCTTCCCTTCTTCTTGTGAGAACTACCTTTGTTCTTAGGAAAATCTCTAGAAAAGTGTCCTTTTTCATCACATGTACATCAAATGTATTTAGACCTATCTCTAGGATTTCTAGAGTTATTCCTGTGATGAGAGTACTTACTTCTGTGATGGCTGGATCTAGATTTATTGGATTGTACTGTGAGAGCTTGATCTTCACTTCCCATCTTCTCTTCTCGAGCTGCTATCCTAGCTTCTTCTTGAGAACATTCTTCCCACAGTCTGCTAAACTTGACTAACTTCTTTCTAGCATAGATCCCTTGAATGAAAGAGTCGCATGTCCTAGGGAGACCATTCAAGGTGGTCATCACAATTTCTATATTCTCCACTTCTTCATCTACTGCTTCCAATTGTTCCTTGATCTGAGAAACCCTTGTGAAGTAAGACTGGATGGTCTCTGCATTCTGGATCTTCACATTCTTCAGTTGATTTCTCAGAGTCATTTTACGGTTTATGTTTTTCCCTTCAAACAATTTGGTTAGGGAATCAAACATAGCTTTAGGTGTCTTGAGAGAGGACACCTATGGGATAAGGTGATCCTTGATAGAATTAGCAATGATCCTCTTTGCCATAACCATCTTCTTCTTATGTAAGGATTTTGTCTCATCTCCCTCTGGAACTGGATCCTCCTCATGGATGTAAAAGTCTAACTCATTTTCTTCCAAGACCAGGGAGATCCTATACTTCCAGGCTCGGAAGTTATTAGGTCCCTCAAGATTTTCATCAAGCTTGGTACGATGAGACATATTAACTGAGAACCTCAAATGGAAATACAAAATATTTTAGATCTTACCAGGTTCAAGATGTTGGATCTAAAACTTGAGCTGAAATCCTGCAGTACTGGATTAGGAGCAAATTAGGGTTTTTCTTTTCCAGATTTTTGTCTACCCAAATGCCTTGAAATTTGTCCCTAACTTCGATTTTGGGGAGGAGATCAATCCAGGCCTGGGCTCACTAAAAAATTCCTCCTCTGTGAAAAGCCCTAATTTTCGACAGTAGTGACAGGTCCAAAACTGAAAAACCTCAGAATTGGATTCTGCTTCGACAGAAAGATGTGCCTTAGGGAGCAAAGTTATTCTACCTTAATTTTGCTGAAAATCTATGGAGGAAGATCCACAAACTAGGAAGCCCTAGTTTCTGGATCTGCATAGTGTCTTCTTCTCAGGTTAGCTCTGATACCATGTTATTTTTTTAGCATTAATCTAGCATTCTTAGGATATTTAACTGAGAGAATAACAAGCACAACAATCAAACACAAGAGACAATGAACACAGTGTTTTTCCTCAGGGAAACCATAGAGGATAAAACCCCGCAACTTCCTCAGAGATAGAATCAACACCAAAATAGAAAAGCCCAAAATAGTAAGTGATATCCCGATAATAGTAATCTTCTTCTTGTCTAGCCCCGGTGTTTTCTCCTTCCTCAACTCTGCGCTACACTTGAGTGTTGATGAGTTGTGTGATAAATAGAGACTCCAGTTCTCTATTTATACTAATCCTGGCATGACTAAAACCCTACTAGGGATGACCTCTACTAGGAAAGCCTAATAACCCTAGTGCCATGAAACTACGGGGACTTTAACCCTTAGACAATTGGAGGGTTACCCACTATGACTTGACATGACTTGTTTACACAATAGATCCTCCCGATCGGAACATTGGGGCATGCCAACATGACTCAATTACATAATAGATACATCTCGGAATAAACATCGGGTTACAAGACATAAGATATATATATGAATACATTCTAAAGTTACAAATACATCAACAAAGTTAGAGACAAATCATGCAAGGGAGGTGTCAGGTTGAAAGGAGATCTAGCTCTCCACACAAGTTGTGGAGGTGGCTAATTTGCATTCACATTTGCCATGATTCTAAGTGGAGTATGCAGTGGGGATTGAACAGGAGTATGAAAATGTGAAATGTGAGGGGAATCTAGCCCCAATTGATCCAAAAGTTGGTCAAATTCTTGTAAGGCTATTTCTACCAATTCTTCAAGATCTTCTACCAACATTGAGTCTTCCAATTGAGGGCAGTCCTTCTTCTAATAATCTCTCCTATGTAGGATAGAGATAATAGTTAATCCTCTGACCTTTTTTGCATATGCCCTGGTAATTCTCTTTAAATCATCAACCACTTGATTACCAACGGGATAAAGATACCATGTTTCATTTTCTTCAGGAGTGGTTTTGTGAAGCAAACTGGTTTCAGAACTGTCATCGATGGAGTAATTTCAAGAAAGTGGGCTTCCTCGGCCAACCATGCACTAGTGGCCCTCCTTCTAGCACAAAAAACTATTGAGGCCTAGAAAATTGTAGGTAACAATAGTAGGGATTCTCCCCAATAAACTTTCCCAACTAGCTCGTTTTTGTTTGGTATGGGGAATCCGTCTGGTTTATGGTCCGGCTACCGTAGATCAAGTAATGGTTAAAGTGTTTTATTGGTTACGGCCCAGTCCACTGTAGGTTTAGTTTTTAGTTTTTTATCTTTATGTATGATGTGCATGTGCCTAACTACATGTAGCTAATAGAGATAACGAGGAGGGTCACAATGTGATGCGCTTGTTCTTACCTCTCATATTACCTCTCTCGCTTCTAAATCATAAATAAAGCAAAACTAACTAAGACTAATTAATCTATCCCTAGGGAGCAATACTATAATTAATGGTGAGTAATGTATTGTATAACATGCATTAAGAAAATTACAGATAGTTGTTAACATTTCAGAACACATGAATATCAATAGAAAGATGAACAAAGAGATAGCTCATTGTTAATTTAAAACATTCATTACTCAGCTATGATTGTGGAAATTTCACAAAAATAAACAAGAGCACATTCACAACATTAAGGAATTCATAAGTTAGAACGATCTCACAGTTCATGGAAACAAGCTGAAACTGAAACAATTGATATCCAACCAGCCCATGGAAAACATTTGAAACTCCATAGTGCTTTCTCCAGGCGAAAAGTATAAATATTTATTATACGATGAATTAGTTCTCCTTACAATAATATTTCCCAAAGATGGTCTGAAAAAAGGTCCCCTTCTAACTAAAACTTGCCTATATTTATACAAAAAAGAAAACACTTGGGATGCCCCTTGCTACGTTTTTAGATTCCAACCTTTCTTTTACAAAAAATTGTCTTATAGCTTGTGCACAAAAATAAATATAATATCTTACATTATTTATCAATATTCCAAAATGTTCCACTAGGAGGGCCCAGCTTGTTCGTTCATGAACTTTATGCATATATTTGCCTCTGTTGTTATATTCTCAAAACCAGAAGGTTTAAGAAATCTAATAGTGATCTCGTGCTGAGCAGTTGGGGTCTTTATACCCACTATCCTAGAAGGAATCAAGCACAGTTGGTCTTCTAGAAAATGAATGCTTACAGCTACATGGGCTACTTCAGTCTTTAGTATCCTTTCATCCAACTCCTTGACTCGTTGGATGGATTGTTCATCTTCGCTGCATTTGTCCTGTAAATGTTTCAAAAACAAGTCATGTCCTGGTAGTGCTTCCGATATCTTCACAGTGGAATTCTGACATCGATTATAGGTCAAGAGCACTCTCCTTAAAAATTCAACACAGGCACCTTGTGTTCTCTTGACTTCCTTTTTTAATTCTTCTACTGCTTTACTAGAAAATTCAAACAGCTCGTACTCTTGCTTTATTGTCTCCTGATCTTTGACAAGTATATCTGAGGGATGTTCTTTGTTTGCTTATACCCAAACCATCCTTCCCCATAGAGTCTCCAAAATATCATGGGTTCTATCCAAAAAATATGAGGTTGTACTTACAATCTCTTCTTATCTGATGTCTTTTTGTTGGACTTTAAGTCTTTCTTTCACTATCTGCAGCTATATCTGATGAATCTTCCCTCTAAGAATAACAACATGCTTCTTTAAAGGTTCAATATCAACCTTTTGCTTAGTATTTTATTTCAATGAAGCTACAAGTGAACTCTTTTCTTCCTCCAAGGATACTATTTGAGTCTCATATAGCTTAGCCTTACCTTTTATGGCGATCTTCTTCTCCTCTAGATCCATCACTTTACTTTCTAATCCGCTCTTTTATTTATTTACCTATTCAACTAATAACTGAATATGATTTTTCTCAGCCTCCATACTCCGATATTGCAGCTATAGTTTTCCCAACTCTGCTGAAGTAGCCTGAGAATTCCTCTCCATATTTTCTGCAGATACTACGAGAGCATATTTATCTACCTACAAGGTTTGACATTATGACTTTGAAACTTTGACCTCACCAATCATGTCCTCATATTTTCTCTTGAGATTTTGGTTTTCACCCCTTTCCTTCTTCAAATTTTCTTTCAGCAGGGCCACCCTTTCTTGAGACTGCTCGAGGTCCGTCATGATCCTATCCACATTGTCCTCAATGGCTAGGGTTAGAGATACCCCATCCCTCACTGGTAATAATGGATCCTTATGTGTACTGTGAGCTACTATTTTGTCAGTTACCATCATTCCTAGTTTACTCCCAAAGTCCACCTTATTTTAAGTTCTCTTGACAATTCTCTTTTTCTCTTTACCGTAAAATATAGTATTGAAATATGGTACCTCCTCCCCTTCCATAGGCATGAAAGAAATTAAATCCAGTCCAAAACGTGACCTTGAACCTTCTACTACAGTGCTACTAGAAAGAAAAACAGGATCTAATGGGTTACTATCTGTTTGATCTTGTTCTTGGTCCGTAGGGGCTTGTTCATCTAGTATCTCTGTTCTTGAGCTTTGAGGTGCCTTTTCTGTTTGTTTTTTCTCCTTTTGGACACCTTATAATTTTAACCCTTCACTTTTTGCTTGTTTTTTCTAGATTTCATCTTCTTCTTATTTTTTCCTTTCTTCTTCAGCCTTCTTGGCGGCTTCGTCAGTTGCTCGCTTCTTTTCTGCCTCTTCCGTCCTCAACCAATTTTCTGCTTCCTATACAAGCCTGTTAGCCTCCTCCTCTCTCTTTTTTTCTTCTTCTTCCTCTTGCATTTTGTATTTTTCAAAAAGCTTTTTTTACCACCCACAGTTGTTATTTTTTGCTTGAATCTTTTTCTAAGGGCTGTAATGTTCTTAGCATTGTGGAAAGTCTCCTCGTCTTTGTCCCAAAAGTCTGTGTACTCACAATGTACTCCAGATTCCTAGCAATAATAAACTACTTAGTTTTTGGAATCGTTTCTATGAAATTTCATTCAACCAAAGTGAAAGTCTTCCAATTCTTGGACAATTTCTACCACAATCTTCACCCTTGAAAATTTGTAACTCCCAACGAAAAAAGGCACTGTAGGATATACTAACTTTTTCTGTTCAAACAGGAAATTTCCTACTCCATCAATATATACCTATCTAATAACTTCTTTATGGAGTACATAATCAGTAGCATATCTCAGAAGCCGAGAAGGGGCTCTTGATCCACCATACATCCTTAAATATAAACCATCCCTTGTAAGAAAATAACTTCCAAATTCTTGCATACACTAGAAGGCTTGTTCTGACATGCAATTTCATTCTTCCAAGAAAATCAAAGTGTATAAAGGAATGATGAAATGCTCACAGATCTCCTTATAACAGGCGTAGTATTTGTGAGCCCAAAATAACTTGTAAGGAGCATATATTGGAGCTCGATCCTTATCCCAATGGAATTTTAGTGTAGGGAAAGACTAATTGCATAGAATGTAGTCGATCAAAATAGAAATCATGTATAATTCAAACTTCTTTTGGGATACTCCTCCCAATGCTGCATTGATGTAGGATGACAGGATATTTGACACTACACTTTCCCAGTTAAAAATAGTCCCCTGTGTAGCAACATGATAAATAATAGGTATCCAACCAAACTTAAAACTTTTCCCATTAGCTCTCCCAAAGATCTTGTTTAGCATTAAAACAATGAATCTATATGGGGCGCAGAGAGTTGATGTCTCATATTCCCCAGAAGGTTTGGTCCTAAAGTTTTTCATCAGGATCATCATTTTCTTTACCGTCTCTACCAGGTCTAGACCTAACTCCTTAACCCAAACTTCATTTAGTTAAGTCTGTGGTGATGGTAGATGATATGCCATGGACACATAAGCAGGGATGTATGCAGCATAGCCTTGTTTCTCAATATTTTCTAGGATCATCCTCGTCACATAAATCCTAGGTAGGATCCAACCTATCACTTCAGATGATGGAAAAAGCTCAGGCCTACTAGCTCAATATTCGTATATATGTACATGTCTTAAAAACCAGCATCAAGCACAATTTTGTCTTGAAATCATTCTATACACTTCTCCCCACTTGTAGTCTGGTTCAACCCCAGTAGTCACTTTAGTGTCTTCATAAATGAATTCTACTTTGGTTATCAATTCTACTTCAGGTTCTTCTTCTTCTGTCTCTTTAGCATGTTGCTTTACTGGAAATCAACCTCTAACAGTCATGCAACATTTTTTCAGTCTAACTATCTCTAGAAACTAATATAATGATAAACAAGAAAACATACAGAAATTACCCACCTCTTCGACATGCATGCTGGTAAATTTATGCCAAAACAAAGTGCTTTTGAACGAGGGAGTTAACAAAGAAAACCCTACAACATTTTGGCTTTCGGCCTCCTAAAACCTTTTCAAAACCACTGCTATCTCGGAACTAAATCTGGAAAAACCTATCTGGCACTTCAAGCTGAGGCAAAGCTCATCCTACTTTTGAATGTCAACAAAAACTCCCAAAATTTAATCAATTTCATTTAACTTCCTACTGAATCGAAAATTCATCTTCAAAAACCCTAGTCAGCCCTGCACCCTCCTGAATCCCATGGGAAACTATGGCTATAGGGGATACAACTTTCTAACCCTAGTTTGAAAATGTAACAATCAAGAATAAGGTGGCAAAGATGGCCAAAACGCCTGTCTATTCCATGCCCTAAAACTTCACAACATAATCACAGGCGCACTCATAATGCTCAGCCACGGAAAGACTAAACGCTCCCACCAAAATTAAGGATTCAAGCAATGGGCTGAACCCTTAATAAAATAAAGTATTCCACAAGAAAACCATATGAAAGAAAAACCCTAACCTTCCTGCGGAAACCTAACTCAATCCACTTAACAGTTCAAACATTAACCAATACAAGCAAACAAATTACAGGAAATAACTACCTGGCAATGGCGACATGAGTGACCCAGAAGAGACAAAACCTTCCACGGTTTCAAAGGAGCGCGAAACAAATCCTAACAGCTACGCGCAACGAACTTCTCAGAAGATCTTCTATGGGAAAATGACAAGTTACAAACCAGTACGACATGACACTATATATAACCTTGACCGGGACAGAGATCTATCGGTGGGAAACTCTTTAAAACCATAGATTGGACATATAGTCTGGGAAACACCCGCAATATCGGATGCGAATAGAACTAGAGACTCAGCATCGCATAAGAACAAACTCAGAACCACTTGCTAATAGTCTTCCGTAATGTCAGCAATAGAATGCTCTACCAACTCAGTTATCATATGAGAAAACAAAATCGGAACCTGGTAGGACTAATCCCTTCAAAATCAGCGGAGAGACCATGAAACCCTCGATGAACTCCGACCTATTCCTTCGCAATGTCATGTGGGACTAAGGCTAAAACAACCAGTTCATTCTGGTAAACCAATCCAATAGTGAGATTTTTTATAATATCAGCAATCAAAAAATCATTAGATGAAGGAACATCCAGTTCATCGGATATGCATGACACTAAAAAGCCGAAACTTTGGAAAACCAAATCTGAGAGGATAAAGAAACCTCATTTTAATGCAGTGTTAAATATTTCCAAATGCTTCTGATAAACCAATAGGAAAACTAGATGAATCTACCTCCGCAACGTTGGAAGGCTAGTTGACTGATCATCCGATGTAGACATGTAAAAAGACTGAGTTTTTTAAGAAAAAATATGAGCCCAGATCAAAACTTGGAAAGAATAAAACATTCCTAGGCCAGTTTGAAACTCAAACAAACAAAAGGGGGGACCCTAAAAATAAAATTTTATAGGGGAATAGTTGTAGCTGCAACAGGTGGGTAAGTAGTTATGTCGAGTTATCCTCCAGTTATAATTAGTTATATCACTTTCAATTAGCATAATGCCAGTTTTTCATGCATGCAGGTAGTTTGGTGCCTTTTATCCACCTACCTCATCAGTTAACTGATTGTAGACTTATTTAGATGTTTGGAGTTAAACTAGTGAGCTCCAACAATTATTTAGACACACTAAGTTACCTAATCAGTGAGTTAGAACTGATAGATAGAATCCTATCTCTAGCACTCGAATTCTATTTATTGTATAATCATTGTATTATTGATTAATGAATGAAGATTAGTTTTGTTATTATTTGAGCAATTCTTGTCCAATTTATCATAAACTTGTGGCATGAATTCTTTGCCTAGTGTATATTGATCTCAATTATTCTACTACATAATTCCTTTCCAATAGCTATCATATTGTCTTCTATATATATGGTTCTCAAATATAACATAAACAACAAGTTGATGCTTTCACAAGGGATCAGTGTCCTTATCAAACTTGCATAAGGAATACATATTCCAAAAAATCGGTATGAAAAGTTTTGTATTTACATTTTGACAAAGTAAATAAAAATAGTTCTCAATAAGAAAAAAATTGTTGCATATCTTGCTAAGGCTCATAATTACATATGAGGTTACTTGAGTTCAAAAAGGTATTTAGGATAATGAATTCAAGGAAAAAATATGAAGAGCGATGGTTGATAAGAAACATTTTAGTAAAAAAACATTTGTAAACTTCCATGCAATAATATGTTTACTATAATAAAAGTAAATTATTTAGTAACTTAGTTAGTAATTTGTTATTTATTAATGAATGACTTGATAGGTCGGGTCATTTAATTGTGACCATTGATTTGTATGAAGTCATATTTTAATCCTTGTAAAAAGTATCAATGCAATAAATAAAATATATCTTTTGGAATATACATTCCAAGTTGGTATCAAATATTTTGACCCTAGGGTTGCCTATGTTCTTTCAATCTTCTACTCTAATCCATGCTCCTCTCTATTCTCCACTCTCTGTTTTCTTTCTCCACACTTGTTGGTCCTAGGGAAAAATAAGAAGAATTCAAATAGAATTATTCTCAAGTAGATAAAGACTTCAGTCGTAGGGAGAAGAATTTGTGACAGAAGCACACATAAGTGGAGGAGAATTTGTGGTAGAATCAACTACAGAAGGAAGAACAGCGTAGAAGAAGTAGCTAGAAAGGAAGCTACAATAGGAGAAGATCTTGTGAAAGAAGAGAAGTCACGACAGAAGAGAAGACCCAATAGAAAGAAAGGATGCGATGAGATCATTCATGATGGAAGGAACCATGCTAGAGAAGGAGTGCAGCGGTGCAATGACTGGAAAGGAAATATCAAAGATATCATTGGTACAAAGTCGAATAGAGTCACACGTGTTGTAAGGAATAAAATAATATTTTTTATTTGGGGTCAATAGTTCCTACTAACAACTTTAACTAGAATAAGAATGGCAACCTGTTGGATAACTCAATGATATCGATTGATACTGAAATGGAGGAGATAATAGAGAAGAACACAAGTTGTGTGGAGTTTTATTCCCTATTTACCTAGTCAATTCACTTGCAAATTGTGTTAGTTGGTTTTTGTCTATGAGAATAGTCGATCAGTCTGCATCTGAGTGTGCAAAAGTATAGAGAATACTAGATGATACATGTTTTGTGCAGATTAATAGTAGAGTCAAGTATGGGAATATTAAACAACGGGATCATAGACAGAATGAGAGGAGAGTGAATTCTGTATAGAAAAGAGATGAATATTTAGAACAGAATCTGCATCTAAGTGCACATACAAAACATATCATATATTTCTCATGCCAAATGAAGAGTGCATTTGTGATTTTTCTCGGATGGGTTTCTAGGTTAAATATTGTGTCATTGAGTAGATGATAAATATGTTTATGTGCCATGAATGTATATGAATGTATATGACGAGTGTACTTTCTTCACAAGAATGTAGATTGTGATTAAGTGTTTATGCATTTTCTTAAGAATTAGTTCTCTTGTCCACGAGTTGCACTATTTATAGATAACATGTGTGTTAAGTTTATACTAGTGTTATAATCACTATGAAGGATAAGTTACATAGTGTCTTATCTACACAAAATAAGGTTAATAATTACACCCATCAATTTTGGTAAGGCCAGTTGGTAAGGTCCTAAGGGAGAAGAAATCCCCACCCAGCTACGGAAACCTAGTTCATGAAGTTACCCATAAGACATATCTTAGGGGAGATTGGATCTGTGTCTTAGGTGTTTTCAACTAATCCTTTCTCTATAGGGATGTTATCTTGAGCTTTGTTGCATGCAACATAAGGTCCGTACCTAGGTCAAAGGGAGGAAACACTAGCAAATGGTTCTATTTTCAGGAAAATAAATAATTTTGGTGATGGAATGTTACACATAATTATTATCAAGACCATGTTGCAGGATAAGTATCTCACTATTTTCCTTGAATTCCTCAAAGGTTGAAGTTGGGGATGAGAAAGAATGACTAATTTAGTAGTCTTGGCCACCACCGCACTTTACATGTGAGCAATCTGTGGTACCTATCTAAGCAACTCTATTTTGATATTTGCAAAGAGCACTGCCACTACCTACTGATCATTTACAAGGTGTGCTTCTCCCTTACCACTGTATTTACCCCTTATACAAGGCACGATGCTTGACTTATGAAGGAAAAAAAGGAAGTTTTGAGAGGCTTCTCGAAGCTAGCCTTCATGGATCCTCATCCCTATGATTCATGACACTTCAATATTGAGATCACCCTTCCTAGGATCATCCCTCTACCTCTACCATAGAATCATAAACTTATTCTATCCTCTCAATCCTTTATATAGTAGCTCACCCCTCATGGTGTTATAGCTGATTTTACCACTCCAGGTGAATCACACTTGTATGGCCTTTTCCATGTCCCTCTGCAGACTCCTTAGACCCCTTTGACCATTTTTTGTCATTTGATGTTTCGTTGACCATCCCTAAAAACATGTGAAAATTCATATACGTGACTTTTAAACCCTTAATCGCGTATATACATGGGTTTGACCACTAAAACCACGTACATTGGGATGTGTACAAAATCCAAATCCTTTTGGAATTTTCCTTGACATGGATTTGACTCACTTGACTCCTGGCCTTCCCTATGCCTTGAGATCACTTGGATTCAACCTTTCATTACCCCTTTGAAAAGCTATATAAGGAACTCTATGGTACATTGAAGGCATATGAGATAATTAAGAGAAAAGAAACTATACTCCATTGTTGCCAAAACTTATGCTTGAGTCTGCATCCCTTTATCCCTTGGAACACTTGTGTGTTCTTCCCAAGCTTGCCTTTTTCTTCTGAGCTTGCTATCGAGAGATGGAGGATTGAGGTGGCAGAGGCCCAAGTGGGGGATTCAGTTTATCCGATTCATAGACGTGTCGACAGAGGTTGTATCTATTGTAATCTTTGATTTCATATCAATAGAAATATCTTTTCCTGTCCAATAATGTATGTTTGAATGAATATTTTATCCATGGGATGTTTTCAAATTCTTATACATTGTTGATTATATATGCTGGAATAGATTTAATACCATGATATATAGTATGCTTGTATTGTTTACTTGTTCTTGAGGAAGTAATATATCAATTCAAGCTGAAGTTGGAAAGTTCAACGGGGATCTACTTCAACCGTCCGGAATAAGGTACGAGGTTTGATCCTTTAATGTTAGATGTTTAATTTCTATTGCATATTGGAAAGGATTGATTTTTGGAGTCAAGCTGTCTGTTGTGGTACCCTAAGCCATAGGAATTTCTCTGTAACAGAATTGGCAACACTGCTGGGGATGTTCCTTGTTTTTATTTGGGGTTTATCAACACAATGGGCTTGATATTATTGACTTGCTATTTGTTTCTCCCTATTTCTGTGCCGCATTTTATAGTATGTTTATCCATTAACACTCCCCTTTATTGGTTTGACCCTTGGCCTACTTTTTACCACTGCCTTCTCTGTATGCATGGGTTTTGGCCAAAATTCGCGTACATACATGGATTTTTGGTCAACAGTCGCGTAAATATGCAGTTGTTCTTTAAACAGTCACGTACATACTCCCTTTTGGTGAGTTTGATGTTGTGGGAATTTGCTGGGTGGGTTGTGAGTGTGGTTGGGTCGTCCTTGGGTCTGATGTTGTCTGTTGGATGCTTCTTTTGTGACCAGAAACCGATTTTTCATTGGTTTTTAATTGAAAATAGTTTTAGTCATTTATCCTTTTTGTTTTGTCATTAGTGCATTACTATTTTTTGTCTCGGTGTCTTGCTGGGCTTGTCTTTTATACTTGTTGTAGAGACTGAGAGTTTTAGATGAATTTTATTGCATTTTTCATTCTTTTATATTGAAAAATACAAGGTAGTTGCTTTTTTTGCATATGGATTTGAGGACGTACTTGCATTGTATTTCTTGGATGAGAGTTGTATTTAGGCTTTCGTATAGGAAGGATTGCATTGGCATTTGGAACAGAATATATATTTATGCATCTCATGTAGTAGCATACCCTATTTTTCATTTCACAAAGATTGCACTTAGCATTGTTTGTTATGGTGTGCATATTTATTTCACTACTGAGTCTTCATATCATTAGTTGCATGGCCATTTCCATTTGAGTAATCACAGCCAATTAAAATCAACACATAATAAAATGAATTACACTCTTTTCTTTTATAGGGTGCACCAACAAGATTAGGTTTTAGGGTCTTGGAATAGTTCATTGAGAGTTAATTCTCCAAGACCACTAAACAACAACATGTATGTGTCTGTCTAGGTGACTATGTGAAATTCCTTGGTATAACTAGTGTTTCTCAAGATCCTCCTCTCAAAAGGGAGTTAAGCACAAGGCAGTGTGAGCAGTTATCGATTGGGATGACCCCTAGTCATAACTGAGTAGTACCGGAGATATTTCCAGGATTGTATTCGTATCTGGGGGCTCTTTCAAGAGTTTCAAGATTTGCTACCCTACCCATACGGTCAATCCTACCTCCAACTATCTTCCTAAGCATTGATTATATTGAAGTCACCTTAGTTGCCTTACCTAGGTATCATAAGGGGTACTTGTAGAGTTTATTCTCTAGGTGTCCCGACCAGGTAGAGGTTGGACAACACAGTCGCTTTATGTGTTGAAGCTGAGGGACACTATAATTGGTTACGTACCTCCGCTTGTAGTGTATGGGAGTTTCGAGCCTCTCCTAGGCAACACATACATGTTGCATTGAGGAGCTCACATAAACTCCCCTTGTTTCGCTTATATTTTGGCTATAGATTTTCTTAGGAGTGTGCTCTTTGTGCGCTAGTTGGCCTTTGGGATAGTGGTTACTTGAGTATATTTATTCTCTCTTGAGTTTGGGTCCTTTTATTTTTGGCATGCCTTGTATCCTATCACACGTCCTTAGTCCTAGTATGGACCCTGGTGTCATACTTGGGGGCATCACAACCCCTTACCATGCTCATAGATTTGGGAATGGTCATATTCCATCCTTTGCTCCATTTGTGGAGGATTTTCATTCCCTTCGCTCGATCTTTACACTAGTAGTCACCCTCGTGGGGGTGGTAGTGGATACGTGAAATTTGGGTCCACACTTTACTTTCCTTTTTATGTCTCATCGTTCACCGTATTGTTTCCTTTGGGTGTTGTTCTCATGATCATTCCTCCCTATATCCTATAGTTTGGATTCTTTATTGACTATTTTGGGTTGTTTTGGACTAATATGGTTGTCATGTAAGGTCTAGTTTTTGTACACTCTCTCTAAGGTTTTGACCCGTTCGTGCATATCATAGGTATCATGCCTAAACTGGCATATAGGTTAGGATTTCATATCTGCTTTCATTTTTCATGACCTTATGACTGTTTCATTTTAACCTTAGGTACGAACCCATTCCATGGTATCGTGGAACCTTCATGCCGTTGTTAGAAGTGATATTATGTGAATGGTAGAGCTTTCCTATACATGGGTGTCCTAGTTAGCTCCCTTTTGAATTTGGTACCCATGCTGTGAGTCCTCTCTTAGGTCTAGGAGTTCCTTTTAGTCCCACCATGTCCTTGTGCAAGAGCTTCATACTCCTCTTGAACTTTATGCAACCCCATTTCCCCAGGACTCCCTAATGTCAAGTTGTAATTGCATTAACATGAGATTTGCATGCCTTATTGAGCTTTATGCTAGCTTCCCTGACATTGAGTTTCAGCCATATAGCCTGAGCTTGTCTCATGTCTAGCCATGCAGAGCCATTTTATATATCTTTTGCACCTTGATTCCCTTTTTTACCAGGAGGGGATTTTCCCCCGAGTGTCGATATCCTACACATGTGTCCTTGCATTGAGTATAGGTATGTTCCAATGATTGGAACTAGTTTTTTTACCCCTATGACACTCGTCTCCTCCTAGTCTGTAACTATAAAGCAGTTTTATTCTTTTTCAAGCTTTTTAAATATTTGAAAAAGTCCAAAAAAAATAAAAAAACCAAAAATATGGACAAGGAAAGATGTTATCTTTGGCAACTGTCAAGTTGTGTCACCTTCAAATAGAGCACTATATATCACATCCATTGGTTGGGTTTATATTTTGACTTTAGGAGCTGTACTCATTTATCTGAGTTTATCTCCATCGACTGGTTAAGCTTCCAGTCCCTATGGAGCCTCTATTGATGCCCCCTGTGTCACAGAGATGTCCCAGTTTGTATATCAAGTCTATGCTACCTTTATTCAATCACCATATGCCGTTATTCTCTTGTTCAAAGGAAGTTGAAACCTGAGTTGGCCATTCCTCAGTTATCTTGACTTTGCATGTCATCCATTCACGGTACAGTTACCGGTTCGTGCACCTTATGATCGAGTCCTTCCACATTATATAGCTTTGTTAGGTACTTTGTGTTGGATGATGGGGGATTCCTTAATGCCCTCCTTCCAATGGATTTCATCCCATCGACTTCAGATCATTTATTCTGGGATTGGAATCTAGAGTCATTTTTGAGTGCCTTGAGACTTGCAGTCATTAGTGGCAGGTTCTCTTGCGATCGACAGTCTTTGTGAATACATCAATATCCCCTGATCGATGGATCCTCTCAACTGTTCAACCTCAACACATTTATTCACACTTGTTAGTTTGCACTCTAGTTCCTTGATTCCCATTTTCATTATCGGTGGGTGATCTCACATCTGTTAATGGTATACATTAATGACCGGTAATCAGATGATGGACTACTATGTTTGACCTCAACACCTCTATTCACATAGTAGGACATTGTTATAGCGTATTTCACCACACTAGGTGAATCACACATTGTATGGCCTTCCCTTGTCCCGCTGCAGACTTATTAGCCCCTATGGACCACTTTTTGTCTTTTGATGTATCATTGACCATCCCTAAAAACATTAGAAAAATTATATACACGGCCTTTTCCCCGATAACCGTGTACATATGTGGATATTCCCTCTATAGTCGTGTACATCAGGATGTGTACATAATCCAAAATACTTTGGAGCATTCCTTGACTTGGATCCGAGTCATATGACTACTGGCCTTCCATATGCCTTGAGATCACATGGATTCAACCTTTCAGTATCACTTTGAAAAGCTATATAAGGAACCCTTGAGACATTAAAAGCATAAGAGAGAATTGAGAGTACCGAAACTATAGTCCATTGTTGCCAGAACTTATGCTTGAGTCTGCATCCCTTTGTCCCTTGGAGCACTGTTGTGTTCTTCCCAAGCTTGCCTTTTGTTAGTAAGCTTGCTATTGGAGTGATGGAGGATTGAGGTGGTGGCGGCCCAAGTGGGGGATTCACTTTCTCCGGTTCGCAGACGTGCCGTCAGAGGGTGTCACTTGTAATCTTTGATTCATATTAATAGAAATATATTTTCCTGTCCAGTAATGTGTATTTGAATGAATATTGTATCCATTGGAATATGTCAAAAGCTTTTACATTATTGATTATATATGCTAGAATAGATCTAACACCATGAAATATAGTATGCTTGTATTGTTTACTTGTTGTTGAGGACGTGCAATAACAATTCAAGCTGAAGATTGGAAATCTCAATGAGGATCTACTTCAACCGTCCGGAATAAGGTACGAGGTTCGATCCTTTAGTGTTAGATGTTTTTATTTCTATTGCATATTGGGAAATATTGATTTCTAGAGTCTAGCTGTCTGTTGTGGTACCCCAAGCCATAGGAATTTCTCTCCATAACAGAATTGGCGACTCTGCTGGGGAGTTTCTAGTAATTCTGCTTTGGGGGTTGATTTCTTGGCATTCAATGTATTTGAATTGCTCTCTCTCTCTCTTGTTTCTATGTCGGGTATGGGGGCATGTATGCTTGGAAGAGCCTGATTGGTGTGAATTTAGTCTCAGCCTATCTATTTTCCTTGAATTTGTGCATCTTTTTCTTCCTGTACGAGGGTTTGTCAATTACAGTCGCGTATACATGGGGTTTCCCCTGGGATTGTCGCGTATACATGCGGGTTCACTGCGCACAGTCGCGTATACCCTGGTTTTTACCTTTTTGTGGAAGATATTGGATTGCTAGGTGAATTCTGTTAGTTGCTGAGTCTCCTTTGGCACTGCCCGAGTCTGTTAATACCTCTGTTTTTTACCAGAAACGTTTTTTTTTTAGCCTAAATTTTTTCTTTTAGGAAAGTTCTTGTCATGGCATATTTGATTTTTTGTTTGAGATTAGTGCATTAGAGTCCTTTTGCCTTAGTACTTTGCTGGAATGATGTTTATGTGTGCTTGCAGAGTCTAGGGTGGTTAAAATCATTCTTTTTCTTTTTGTATCTCTTTATTTTCAAAAAATCCAAAAACATTTGCTTATCATCATGCATTGCATTTTGCACTTTGCATTGTACTTGCATTAGATATAGATTTGCTTTGGAGTAATAGTTAGGACTTCATATAGGGAAATTTGCATTCAGCATTTGAAGAAGAAATTGTGCATTCACGTAGTACACATACCCTGTTTTCATGGACACAATGCATTTGCATTGATTGTTAGGTGTGCATTTTACTTCTTGTTGCGTCATAACACCATTAGTTGCACGACCATATCCTATTTTTGAGGAATAAAGCCAAACTAAAATCAACGCTAATTAAAATGAATTACACTCTTTTCTTTTCTAGGGTGCACCAACAAGCTTAGGTTTTAGGATCTTGGAATAGTTCATTGAAAGTTAATTCTCCAAGATCACTAAACAACAACAACTAGATGTCTGTCCAGGGAGTGTGTGAAATCCTTTATATAACCAGCGTTCTTAGGAAGCTCCTCTCAAAAGGGAGTCAAGCACTAGGCAGTGTGAGCGGTTGTTGATCGGGATAACCCCTGGTTGCTAACTGTGTAGCACCGACGATATAGCCAGGATTGTATTCGTATCTGGGGGCTCTTTTGGGAGTTTTGGGCTTTGATACCCTACCCATACGGTCAATCCCGCCTACGACTATCCACCTGAGCGTTGATTATATTGAGGTGACCTTAGTGACCTTACCTAGGATATCGAGGGGGTACGTGTAGAGGTTATTCTGCATGTGTCCCAGCCAGGTTGGGTTCGGACAGCACAGTCGCTTTACAGGTTGAAGCTGAGGGCCACAATAATTGGTTTTGAACCTTCGCTTATGGTGACAAGGGCCTCTCAAGCCTCTCCTAGATGAGACATACCGGCCACATTCGGGAGCTCACTTATCCAACCCTTGTTTGCTTACTTTTGGCTTTAGATTTTGTAGTGATTGCTCTATGCACGCTAGTTGGCATAGGGTTGATGTAAATAGAGAGTCTTTGCTTTTTGTTGAGTCATTGTGGAGTCGGGTGCGGTTCCACGCTGTTCTCGTCGGTTATCAATACTTCTTCCTTCCACTTCTCCTCCTCCTTTGGGAGAGGGGCCTAGATTGTCCAGGTGGACTATGTCACACACTGATTCACACACCATGGAGGATCATTCAGAGACTATTCCTAATCAAACTCCTCCTATTCGTATTAATGATGGGGAACTTACTCCTACATACGATCCCTCACCTAACCTAGCTGAGATCGGTCCTATGATTTCGCAGATAGGATCTTTTCATGATAGACCTACTCATACTAGGGAAGATTCCCTATTGACCCGTTACCAGTATGGAATGCTGGATGATGCCGAGACTCACTTTGACCCTCCTAGCACTAGATACGGTAGTTATGTTACGACTGGTTTTCCTATGCATGATTTGACATTTCATGTTGAATCCGACTATGAGCCTAGCACTATGCCTGGGGGCAATCCCATACCTTACCTTGCGGAGAGGTTTGGGAGTACTAGTCACATTGCACCTTCCATCCCAGCGGTGGAAGCTCCATCTTATATACCTCCTAGGTCTAGAGTTAGTGATCCGATAGGGATACCAGGTTCCAAACAAGTGATGATAGGCACTAGTACATTTCTTCTTACAGAGATTCCTTCGTCCTCGCTTTCGAGTTCTTCAAATTTAAACCCTCCACCTTACTCAAGTGGTCCTTCGAGTCGGCACATAGCTACGAGTTAGATCCATACTCCGATTACTAAACCAATTGTGTCTCAAGCCTACATACCACCCGTGGTTTCAGGAGGTTATGTTCATATTTCTAGAGGTCAGATTGCTACTTCCACGACATATATCCCTACTTCCGGTATGTATATTCCTACTTCCAGAATGTATCTTCCTACCTATGGAGTGTCTCATGGGGCATCGCAAGAGATGACCTATGGACCCTACTATGGGACGCAGTATGGACATGTCTCTCCACCTTATGGAGGCGGGTATTCACAACTTGCTTACTCTCCTAACTATGGCTTTGTAGCTCCTACTAGTCAAGGTGCACCTCATTATGCTACTTCCACGCCACCCTATACGGGTCATACAGGAGGAGGTCACTATGGCCAAGGTCATGGTGGTAATCAATCCTATATGAACTAGGGAGCGGTCCCTAGACCTCATCATCCTAGGCTCCCTTTCCTCGCAACACTCAATTTACCTGACTTATCGAGACTTACGAACGACCCTGTGGCTCATGACCCGGCTTGGCCAGCTGTCCCTACCAAGCTTCCTTCGGACATCCCTAAGTTCGAAGGCAAACCAGGAGAGGATCCGAGTGAACACGTTACGACATTCCACCTATGGTGCTCTTCCAATTCATTACATCAGGACTCAGTCCGTTTGAGACTATTTCAACGCACCCTTACAGGGCCTACAGTGAAATGGTATATAGAGTTACCTAGGGGTGCCTTTACTTTGTTCGACGACCTTATGATGACTTTCCTTAATCACTTCCAGCTACCAGTGCGCTATGATGTTGGTACTGAAATCTTGTCGACATTTTGGCAAGATAAAGCCACCCATATTTCTGATCATATTCAGGAGTGGCGTATATGGAAGATATTAATTAAAGCCTTTATACCACTGGAGTTCCTCCTTGAGTGGTTCCTCAAATATTTATTGCTATATATCATGAAGGATGTTTCCACATCTAGAGTGCAGAATGAGGAACAAGCAATCTTTAGGGCACAGGAACTAGACTTCATCTATGCTCAGTCTGGTTTGTTATATGAGATTATACCCAATGCTCCTCGTTCTAGTTACGATCCCAAGGTCAAACCTGGACCACATGCCGATGGAATTGTGCATAGTGCAAGTAAGAAACCTGTAGGTTCGGTTGTGAAGCAAGTTGCTTAGTTGTCAATCAACCAATATGGCTCGGGACAAGCTACGGCTTCGTCTTAGCCTGCCCAAATGGTGAATGTACTTGCTGTGCAATCGTTCGACCAGAAGGGTAACCAGCAACCCGGACGGAATAGAAAAAAGGGTAAAAATAATAATAAAAAGGGTGGGAATAAGAATGAGAATGCCAACAATAATGACAAGAACAATAAAAATGTTGGGGGGGGCAAGAAGAATAAACGTAAGGTTAAGTTTCCTTGCAAGCTATGTAAGGATGATCACCTCACTTACTTATGCCCTAGGATGGATGAAGCTTCGAAGTTCATAGCACACGGCCCAGCTGTGTTAATGAACCCTTTACCGCATAACCAGAATATGAACTCAAAGTCCCATGATCAATCTAGTGAGGAAGATCCACCTGAAACTAGTGGTCGTGGGTGCATTAATATGGTCCGTGCCGCTAAAGTTGTGACGCATACGAAAGATTATACTTCGTCACAACCCAACCCAGGAAAAGAACCTGATCCACCAAGAACTCCTTTGTGCATTGAGAAACCTGAGGCTACACCTCACATTCCTAAGGGGGTACTTAAGCGTTTGGGGCATAATCCAAAATGCCTAAGCTGCCCAGAACTATTCACATGTCGAGGATTTGGGTCATACTCCTTGTGCGATGTCTGCATTGGAAGTGCTTCAGAGTTGTCCATCGCAAAGGAAGGCTTTGCTTTCCGCTCTTGGTGTGAATGGTGATGATTCTTCCTCAGTGATCAAATTTGAAACCACAGGACATCAGCCTCGCTTGCCCTACTATGTGTCCCTTTTGGTGCATGTAGAATGTCTTAATATGATCGTCAGGCGCACTGTGATTGACGAGGGCACTGCTGCTTCTGTGATGTCTTTTTTTTGTTGGAAGGGTCTTGGTTCTCCTAAGTTGTCAAAATCTATGACCATGTTAACTGCTTTTGATGGGAGATCGTTTAGGCCGCATGGTATTCTTCCTTCTCTTAAAGTCCATTTGGGAGGGAATACCATTGTGATAGAGGTCGAGGTGGTTGATGCGCCCCTTGAATACAATCTCTTACTGGGAATGAACTGGATGTATAGTATGCAAGCCGTTGCGTCTTCTGTATTTCACGTTGTATGCTTTCCTCATAATGGGAAGATTGTAACGATTGATCAAATGGCATTCAAGAATCCGCCTGTTAGTGCAACATTTGGAAGCTTCGGTTCCGAAAGTTGAACATTCCCAGCTGGCAACTGGGAGTGTGGGTGTAGGCATGTATCCATCCCTCATGGGAACCTTTATTTGTCCTGCACCCATCCTCATGATAGGATCTAGTTTCTATGGTGCTTCGACATCTATGAGATCGGTGCCTTTTCACACAATTCATATGGGAGATCCTTGGATTCTTCCTTCGTCAAGTCGTTCGAGTGAGCCCACTGAAATGAGCGTGCCGTTGCCTGTAGTCATGATAGCTTACCAAGCTAATCTCTAGTCTGCTGCAGAGCCTTGTTCTTCCTCTTCGCGGACGAAGGAGGAAGACCCCTATGTGCTGCGGGCATGGGCAGTACAGTCTTCTCATGCCCACAATTGCCTTGATACGGTTTTCCCTTCAGATGAAGCGATTATTGAGGCTATGTCAGGAGTTGAGCCACCATGGGAGGAACTTCATCATAGATCATATTTCCTTCCAGAGCTTGATCTTTTGGAGCATGAGGATTATAGGGAGATTCTTAGTCAGAAATTTGGTAGACCCATGGTTCCATTAAGCTCTCCTAGTTAGATGGCTAATGGAAACATGGAAAACATATCGTCAACTATGCCTATCAACATTTCTTGCAATCCTGGTACAATTGAGAATGTCTACATTGGGGCAGATTGTTCCCAAGATGAGATTCAAGAGTATACCGAGCTATTCAAGGAATTTCATGATATTTTTGCTTGGTCTTACGATGAGATGCCAGGGATTGACCCTCAAATTGTTGAACATGAGATTAAGACTTACCCCAACGCTAAGCCTGTTCAATAGTGTTTACGCGCGATAAATCCTAGGAAAGCACCCGCCATAAAGGCAGAGATAGAGAAGCTATTGAAAGCTGGTTTCATCTATCCCATTTCCTTGATGGAGTGGGTTTCAAACCCTGTTCCGGTGGATAAGAAGCAGGGAGCGATCCGTATATGCACTGATTTCTGTGATTTAAATCGTGCTTGTCCTAAGGATAACTTCCCCACACCGTTTATAGATCATATTTTGGATGAGTGTGCGGGTAGCGAGGTGTTCTCCTTTATGGGTGGTTTTTCCGGGTATAATCAGATTCAAATTAAACCCGAGGACCAACACAAGACCGCATTTATTTGTCCTTGGGGAACATTTGCATATCGGAAAATGCCTTTCGGCCTTAAAAATGCTGGAGCTACGTTTCAGTGGGCAATGACCTTGATTTTCCATGATCTCAAGTCCATTATTGAAGTATTTTTGGATGACCTCACTGCTCATTCTCGCATGAGGATGCGTCATTCTTATCACTTGAGATTGGTGTTCGAAAGATGCCGTCACTATGCTGTTAGATTAAACCCTCATAAGTGCATCTTTTGCGTGAAATCAGGTAGTTTGTTAGGATTTATAGTTTCGAAAGAGGATATAAGAGTCGACCCTTTGAAGGTGGAAGCAATACTTCAGTTGTCTCCCCCATGAAATATTCGTCATCTTTAGTGTTTGCAATGCATGGCAAACTTCCTACAAAGTTTTTTGGTCAATTTTGCCAATTTGACTAGAGGTTTCATGCATCTCTTAAAGAAGGATACTCCCTTTGAATGGGATGAGCGAGCCCAGGAGTCCTTCGATGCACTTAAGCAAGCCCTAGCATCGGCCCCGATGATTAGTCCTCCGGATTATAGCCGTGATTTCCTATTATATGTGGCCACGTCTTTACAGATGATTGGGATGGTTTTGGTTCAGGAGGATGAGGAGCTCCAGGAGCATGTCATATATTATCTGAGCCGAAACCTTATTGACGTAGAGATTCGGTATTCTCACGTCGAGAAGCTTGCCTTAGCTACCATACATGCTGTGCAGCATTTGAGACATTATATTCTCCTTCACCAAACCTTGGTCATTGCCCATGTCAATCCATTTCAATTCGTCCTCACACGTAGGATGATTGGGGGAAAGTATAATAAATGGATTTTCATCCTGCAAGAGTTTGATCTCGAATTTGTTTCGGCAAAATCGAAGAAATATTTAATCTTTATAGAGCTCATATCGGATTTTTCGAGCAAGGATGACGAGTCAGTATGTGAAGATACGTTCGTTGATGAACACATTTTCTTAATCTCAACGGCTGATCCATGGTACCGTGATATCATAGTATATTTGCAAATGCAGAGGACCCCTACTCACCTCTCACGAGATGAGCGACATTGATTACGTCACGTTTCCAAGAACTACCTCATAGTGGACAATACTTTGTACCACCGGGGAGTAGATTCCCTTTTACGACGTTGTTTAACTCATGAGGAGGTTGAGGTAGTGCTTAATGATTGCCACAGAGGGGCGTGTGGTGGTCATTTATCTGGGCTTTCTACAGCTCAAAATATTTTGAGAGCAGGTTATTTCTGGCCGTCGATCTTCAAGGATTATATTGAAGCGGTCAAGAGGTGCCACCCTTTCCAGGTGTTCGCATGTAATATGTGCTCGAAGCCTTCCCCATTACACCCTATTATCACCGCCGGTCCCTTCACCAAGTGGGGGCTCGATTTTATGGATTGCAACCCAGCTTCGGCTGGGGGGCACCATCATATTATAGTGGCTGTTGATTACTTCACGAAATGGGCTGAGGCAATGCCTACAGTAAAATCCAACGGTGAGACAGCCACTCACTTCGTATTCAACCAAATCATCTCTAGGTTCGAGATTCCGAGAGAGCTTGTCACTGACCATGGCTCGCACTTTCAGAACCGTATGATGGAAGAGTTGGCATCCAAGTTAGGGTATAAGCAAGAGAACTCCTCTTCTTACTGTCCTCAAGCGAATGGACAGTTTAAAGCAGTGAATAAATCACTTAAGTCCATTCTCCAACGAACCATCGCACAAAGCAAAACAAATTGGCATATTATGTTGTACCCTACTTTGTGGGCATATCGAACCACGGTAAAGACTGCCACTAGTTTTTCTCCATATCAGCTTGTTCATGGAGTGGAGTCAATATTGCCGGTTGAATGCGAGATTCCTTCGTTGAAGTTAGCCATGGAACTCTTACCAGACACTTCACCTTTGGAGGAGCATTTGGTTCACCTTGAGCAACTCGATTAGCAGCGTAGAGATGCCTTGGTGACTCTAGAGGTTAATAAGCATCACGTGAAGGCCCAATACGATAAGTTTGTCCGTTCGAGAGTGTTTAGTGAGGGAGACTTGGTCCTTTTGTGGGATCAATCGAAAGAACCCTTGGGGGCAGGGAAGTTCAATCCTATGTGGCGTGGTCCTTACGTGGTCAAGCATGTGTTAGAGAAGGGTGCCTACGAGTTAGTGGATTACGAAGGGACAGTCTTGGCGGAGCCTAGAAATGGGCTCTATCTCAAAAATTACTATGCATGATCTTTAGCCAAGGCTGTCTGTTGTATATTATAATACAGCTTTTTTGCATAGTTAGGTCTTGTTTATCGTGATCAGGTTTGTGATTAGTTTCCATTTCTTGTGGGAGATGTCGATGGAATCTTCCACCTACATAGGATTCGTGGATGGTGTAAGCCGTCACACTCAACACTCAGCCTCAGCTGCTTGGGTGATTTATACTCCTATGAGTCAGGTACTGTCTTCAAGAGGTGTATGTCTACGTCCATCTTCCAACAATGTTGCTGAATATAGTGCCGTTATCGAGCTTCTACGGGGTGCCATTTCGCATGGTGTTCTCTCTCTTGAGGTACGTCTTGATTCAGAGTTAGTAGTGTCATAGCTCAATGGTTTGTACCATGTTAGAGATCCGACGTTATTGAGGAGATTCTTACGTGTGAGATTGTTAGAACGACAGTTTGAGAACATAACATATATACACATTCCAAGAAATTATAATCAAATTGCTGACTCATATGCTAACTATGTGTTAGATTGGCATTTGTTTCATTCATTATAAATTAATCATAAACACAATTTTTACACATCTAAATAAATAAACCGATCACCATAAAACTTTTTTATATATACATCAAAAATGTGGTAATACATAGCGTCATAATACAAAATTGGGGCTTTGAAAGCTACCATCATATACACGGTAGTACAAAATAGATACACTCCTAGATGTCTAGTCCTGTGGAGGTGGATGAGGGTTGCGATCATGATATGTCACCATGGCTCTAGCTAGCCACCAGAATAAACACACCCATGCATGTGGTACACCCACCACCTGTCTCTGCATAGCCTCAGGAAAGTCCTCGGCTTGTGCCATGGGAATCCTGTGAGTCAGTCGCATGAAGTTGGTATGGATGCTTTGGAGCGTTCACTCTGCATCCACACCGGTGATATAGTCTCCTCTTCCCCTCCATCTATGACGTGGGAATCCCTCTGGTCGTCATGGTCCCACATCTGCACATGAATGGTAGATGTCACTATGTATTGTCACCCAAAAACATGTCTTTTTGATTCCATATAATCAAGAAAACGCAAAAAATTAAATACTTCAAAATTTTTAAAAAGAGTAAGGGTCGAGATTCGTTACCTATGTCTCCATATGCTGATCCTGGTGGTAATGGAATGTCCGGGTCTCCCCGGAATTCTATCCCTGCATAAGGGTAGTCCTCTATGGCAACAATCTATCGTCGCCACCATGGAAAAAAGTCTGCTCGATAAGGGTTGGCCACCCTACCACCCCCCAGTCTGCTCATCGCGTCTGCCCAACATCATTGGGCCGGATGTCGGACCCCGTGGAGAGGAACATCCACTCTAGGGCTCAATCCTGGAACACGCTCGAAGAAAAATGTGCTCAAGATACTGCTGAACCAGAAGTTCCGTATCCTACCTACCTTGCACTTGCTGAGCTGATGTTTCATGTTGCTCAGTAGTGAAGTCCTCCAGTCATAGATGGTCGGTGTCATGCACTCCACTGCATAGAACATTAGTGGCTGAGAGGCCTGATGGAGTGATGTTAAGCCTGCTATCATGCCTAGCGTCAGTAGTATGGCCTTTAGGCCCAACACCTGTATAGCGTTGGTGGGAACTTGGCTCCCCACCTTCTCCATCTTTGGGTAGTAGTACATAGCTATGTACTCATCGATAGTCAGCCCATGACCTGGCCCTCCTCGGGCATGAAGGTTCACCATCTCACCTCGTCGTGATAGACCTGTCATAAAGTGTATATCCTCCACCTCAATGGTGAGGGACATACCGTCTAGCCGGAAGGACTCTGAGTCCGGATCCCAATAGTATACAAGCATCTGTAGTGGTCCTAGGCACCAAAACTTGTAGAGTCCGCATCTTCTTAGAGCTTCTTGAGCCATTCTGTTAGCCCTTACTGCTTCCTCTACATCACTGTGCTCGCGTTCTCGCCACTCTAGCACCATCCTGCATGAGAATTTGACCAAAATGTCCATTAGATTCATGTAAATCTTAGTGCACGGCGTCATACGCGGTTGTTTTGCAAACAACCATGTATGTACGTGGTTTATGGTCCCTTTTCTGCGTATAGCCAGCCCTATACGTGGAAAAAGCCTCGATACCCATGTAAGCCGCAGCGCTCATGTAAGTTTGGCCTTTAAAAATTCCTTTGACCATGAAAAATTATAAATTTTTTATTGAAATGCAAGCAGAGAACATGAGTAAATACCTAGAAGAATCGGTTGTGAATTCCGCCGGCTGGATCTCCTGGAATTTGCAGTTGAAAATCAGAGCTCCAATGGGTAAAAGTTTCAAATGATTTCTATTTTTTACTATTTATAGAAAATTTTTCAAATATTTGAAAATTTTTACCCCCTTTCCTATAGTTTTGACCGTTTCTAACCATTTTGGACCGTTTCTGACCTAATCTGTGATGTAGAAGACCATTTTTAGTGCCGTTTCAGCCTTTGGATTGACCCGTTCGTACTGATCTCAGGTATAATGTCTACACTGGCATATATGTTAGGTTCACCACCATTTGCATTTTGCATGACCTTATGACCATGTCATTATTTCCTTACATACGAACCCACTCTATTATGTCACAGAACCCTCTTGCTGCTATAGAAGTGGCATGATCTAAGTGGTAGAGCCTCACCTTACATGGGTACCCTAATTAGCGCCTTATTTGCATTTGGTGCCCATGCCGATGTTTCCCCTTTAGGGTGTGGGAGTCCGTTGTATAGTATTTCCATGACATTTAGCAAGAGCCTCATACTCCTCTTGATCTTATGCTGGCCATGACCCCCCGGACTCCCCTTGTATCAAGTTGTGGATGCATTATCATGAGCTTTGCCTGTCTTATTGAGATTTATGCCGGCTCCCCTGACATTGCATTTCAGCCATATAGCCCGAGCTTGTCTCATGTCTAGCAATGCAGAGCCTTTATTTATATCCTTTGCAGCTTGATTCCGTTTTTACCGAGAGGGGATTTCCCCCCGAGTGTCGATATCTTACACATGTATCCTTGCATTGAGCATAGGTATGTTCCACTGCTTGGAACTAGTTTGTTTGCCCTAAATGACACTCGTCTCCTCCTAGTTTGTAACTATAAAGCTAGTTTATTCTTTTTTCAAGCTTTTCAAATAACTGAAAAAGACCAAAAAAATAAAAAAAATAAAAATCCGGACAAGAAAAGATATTATCTTTGGCCGCTGTCGAGTCATGTCACCTTTGAATAGAGCACTGTATATCACATCCATTGGTTGGGTTATAGTTTGACTTAGGAGCTGTACTCATTATCTGAGTTTTATCTCCACCGATTGGTTAAGCTTCCAGTCCCTATGGAGCCTCTATTGATGCCTCCTGCATCATAGAGATGTCCCAGTTTGTATATCGAGTTTATGCTGCCTTCATTCAGTCACCATATGCCATTATGCTCTTGTTCGAAGGAAGTTGAAACCTGAGTCAGCCATTCCTCAGTTATCTTGACTTTTCATGTCGGCCATTCCCGGTACAGTTACTGGTTTGTGCACCTTATGATCGAGTCCTTCCACATTATACATCTTTGCTGAGTACCTCGTGTTGGATGATGGGGGATGCCCTAATGCCCTCCTTCCAGCAGATTTCATCCCATCGACTTCAGATCATTTATTCTGGGATTAGAATCTAGAGTCATTTTGAGTGCCTTGAGACTTCTAGTCATCAGTGGCAGGTTCTCTTGCCATCGACAGTTTTTGGAATACATCAATGTCCCCTGATCGATGGATTCTCTAAAGTGTTCAACCTCAACACATTTATTCACACTTGTTAGTTTGCACTCTAGTACCTTGATTCCCATTTTCATTAGTGGTGGGTGATCTCGTGTCTGTTAACGGTACACATCAATGACCGGTAATCAAACGATGGACTACTATGTTCAACCTCGACACCTCTATTCGCATAGTAGGACATATACTCATAGTGGTGTGTGTAGAAGACCTTATAGATTGGTGGCATCCACTATATGCTACCTCCTTGATCATGCCAGTGTTCATGAGATTTCAGCTCTCATGACTTGTTCCAGTATATGTAAGATATTTCCAGCCACTATGGAGAGCTTGATCTGTTATATATCTTCAGCCTGTGTGGAGATCATGGTCCTTTGTATATCTTCATCATGGAGATTCGGATCTATGTATATTGTAAGTGGCGATGACCACATCTATGTGTTATCATGTTTCATGCATATTCATGGCCATTGTACTCTTATGTATCCGGGACTGCTATATGTATTCGCAGTTATATGCAGAGTTGTATTATGGTATTATGCTGATTGGGTGGCTGGTCTTCCATTTGGGTACCTTCATCACTTCACTTCTGGGATGGACTTATAATGTATTTCAGCCATTGTATAACCCCTCTGATCTCATACATTAGGGGGCATCTGTTATAGCGGATTTCACCACACTAGGTGAATCACACATTGTATGGCCTTCCCCTGTCCCACTACAGACTCATTAGCCCCTATGGACCACTTTTTGTCTTTTGATCTATCATTGACCATCCCTAAAAACATTAGAAAAATGATATACATGGACTTTTCCACGATAACCGTGTACATATGTGGATATTCCCTCTATAGTTGCATACATCGGGATGTGTACATAATCCAAAATCCTTTGGAGCGTTCCTTGACTTGGATCTGACTCATATGACTCCTGGCCTTCCATATGCCTTGAGATCGCACGAATTCGACCTTTCAGTATCACTTTGAAAAGATATATAAGGAACCCTTGAGACATTGAAAGCTATATAAATGTGTTCAACCTCAACCCATTTATTCACACTTGTTAGTTTGCACTCTAGTACCTTGATTCCCATTTTCATTATTGGTGGGTGATCTCGTGTCTGTTAACGGTACACATCAATGACCGGTAATCAAACGATGGACTACTATGTTCGACCTCGACACCTCTATTCGCATAGTAGGACATATACTCATAGTGGTGTGTGTAGAAGACCTTCTAGATTGGTGGCATCCACTATATTCTACCTCCTTGATCGTGCCAGTGTTCATGAGATTTCAGCTCTCGTGACTTGTTCCAGTATATGTCAGATATTTCCAGCCACTATGGAGAGCTTGATCTTTTATATATCTTCAGCCTGTGTGGAGATCATGGTCCTTTGTATATCTTCATCATGGAGATTCTGATCTATGTATATTGTACGTGGGGATGACCACATCTATGTGTTATCATGTTTCATGCCTATTCATGGACATTGTACTCTTATGTATCCGGGACTGCTATATGTATTCGCAGTTATATGCAGAGTTGTATTATGGTATTATGTTGATTGGGTGGCTGGTCTTCCATTTGGGTACCTTCATCACTTCACTTCTGGGATGGACTTATAATGTATTTCAGCCATTGTATAACCCCTTTGATCTTATACATTAGGGGGCATCTGTTATAGAGGATTTCACCACACTAGGTGAATCACACATTGTATGGCCTTCCCCTGTCCCACTGTAGACTCATTAGCCCCTATGGACCACTTTTTTTCTTTTGATGTATCATTGACCATCCCTAAAAACATTAGAAAAATGATATACATGGACTTTTCGCTGATAACCGCGTACATATGCGGATATTCCCTCTATAGTCGCGTACATCGGGATGTGTACATAATCCAAAATCCTTTGGAGCATTCCTTGACTTGGATCTGACTCGTATGACTCCTGGCCTTCCATATGCCTTGAGATCGCATGGATTCGACCTTTCAGTATCGCTTTGAAAAGCTATATAATGAACCCTTGAGACATTGAAAGCATAAGAGAGAATTGAGAGTACCGAAACTATAGTCCATTGTTACCAGAACCTATGCTTGAGTCTGCATCCCTTTGTCCCTTGGAGCACTATTGTGTTCTTCCCAAGCTTGCCTTTTGTTAGTAAGCTTGCTATCAGAGTGATGGAGGATTGAGGTGGTGGAGGCCCAAGTGGGGGATTTAGTTTCTCCGGTTCGCAGACGTGCTATCAGAGGTTGTCACTTGTAATCTATGATTCATATTAATAGAAATATCTTTTCCTGTCCAGTAATGTGTATTTGAAAGAATATTGTATCCATTGGAATATGTCAAATGCTTTTACATTATTGATTATATATGCTAGAATAGATCTAACACCATGAAATATAGTATGCTTGTATTGTTTACTTGTTGTTGAGGACGTGCTATAACAATTCAAGCTGAATATTGGAAAGCTCAATGGGGATCTACTTCAACTGTCCGGAATAAGGTACGAGGTTCGATCCTTTAGTGTTAGATGTTTTATTTCTATTGCATATTGGGAAAGATTGATTTCTGGAGTCTAGCTGTCTGTTGTGGTACCCCAAGCCATAGGAATTTCTCTCCGTAACAGACATGTACTTGTAGCGTTTTGTGTAGAAGACTTTCCAGATTGGTGGCATCTCTTATATGCTACCTCCTTAATCGTGCTAGTGTTCATGAGATTTCAGCTCTCATGACTTGATTCCAGTATATGTCAGACATTTCCAGCCATTATGGAGATCTTGATCCATTATATATCTTCAGCAATTATGGAGATCATGGTCCTGTGTACATCTTCATCATGGAGATTCTGATCTATGTATATTGTACATGGCAATGACCACTTATGTGATATCTTGTATCATGCCTATTCATGGCCATTTTACTCTTATGTATCCGGGACTACTATATGTATTTGTAGTTATATACAGAGTTCTATCATTGTACTATGTTGATTGGGTGGCTAATATTCCATTTGGGATCCTTCATCACTCCACTTATGGGATGGAATTATAATGTATTTCGGCCATCGTATGACCCCTCTGACCTCACACATTAGGGGCATCTGTTATAGCTGATTTTACCACTCCAAGTGAATCACACTTGTATGGCCTTTCCCCTGTCCCTCTGTAGACTCCTTAGACCCCTTGGACCATTTTTTGTCCTTTGATGTTTCCTTGTCCATCCCTAAAAACATGTCAAAATCCATATATGCGACTTTTAAACCCTTAATCGCGTATATATGTGGGTTTGACCACTAAAACCGTGTACATCGGGATGTGTACAAAATCCAAATCCTTTTGGAGTTTTTCTTGACATGGATCTGACTCACTTGACTCATGGCCTTCCCTATGCCTTGAGATTGCTCAGATTTGACCTTTCATTACCCCTTTGAAAAGCTATATAAGGAACTCTATGGTACATTGAGGGCATATGAGAGAATTAAGAGAAAAAAAACTATAGTCCATTGTTGACGGAACTTATGCTTGAGTCTGCATTTCTTTGTCCCTTAGAACACTTGTGTGTTCTTCCCAAGATTGCCTTTTTCTTGTGAGATTGCTATTGAGAGATGGAGGATTGAGGTGGTGGAGGCCCAAGTGGGAGATTCAGTTTCTCTAAGTTGCAGATTTGTCGACAGAGGTTGTATCTATTGTAATCTCTGATTTTATATTAATAGAAATATCTTTTCCTGTCCAATAATGTATGTTTGAATGAATATTTTATCCATGGGATGTTTTCAAATGCTTATACATTGTTGATTATATATGCTGGAATAGATCTAATACCATGATATATAGTATGCTTGTATTGTTTACTTGTTGTTGAGGAAGTAATATATCAATTCAAGTTGAAGTTGGAAAGCTAAACGGGGATCTACTTCAACCATCCAAAATAAGGTACGAGGTCTGATCCATTAATGTTAGATGTTTAATTTCTATTGAATATTGGAAAGGATTGATTTCTGGAGTCAAGCTGTCTGTTGTGGTACCCCAAGCCGTAGGAATTTCTCTCTGTAACACATGGGAAAAGGGAGGAAGAATGTGTTATTGCATCCAAATTATGGCCAAATTCAGTTAGAGTCTTGAGTAAATAGTAGGAAAGTTAAAGGATTTTAGGGAAGGCTCATTTGAGAAGAGTTCTCAACACCAAGGAATTGGTTATATACTCTCCTTATTTATCATTTAATGCAAATATATTTTATTTCCCATAAAAATTTATATGTCTTATTATCATGGTGTGTTTATTCTTTAACTCCTTGGTCATTCACATAGGATTATAAACGATCATGTTACTCTCACTTGCTTTGTGTTTTTTTGTGTGTCTCTTGTAGGTTATCTGCATGGATTAAGCACTTCAAGGTTCATACCTTTACATCCTATGGAAGGTGAGGATGGAAATTAATTCAAGTAGTTTATTTGATCCTAGGAAAAGTTTATGTGTTCTATAGTTTGTTTTGTTCTATTTTTGAGTCTTTCAATACAGGTAAACAACCTCTGTTAGCACTGGCTGAGAATTTCAAAAAACAGGGACATGTTTTGTCATCTAATGAAGCTAGAAATCCAAGATTGGGTTGATTTTAAAACATTAGAGTTTTCACAAGAAGAGAGTAAAGGATCGTGATAGAATTCGATGAGGTGGTTGGAGTGATACCTTTTGTACGAATATTCACCCTGTTTATTTTATTATTTCTCTATTGTGTTCTATGAATGGTTGTCGAAGTCAACAACCCAGAAAAATAATTTCCAAGGAGGAGAACCGACAAATTGGAATCCTCAATTGATTCATTGACTTAAGAGTACTAGAAACCCTGTGTTGTGGGCTGTCAATTTTTGGGTAGACAATATTCTGGAGGGATACATTACTGAGTTTGTTGCCGGTAGAATAACCTCATATAGTGAGGCGGAGATAATTTTTTTGCAAATACCACGAGGAAGATACTTGACATATTTGAAAACATGGATAAAGATGCTTGTATGCAAAAAAGGAATCTTAAGAATGAAGTGTGACAGTTAGAAGGACTGTGCACATGAATTTTGGATATGTCGTAGAAGAAGTGCATGAAAAATGGAGCAAACTAAGCTGATATGTTCCCTTGAATCGTATATTGTCTACTATTTTTTATTTATATTCTATTTTCCATTCAAATAATATTTTATGTTTCTTGCATTCGATTTTACATTTGTTTCTTTTCTTGAAACCTCTTTCTCCTTTCTGTAGATAGCATTCATCGTAATTGGAAAATTTGCATTTAATTTTCATGTGCATGCTTTGGTTTTGGTTTGATTTCTCTGGAATTTGAGAATTGAATTGTGTGGGTGATTGAAATATTTTTTTTATCTTTTAATATTTGTTTCAGAAAAAAAAAAGAAAAAAGAAAAAGAAAAAAAAATCTCTCTCCTTTCCATAAATAGATTTCATTGAATGGAAAATATTTCCATACTCGTACTTGCATGGTTTTGATTCAAGTCCAACTTTCCATGCATTCACTTAACCATATAAGATAACATTAAGTGCTAGCTTAAGTTTAAAATATTTAGCAACTTGTGTGTTAGGTTAGAGACATGTTCCAACATATTTAAATATAGGAGTTTTCATTCATTTCTTGCACTACATCCTAGGGATCATGTGGCTATTCCACATACTTACTCGTCTATCGAGTGGCCTTTCACGTACCCTTAAGGTATTTCAAAAGGTAATTCACGTACTTAGTAGTGTATACAAAGGCCCATTTTGAACAGTTCTGCATTAGATAGCACTACTACACCGTTGATCTCCAACATACCTTTTGTATATAAGTAGACACTTGTAGGGATCCTAAGACCAACTAAGAAAATCCCTTTTACAGTCCTATCATCACAATACACTAAGAACAACATTTGGGGATATTTCTACGCAAGTACCGTCCAGGTGGTCAGGTATTCAGGAAAGGGTACGGTCCCAATCCTCCTTATAGCGCTCTACTCTTGGACCCTATGGTATATAACGAGTAGGATGGTTTCACAATCCTGTGAGGATCCTTACTCTTTATCCACTCCTTTTACATACTTTATTGTTTTTTTATATTTGTAGCGCTTGTTGCATGTATAGTTAAAATTATTAGAAAGAGAGATAGATTTGTTAAATAGCTATGGATATTCTTTCTAGTACTACCAACCAAGAGGTCCCTTCTTAAGGGAACCATTTTTTTGCTTCATTTGGGAATGCTGGTCCTCCTCTCATGGCAACCTTGAGTCTTCTCGAATTGACTATAGAATTACATATATGGTTATTCTCTATCCTGATGATTCCAATCCCACATTATGTCTTAGATGTTAACTCTCCCTCAAGAGAACACCAAACTCATGTGAATCCTCCACCTTCTTCACTAGATGTGTCTTCTCCCATTTCCCCCTCTTCTCCTATTGAAAGTGGTAGTACTAGTAGCCATGATTGTTTATATCTTGCATGGATATGGATTGTATTGGTCAAATTCCATGCTGTGAAACATATGGATATGTATCAAAATGTAAATATATTGCAGGATGACCTTGGTCATTGATGAGTTCTAATATTTGGACTATTGCCTCAAAGTGATAACTTGTTCTTAAAAATCCTCTTCCTATCCTTTCCTTATAGCCTCATTCTTTGGGGGGAATTTTGTTACACATAATTCTTTCCAACACCATGTTTCAGGATAATTATCTCATTATTTTCCTTGAATTACTCAAAGGTTGAATTTGGAAATGTGCAAGGATGAAAAAATTAATAGTTTTTGATACCACTGCACTTTACCTACGAGCTATGGTACCCATCTCAGCAACACTTTTCTACTATATTCAAAGAGCGGTGCCACCACCTTCTTCCCATTTACAAGGTTTGGTGATCCCTTAGAACTGCCTTTACCCCTTATACAAGGTGCAATGCTTGACTTATGAAGGAAAAAATGAATATTTGAGAGGATTCTCGAAGCTATCCTTCGTGGAGACTCATCCCTATGATTTAGGATAGGTGGAGCTTGAGATCCCCCATCCTAGGATCATCCCTCCACCTCTCCCAAATAATGCTTAACTTAGGCGCATATCCTCTCAAGACTTTATATACTAGATCACCCCTCATGTGGAAAGGGAGGAAGAATCTGTTATTGCATCCAAATTATGGACAAATTCAGCCAGACTCTTGAGTATCAGTAGACAAGTTGAAGGCTTTGAGGCAAGGCTCCTTTGAGAAGAGTTCTCAACAAAAAGGAATTAGTTATATACTCTCCTTATTTATATTTTAATGCAAATATATTTTCTTTCCCATAAACATTTTTATGCATGATTATCATGTTCTATTTATTGTTTAACTACTTGATCTTTTACATAGGATTGTAAACAATGTTTTTACTCTCACTTGGTTTTTTATTTTGTTGTTTCCCTTGTAGGATCTCCACATAAATCAAGGACTTCAAGGTTCAGACCTTTACATCCTATGGAAGGTGAGGAGAGAATTTAGTTCAAGTATTTTATTTCATCATAGGGAAAGTTTATGTATTATGTAGTTTATTTTGTTCTAGTTTTGAGCCTTTCAATTTAGGAAAATAGCCTATGTCAGAACTGGATAAGAATTACCCAAAACATGGACATGTTTTGGTATCCAACGAAGTTGGAAATCCAAGATTGGGTGGATTTTAAAGCATTAGAGTTTGCACAAGAAGAAAGTAAAGGACCGTGATTGAATTCGAAGACATGATTGGAGTGATGCCATTATACAAATATTCACCATATTTTCTTTTACGAATTCCCTTTTGTTGTCTATGAATGGGTATCAAAGTTAACAACCCGATGAAATAATTGCCAAGGAGGAGAACTGACAGAGTGGAAACCTTAGCTAATTCAGGGACTTAAGAGTACCAACAACCTTGTGTCTAGGGCTGTCAATTTTTGGGTAGACAATATTATGGAGGGATACATTACTGAGTTTTTTGTTGACACAATAACCTCATATAGTGAGGTAGAAAGAAAAATTTTGCAAGGACCATGAGGAAGATACTTAACATATTTGAAAACTTGGATAAATATTCTTGTATGTGAAAAAAGAATCTTAAAAATGGAGTCTGGTAGTTAGAAGGACTGTGCACAAGACTTTGGGATATGTCGCAGAAGAAGTGCATGGAAAATGGAGAAAACTAACCTGAGATGTTCCCTATTGATAGTAGAACTAAACTAGAAGGTGGAAATTTAAGGAGGGATGAATATTTCGGTCGAGAAAGAGAAGAAAAGTTGTGATAAGAAGAGGAAGTTATAGTACAACCATAGGTGAAGAATAGTAGTTAACATCGCATTTTGATGAAGGTTCTTACGATGAAGAACAAGCATATCAACTGATATATAAAAGGAAATAATAATATGAAAAAGCTACATACCCAGGTCAAGGGTATGGTACATCTACAACCCCATGTACATCGTTGGAGGTAAGATCTATCAAATTGGCCCCCAAAGTTTTTGTAAATACAAGTAACACTAATGCTGTGAATAATAGATAAGAGAGTCCAGCTAGTATAAACTTTTGTCCGAATGTAATAGGAGTCAATATAATGGCTGGAAAGGATATTAAGTTTTCTATATTTAATTGAAATGGGTAAGAGAAGACCCATAGAAACATTGGTTTCTATGTGAAGTTGTATGGACCATGCAACAAGTCCAAGATGAAGCAATAAAACAAGTGCAGATGATCACAACCCTAAGAGGTCTTCCACATCATTGGTACATGAACTTCTATATAGTTCCAGCAGTATTCGCACATAAAACACTTGAAAAAATTCGAGTGGGATTAATAGACAAGTTCAGAAGGATGAAATATGAGTCACAATGCATCATAGAAATTAAATAAATCAAGCAGTTACTTACAGAGTTGGTATGTGACTTTGACCAGAGATTTAATACATTGATGGCCAAAGTAATATTTCAAATGCCAGACATGGAACTCAAGGAATGCTTCATTGTAGCGTTTTTTCCACATATTTGAATTCCATTAATGCAACAGAAAATTGTATCCCAGATAGAAGCTTTGGAGATAGTAATGAAGTTAGAGTCCTATTGTGCCCCTACCCAATAGCCTTAAAAAACATTATTTCATCAAACAAAATCCTATTTTGTTTGATGAAATGTTCGAATTTTAAGGAGCAAATTTAATGAATCACAAGCTGCTGAAACAATGAGATTCTGCGAGCTACTGAATCAGTGAAATTTTATGTTTTCTAAGCAGCCTTTGCAAACCATAGGTTATGTGACAAAATCACCATCATCGACTTATTATAGATTTACAAAGGAGGAGCATTAATAATTCTCACATCTTTTATCATGACCTAATCTTGAAATCTTATCCAAAACATTATCAATTGATTTTATTATTTGGTTTTGTTATTATAATTATTGATAAGGTTGAGATATTGGAATGGCTGATCTTGGTATGATTTCTCACATTACCATAGATTTTATTGCAAGGTTGATTAATGGTCATGCAGGGGCGGTTTGTTATAACTTTGGTAAAGCCTAGAGTGTCTAAGATCACATGTTTTACGTGCCATATCCTAAGTTTACAAACCATAGTTTATATTACCATAACTGTTTATGTTGATCTCTATAATATGGTTTATATTGCCCAGTATGGTTTTGACGTGATGGTTTGTATTATTATCACGTGATCGCCACCTTCAGAGTTTAACATTATTATACTATAAGGTTTATGCATTGACGACCAAAGGTTTAATACTTGTGATTTTTTATGATCTCTGCCATCACCTCCGAATTTGATCCACCTGGTGCGAAGTCAATATGGTACCATTACATTGGTACTGAGCTCTGTCCGTCACATTCAAGCCCCCAGTACTTGTCCTCCATTCTAGCTATCTATCAATGGAACACCTGTTTCATGTACAGCGAAGGGTTTCATATAATTAATGCCGAATAAATAATGATAACATGAGTTATCTGGAGTCTTCAACCGTCATTACTCATTACTCGATTACCTCTCTGAGTGATAATGCTTCCACCCATGCCGGGTTTACAGGGGTGTAGTCTGCATCCGCGTGTGTTACAGTCGGTTGGTGAATGTTTAGGGTTTCATTGCTTAATGTTTTTTCTGAGTCTGCATCCCAAGTGCTCGCTATCTGGTTCATTGTCTCGTGCCGAGATGTGGTATTTGTTTTGTGTGCGGTTACGTGACTTGACACAGTCGGTCATGGCGCCGGTGGTGAGGGTCGAGCCTTGTGAAATGGAATTGTTGGATTCGAACCCTGAGCTATTAACGAAGGTCGAGGCTGTTGGATGGCTTCCATTTGTAAGTAAATTCTCTGATTCGAAGCCCAAAGTCACAAGGGTGTTCGCTGTCTCCTTGGTTGATTTTCAGGCAAAAGTGGGTGATCTCCATTTTCGGGTGGACGAGCGATTAGTGGAGCTTGCCACTGGTCTGCCACTGACAGGCGAGAGGTGGTTTAAATATAAGAGGACGAACATTACTGAGTGGTGGAAGCTACTAATAAACCCTTGTCAAGAAGTATCATTTCGAGCTGGGGTAGCACGCAGATACTTCAAAAAGGAATGGCACCCGATCCTGGATTTACTTCACAGGTACATGACCTGTGAAGGTCGGTTTACCATCTCAGGTTGATGTCTGCATTTATAGGTTTTCCGTTGAACTTACCTTATTACCTAGTGCGGAGTTTGATGAAAATGTCATTTGCAATTAAGAAGGGTCCTAATCATGTTAGTCATAGTCTCTTTCACCATGGATTGGTCCGTTTGTTGATTGAGTGGGAGTTGTCGAAGTCAAACTGGTCCTGGGATGAGTTCGTCGAGTCTAATGGTTTTTCGGCCTTCTGCCACTATTAGTTTGACAACCCTGAGGATTGCAACAGGAATCAAGATCCGAATCATGTTTCAGTTCCTCCCTTACGAGAGCCTCTGTTAAACCCTATCGGCCGAATGAGCCCCGCATCTTGTTGCGACCCTGTTTCCACTCCGGTAAGAAGCCTGGGTACCCCGCTGGTTTCTAAAAGGATGAGGAAATCTTCAAATCTGTCACCAATTACACCAAAGAATAGTGTGGATAAAACAGGCAATCAGGGAAGTAACAGGTCAAGAGCTAAAATGATAGGAATATTTACTAGGAGTATGGCCAAAGGTAATCTTGTTAAGCCACCGGTGAATGATGCTAGTCGTGTCAAGACTGTTGTTATTGACGATGATGAAAGTAACCCTGTTTTGCTTGTGGATGATCATAATGTTGGTATTGAATCTACCTCAAATCCTGTCGAGGATGGTTTTCCTGCATTTGATAAAGATGTTCAACCTGACCCTGTTATTGATCTTCCTGCTAAAGGGAAGCCTGTAGAGACAAGCCTACCTGGTTTTCATGACATTGGGGATATGATGCACCCATTGTTTGTTAACTGTCTCTTAGACAAGATACACAGGATGGAAGAAAGGGTGAGTGAGGTAATAGCTAATAGCGATTTGATTAAGGCTGATAATCTTAAATTAAAGGAGAAAGTAGACTCAAGTGATAAGCATCTCGTGCATTTAAAAAATCATAAGAACAAGCTGATTAGAAGGGTTCTTAAATTACAGAGTAAGAATGATAAGAATAAAGAAAAGGTACGGGATCTTAATGCTCAAGTTGCGCTTATGCAGTTTAAGGGTCAGTCGTCGAGTCAGTCGAGTGGTGTGAACATCCAAGTCTTCAACGCTCCTGTAAAATTGTGATGTTTTGGGGTATATTTGCTATTGGTTTCAAATTTTGAAGTTATGATGGATTAATGATCAGGTTATTTCTGTACAGGTATTGGCTTGTTTTATTTTTGTTTATTATATAGTTTTTGTTATTTTGATTTTTGTATGTGTGTTAATTATATCACTTTCATGTGTTGCATTGCAGGCGATATGGTTGTTGTTCTTGCTCGGATTTTGATGACTGTCTGTTTTTGGATGATCCCCACATAATCGGAACAAATTGATTAACAAGTCTTTCAGGTGTTGTTTCATCGTTGATGTTATCGATATTTATGGATCGAATCTTTACCATTTCTAGGCATTTCCACGTATATAGAAAAATGACATGTCTTACTTGTCATTTTTAAAGGAAATTGGTTAAAGGTTTCGATTTTGTTATCTCTAGTTTTTAGGACTGTTTATCTTTGAAGATTACATGTATTTAAGGGGAGATAGCATATGGGATAGGAGGTCGATAGTGGGGAAAAGGAGACAACAAGACTACGGTTTGATCTTCTGTAACTCAAGACAGTTTCCTGTCAGCAGATACAATCTTTGAACTGGTGATAACTTATATATATGTTTACAGTTTTATACTTAGCACATGTGTATGCTATCCCTGGTCTTGTTACTGTTTTTCTATATTATTCATGTTTTTCATAATCTCTTTTAAGGAATTGTGCAAATATATTATGTATGGCTATTGACTTATGCTGATTATCGATCTGTTAATGAACGCCATATTGTAAATTTGATGACTGCCATCGTTACGTATGTGGTTTACACGTCTATTGTATGATCTTGGTGATTTCTAAATTTATTTTGAAGATTTTCAAGATTATTGATAGTCCTATTAACAGATTTGATTTCAGTTTAAATATTCGCATTGCTCTTGATCATGATAGGACTTAGGTTAGGATAATATGTTTTCTTTTTTGTTAATTATATTGTTGAAATTTTTTATTTGAAACAGATGTTTATTCTCATGTCATATTCAGATTATTCCTTTCATTTATGATTAATGTACAGGTGTATACAATGTATCTTTGTTATTAATCAAGCTTTTTAATAGTTATTTAATTTTCTATTTTTGTAATATGAACTGATTTAACTTAGCTGATTAATACTGTAATTAATAACATTCAGTAACTTGTATAGACATAGCTATATATCTGATAAATAATCAGTAGTGTTATATCTGTCTCTTAGATTTTCATTTAGTTAGACTTTCAGGCTAACAGAGCCTTTAAACCTGTCAGGAACAACCATTCCAAATAGCTTGGAGCCTGCTTTAAGGATCCCGGTCTGGGTTATTTTCCCCCGTTGTGTGCGTAGTCACCTATGTCCGTGAACAATGGCGCTAGAAGGAGGGCCTGCTTAAGCTAATGGCTGATGAAAACAATCCTGGAGACAAAGTTAATCAACCTATCGCCCCTCAAATATAGTCATCACAGCCACATACTCTCAGGTCATCACGATCGGGTGAAGCCCCCCTTAACGAATCCATTCGGAACCTTATCTCCTAGTTCAACTCTCCTGGTATTCGCCAACCTGAAGAAATTGACCAGGTCGAACAGGCCATAAACGAATCCCAGAGAATTTTAACTAGGGCTTATTCAAAACTCACCAGGACCCAACCTACGAAATTATCTCTTGCTCAGATCAAACGTCCCCGTACTCATCATACTGAGTCCTCCTCTGAAGAACCGGAGCAACCTTTAGGTGTCCCCCCTAACTATCAATTACTACAGTCTATAACAGGCACCAATCAACCTTCATCTTCTTCAGGAGCACCTACGGTAGGAGGGGCTAGTCAACCACCATCACCACCTCATTCACCTCCTCACATTCATCAAACACTGCCTTCACCGCCTCCAACTCCAAGAAACATGGCAGGTGTAAATCCCCCAAACCCTAATGCTAATATGCCATGGTTAGCTCAGGATGCAGTAGCTGTCACAGGTGTTCAACACCCTTTACCTAAGCATCCTAAGAAATTATTACCCAAGTTCAACCCTAAGTTGAAAGAGCCAACAGAAGATCATGTCAAGAAGTTTATGTTGGCAGTTCGACTCTTGGATGTTGAACATGAAGATGTAGTCTGTCGCCTCTTCCCTTATACATTTGAGGGTAAAGCATCAACATGGTATTTTTCGCTTACAGCTGGTTCCATTACTAGCTGAAATGAATTCGACATTGCTTTCATGAACAAGTTTGGAGACGACAAGACTCCAGCTTCCTTGGTGCTATAATTGTCTAGAATTTGCATGGAAACCAAGGAAAAGGTCAAATATTTCAAACAGCAATTCCTTACTCTAAGAAATAGGATCCCTGCTGCTTCAAGGCCAGCTGAGGATGTCACTATTGAATTTTACACTTTAGCCTTGCCTGTGTCAATGGCCATGTTTGTCAGACAAAAGGCCAAACTTACCCTTGCTGAAAACTTTGAAGAAGCAATTAAGGTTGAGAAAGATATGTCTGCCATAAAAGCAAATCCTGGAGTAGACATAGATTCTGCATCTTCTTCTCATAACAATACTAACATTCCTACCAAAAACACAAACCCTGAGAAAAAAGGCCAAGATTCATTAGACCTGGATAGCCTACAAAGAGTTATCAAAAAACTATCTAATGAAATCATTGATTTAAAGAAAGGCACTTCTGAAAACACTCCTCCTAAAGAACCACCTAGATAATCTTTCAGAAGGCCATTCCCGAATATAGCTCCTAGACAGACCCCACCCTCTGAAGCTAATAATATTGATGAAATTAATAGTTTCCTCAAGTTATTAGTTTCAGGTCTAGAAACATCAACTGAAAATGAAACTCAATCTTCAGGACAGAGTTCTGAAGGCACCCAAGACAAAGATAATGACACAGAAGATAAACCTCCTCAAGTTATCAGCCACTTCTGGGATACTTCTGAATTGACTGATGGTGAATATGTACATGTTGTCAATGTAAACCAACATCAATATAACACTAGAAGAAAGAAAGATCATCCCTTAGGGGAACCTTCTACAACTGCTACAGATAATAGTTCAGCTGCTCAAACAAAATCCCAACCTGCAAATAGTAAATCTGCACCCTCGCTTGATTTAGAATACGATCTGATTGAAGATTTAAATAAAATCATAGCCAACATATCTATATATGAACTACTTAAGTTACCGGTGATTAGAGATAAAATGATGCAAGGGGTATCTCCAAGTAAAAGTGGAAAAACTCCTTCAAGTCAAAACAGCTCTGCTAACACTAAAGATAACCCAACAAAATCTTCAGTCAATGCATCATCCATAGGCAAGAAATATGATTCTTCAACTCCGCCTTTTTTACTTACGTTTGAAATATGCAATCATAAAGTGCACAACTGAATGATAGAATCAGGGGCCTCCAAGAATGTTATGACATACTCTGTATGTAAAAAACTTAATGATGTCCCTGTTCCTTGTGATACAAGTATTGTATAGCTTGATCGTTCAAATGTAAAAGTAATAGGTAAGTTGAAAGAGGTATTGATAAGGTTAGCTTCAAATCCTCAAGTCCATTTTATTATTGATATAATTGTAGCAGACATCCCAGAAGCATATGGTCTATTTCTCAGCAGAGATTGGTCTGAGAAACTGAAGGGATATTTTGCTACTGATTGGTCACACCTATGGATATCTCATAATGGTCGCCCAAATAAAATCATAATTGATCGGGAACGCTACATGAAGCATACCGTCACCGAATTGGATGATTCGAATGAGTCGGTATTATTCACCGATACCATAATGGGAAACCATATGGCAGAATCTTTCTTTGGGGATTTTGAAGCTAAAACTTCATCATTAACAAGTGCAGAACAGTAGTCTGAAATTTGCCATTTTTCGCAAGTTCTAGATGAAATTCCAGTCCCAAATGTGGTACACTTAGATCTGAACAATGGTCTCTGGTATTTATATTTCGATGGATCTAATTCAAAAGAAGGGGCTGGTGCAGGTTGCTTGCTGATAGACCCCTATGGGAAGAGGTATTTCATAGCTTGCAGGTTAGAATTCGAATGCACCAACAACGTGGCTGAATATGAAGCTCTGATTCAAGGGCTGAAAAAAGCAATTGACCTGTGAGCCAAAGCTTTGGTAGTGTTAGGAGACTCTGAGATAATTGTTAGATAGGTACGTAACACTATACATTGCATTGCTAGACACCTAAGGAATTATCAGGCAGAGGTATGGAATTTACTATTAGCATTTGAACCCTTTAACATAAGTTCCATCCCTCGTTATCTAAATCAGGAAGATGACCTTTTAGCTAATGTTGCTTCAAGTTTAATTCCATCTGAAGGAATGCTTACTGATTCTTTCTCGGTTGAATTGCTTTTCAGACCTTCTATACCTGACAACATAACAAATTGGAGAGTCTTCGACAACGACAAGCAGTTGATCGATTTTCTGACTTTGAAGGATACTTTTAAGGATGCGGTCATTGACGAAATGACTCACGATGAGGATCTATATAATTTTACGTTAATTCATAAGCCTTGCTCAATTCAGGAATCTCTCAATCAGGTTAGTACTCTTCCCAGATCAGTAATCAAACTTGAGAAATTCTATGACTTGAAGGATAAATTTAAAGCTGCAAGCAATTGTAAAACTAACAGCTCCATCATGCAATCTGACATTGTAAATATAGGCACTGAGTATAACCCTCAATGTGTAAATCTGGGTAGTACGTGTACTCCCCAGGAAAAAATAGCCTTTATAATACTCTTTAATGAGTTTAAAGACATCTTTTCATGGACTTACGAGGATCTTAAGACATTCAATCCTAATATAATGCAACATGTCATTCCTATGAAACCAGAGGCTAAACCTTTTTAACAGAAATTGAGGAAAATGCATCCTATCCTAGAACCAACTGTTAAGAAGGAGCTGAATAAACTCCTTGCCGCCAGAATAATTTTCCCAGTTCGGCATGCACAGTGGGTGGCAAATCTTGTCCCCGTCAGAAAGAAAAATGGTGATATCAGGTTATGCGTCGATTTTCAAAACCTGAATAAAGTTTTGGAAAAGGACAATTATCCTGTTCCTCCAATGGAGAAAATCTTGCAACAGGACTCTCGATCCAAAATGTTTTCACCTCTAGATGGCTTTTCAAGGTACAACCAAGTGTTAGTACCCAAAGCTGACCAGTTGAAAACAACCTTTAGGACTCCTTGGGGAACCTATGCCTATAGGAAGATGCCATTTGGTTTAATAAATACCAGAGCAACATTTCAGAGGGTAATGGATATCGCCTTCAGAGGTCTGATCGGTAAGTTTGTCGTTATTTATCTTGATGATGTTACAGTCTTTTCAAAAAACAGAACCGATCATTTAACTCATCTTAGGAGAGTTTTTGAGCATTGCAGGAAATATGGGATTTCTCTAAATCCTAAGAAATCTATCTTTTCAGTCACAGAAGGTAAGTTACTGGGTTTTGTTGTTTCTAAACAAGGCATAAATATTGATCCAGAATGTACCTGCGCTATATCACAGATTTCGTTGCTTCACTCAAAGAAGTCTATGCAGTCATTTCTTGGAAAGATAAATTTTGTTTCTATATTTATTCCTGGGTTCACGGAAATTGTTAGGCCGCTTCAGAAAATGATCAAGAAAGATGTTGATTTTAAATGGTCTACTGATGAGAAGCAATATTTTCATGACATCTTAAAAGCTATTGCTGAAGCTCCCACTCTAACTAGCCCATATTTTTCCAAACCTTTCATTTTGTATACGTTTGCTTCTGATTCTTCATATGCTACTGTTCTGACACAGAAAAACCAGGAAAATAATGAAGCTCCTATCGCTTTTACGAGTTCTGGTTTGAACGGTGCAGAGTTGAACTATCCAGAATTAGACAAGCAAGCTTTCACTGTTTTCAAGTCTGTCAAACATTTCAGGCCTTACTTGCTGAAGTCCCACACCAAAGTCATCATACCATATTCTGCAGTTAGAAATCTCTTGGTGCAAAAGGATCTTGGTGAAAAACAAGCACATTGGGTCACAGCACTTCAGGAATATGACCTGGAAATAAAACCTTTGAATATTATCAGGGGACAAGGACTCTGCAAGCTAGCAGCTGGATCTTCGGACAATTCTGAATCTGATCTGCATTTCTTTAGCGAACCTTCTTTATTCGAAAGGGAAGTTTTTAGGATCTCCACTCCTCCTGATTCTTGGTATCATGATATTAAGTTCTTTTTATTGCATGGGAATGCTCCTGAACATTTAGACCCACGTAATAAAAGGACTTTGAGATTGAGATCTTCCCCTGATCAGCTGATTGATAATATTTTGTTTAGAAATAATTTCGAAGGAGTTCTCCTTCGTTGTCTAGAAATAAATGAGGCTGATAATGTGTTATCTCAACTACATGCAGGACCAGTCGGAGGACACTTTGGCGGAGAAAACACTACACACAAGATATTTAAAGCTGGTTACTACTGGCCCACCTTATTCAAATATGCATATGCTTTCGCCAGGAAGTGTTAGGAGTGTCAAAGAGCAGGAGGCAGACTAAAGAAGGCAGCGTTACCCCTCCAGCCGGTGATTATCAAAGTCCCATTTCAGCAATGGGGTCTGGATATTGTTGGCCCAATCACACCAACTTCTTCACAGCAGCATAAATACATTTTGACAGCCACAGACTACTTCACTAGATGGGTTGAATCCATCCCCTTGCGAGTAGTCAATTCGGGACAGGTGATATCATTCCTTGATTTTTTTATTATCACCAGATTCGGTGTTCCTGGATCTTTGATTTTTGACAATGCAACTTATTTTTATTCTGTTAAATTAACTGAGTATGCATTGGAAAAAGGAATAAAGTTAAAGTATTCAGCTAATTATTATCCCCAGGGTAACGGGTTAGCTGAATCTTCTAATAAAAATTTAATCAAGATTCTGAAACGTACGGTGATAAATCATCACAGGAATTGGCATAATGCCTTATCGAATGCCTTGTGGGCTGACAGAGTGACTCCCAAAGCTGCTGTAGGAAACCCTCCCTTTTTCCTGGTATATGGAAAGGAAGCTATTTTGCCTCCTCATTTATTTTTACCCTCTTTACAGCTCTCCCAGTCAGTGCAGGAGACACCATGTTCTGCCATGGAGCATCGAATTAATACCTTGCATAAATTGGAGGAAGATAGGGAGTTGGCTAGGAAAAAGCTTGATAGACACCAGTAGACTGTGAAGCGTTGGTTTGACCTCAGAAATTCAGTCAGTGGGGATTTGGAAGTAGGTGACTTAGTCCTGAAATGGGACAAGGAACACGAAGATAAAGGAAAACACACAAAGTTCCAATGCCTGTGGCTGGGACCATTTATTATTATAGAAAAACTTGGTCCTAGCACATTCAGGTTGCAAACATTGGAAGGTGACATTGACAACCTTCCAGTAAATGGTCACCTGATTAAGAGATATTTTTGCTGATCCCCCTCAAGGGATTATCCTGTATATACCTTGTGTGGTGTGCTTGCTTGATGGATTTTATTTCGTTTCCTTTTGATTTGTTTATATTTTCCCATATTGATTTGCAGTTTTATTTGCGTGTTGTGAGCCTAATCAATCTATCAAACCTTAAACTGATGACTGATTTCAAGTTCTGTAATTGATCTATAAATCATGCACGAAGACATTACTATCCTTAGAACTGTCATACTATTTTACTTCTTGAATGGAGAATGGTGTTTCATCATTCTAGATTCTACCAGAAACTCTTAAACCATGTTAATATTAATTAATTATATCAGTCTCTGCAAAGATTTGCCCAAAGGGATTAGGGAAGTACTTGTTAAAGTTATCTATTTAAGTCTTTTATGCCATCCCTTCTCGTAAAGAGGATTGGATTTTCCTCCCCATCTGCTAAGATGATCTTATTACAGATTAACTATAATTACATTCTAGACAAGGATGGACTTGAATATTTGCAAAAAACAATCTGAAGGACAGAAGGTCTCATAACAAGCTGATCTGTTCAGGATCATAGGTTTGCATTCAGTGACATTGTCGTCTCCGGTCACCAAGCCTGGACAATGACCCTTGGACAGAAAACCCTGAGGGATGAAAGGTCTCATCACGAGCCAGTTCATTTTACTGTAGTGCAGACTGGTGACTGACATGGTTACTATCTGGTTACCAAGCATGAACCATGGCCTTCATGAGTAATAAAATTGAAAAGAAAATAATGATAACAGTCCAGCCCGACCAGAATTGTATATTTATAACTAGCAGATGGGATACTGGCATTCTTTAGGTTTTGAAGCAATCCTGTCGAGGCTATGGACGTCTGCTGGCAGCAGGGCCATGCTTGTGGTATTGAGATTTTATTCTTTAAGACTGAGCCATTTACTGTCTTACTCCTTAAGGACTGATTTTTGTTAGAAACCTGATTTTCATCAAACAAATAACTGAAACTGTAATTTTCTGGTAATTCTTAGAACTATGAAATGCTTGAATCTGTTTAAGATGTTAAAATAGCAATCTCTTTATTATGGCTTATATGAAGGATTTAATTTCTTTGTTTGCATGGTTTCAGGTTGAACAGCAGAGATAATTGTTTCGCCCAGTCAGTCGCCATCTGTTGTGCCCTTGCCCAACATCCTTAAAAAACATTATTTCATCAAACAAAATAGGAAATGTTTGAATTTTAAGGAGAAAATTTAATGAATCACAAGCTGCTGAAACAATGAGATTCTGCGAGCTACTGAATCAGTGAAATTTTATGTTTTTTAAGCAGCCTTTGCAAACCATAGGTTATGTGACAAAATCACCATCATCGAGTTATTATAGATTTACAAAGGAGGAGCATTAATAATTCTCACATCTTTTATCATGACCTAATCTTGAAATCTTATCCAAAACATTATCAATTGGTTTTATTATTTGGTTTTGTTATTATAATTATTGATAAGGTTGAGATATTGGAATGGTTGATCTTGGTATGATTTATCGCATTACCATAGATTTTATTTCAAGGTTGATTAATGGTCATGCAGGGGCGGTTTGTTATAACTTCGGTAAAGCCTAGAGTTTCTAAGATCACATGTTTTACGTGCCATATCCTAAGTTTACAAACCATAGTTGATATTACCATAACTGTTTATGTTGATCTTTATAATATGGTTTATATTTCCTAGTCTACTTTCGACGTGATGGTTTGTATTATTATCACATGATCGCCACCTTCAGAGTTTAACATTATTATACTATAAGGTTTGTGCATTGACGACCAAAGATTTAATCCACCTGGTGCGAAGACGATATGGTATCATTACATTGGTACTGAGCTATCTCCGTCACATTCAAGCCCCGAGTACTTGTCCTCCATTGTGGCTATTTGTCAATGGAACACCTGTTTCATGTACAGCGAAGGGTTTCATATCATTAATGCCGAATAAATAATGATAACATGAGTTATCTGGAGTCTTCGACCGTCATTCCTCATTACTCGATTACCTCTCTGAGTGATAATGCTTCCACCCATGACGGGTTTACAGGGGTGTAGTTTGCATCCGCGTGTGTTACAGTCGGTTGGTGAATGTTTAGGGTTGCATTGCTTAAGGTTTTTGCTGAGTCTGCATCCCAAGTGCTCGATATCTAGTTCATTGTCTCGTGCTGAGCTGTGGTATTTTTTTTGTGTGCGGTTACGTGCCTTGACACAGTCGGTCATGGCGCCGGTGGTGAGGGTCGAGCCTTGTCAAATGGAATTGCTGGATTCGAACCCTGAGCTATTAGCGAAGGTTGAGGCTGTTGGATGGCTTCCATTTGTCAGTAAATTCTCTGATTCGAACCCCGAAGTCACAAGGGTGTTCGCTGTCTCCTTGGTTGATTTTTAGGCAGAAGTGGGTGATCTCCATTTTCGGGTGGACGAGCGATCAGTGGCGCTTGCCACTAGTCTGTCACTGATAGGCGAGAGGTGGTTTAAATATAATAGGATGAACATTACTGAGTGGCAGCAGCTACTAATAAACCCTTGTCAAGAAGTATCATTTTGAGCTGGGGTAGCATGCAGATACTTCAAAAAGGAATGGCGCCCGGTCCTGGATTTACTTCACAGGTACGTGACCTATGAAGGTCGGTTTTCCTCCGCTTACGTTTACCATCTCAGTTTGATGTCTGCATTTATAGGTTTTCCGCTGAACTTACCTTATTACCTGGTGTGAAGTTTGATGAAAATGTCATTTGCAATTAAGAAGGGTCCTAAGCATGTTAGTCATAGTCTCTTTCACCATGTCTTGGTCCGTATGTTGATTGAGTGGGAGCCGTCGAAGTCAAACTGGTCCTGGGATGAGTTTGTCGAGTCCAATGGTTTTTTGGCTTTCTACCACTGTCAGTTTGAAAACCCTAAGGATTGCAATAGGCATCAAGATCCGAATCATGTTTTAGTTCCTCCTTTACGAGATCCTTTGTTAAACCCTATCGGCCGAATGAGCCCCGAAGCTTGTCACGACCCTATGTCCACTTCGGTAAGAAGCCCGGGTACCCCGCGGGATTCTAAAAGGATGAGGAAATCTTCAACTCTGTCACCAATTACACCAAAGAATAGTGTGGATAAAACAGGCAATGAGGGAAGTAACAGGTCAAGAGCTAAAATGATAGGAAGATTTACTAGGAGTATGGCCAAAGGTAATCTTGTTAAGCCACCGGTGAATGATGCTAGTCGTGTCGAGACTGTTGTTATTGACGATGATGAAAGTAACCCTATTTTGCTTTTGGATGATCATAATGTTGGTCTTGAATCTACCTCAAATCCTATCGAGGATGGTTTTCCCACGTTTGATAAAGATGTTCAACCTGACCCTGTTATTGATCTTCCTGCTAAAGGGAAGCCTATAGAGACAAGCCCACCTGGTTTTCATGACATTGGGGATATGATGCACCCATTGTTTGTTAATTGTCTCTTAGACAAGATACACAGGATGGAAGAAAGGGTGAGTGAGGTAATAGCTAATCGTGATTTGATGAAGGCCGATAATCTTAAATTAAAGGAGAAAGTAGACTCGAGTGATAAGCATCTCGTGCGTTTAAAAAATCATAAGAACAAGCTAATTAGAAGGGTTCTTAAATTACAGAGTAAGAATGATAAGAATGAAGAAAAGGTACGGGAGCTTAATGCTCAACTTGCACTTATGCAGTTTAAGGGTCAGTCGCCGAGTCAGTCGAGTGGTGTCAACATCCAAGTCTTCAACACTCCTGTAAAATTGTGATGTTTTGGGGTATATTTGCTATTGGTTTCAAATTTTGAAGTTATGATGGATTAATGATCAGGTTATTTCTGTACAGGTATTGGCTTGTTTTATTTTTGTTTATTATATAGTTTTTGTTATTTTGATTTTTGTATGTGTGTTAATTATATCACTTTCATGTGTTGCATTGCAGGCGATATGGTTGTTGTTCTTGCTTGGATTTTGATGTCTGTTTGTTTTTGGATGATCCCCACATAATTGAAACAAATCGATTAAGAGGTCTTCCAGGCTTTGTTTCATCGTTGATGTTCTCGATATTTATGGATCGAATCTTTACCATTTCTAGGCATTTCCACGTATATAGAAAAATGACATGTCTTACTTGTCATTTTTAAAGGAAATTGGTTAAAGTTTTCGATTTTGTTATCTCTAGTTTTTAGGACTATTTATCTTTGAAGATTACATGTATTTAAGGGGAGATAGCATATGGAATAGGAGGTCAATAGTGGGGAAAAGGAGACAACAAGACTGTGGTTTGATCTTCTGTAACTCGAGATAGTTTCCTGTCAGCAGATACAATCTTTGAATTGGTGATAACTTATATATATGTTTACAATTTTATACTTAGCACATGTGTATGCTATCCCTGGTCTTGTTACTGTTTTTCTATATTATTCATGTTTATCATAATCTCTTTTAAGGAATTGTGCAAATATATTATGTATGGCTATTGACTTATGCTGATTATCGATCTGTTAATGAAATCCATATTGTAAATTTGATGAATGTCATCGTTACGTATGTGGTTTACGCGTCTATTGTATGATCTTGGTGATTTCTAAATTTATTTTGAAGATTTTCAAGATTATTGATAGTCCTATTAACATATTTGATTTCAGTTTAAATATTAGCATTGCTCCTGATCAGGATAGGACTTAGGTTAGGATAATATCTTTTCTTTTCTATTAATTATATTGTTAAAAAAAATTATTTGAAACAGATGTTTATTCTCATGTCATATTCATATTATTCCTTTCATTTCTGATTAATGTACAGGTGTATACAATGTATCTTTGTTATTAATCAAGCTTGTTAATAGTTATTTAATTTTCTATTTTTGTAATATGAACTGATTTAACTTAGCTGATTAATACTGTAATTAATAACATTCAGTAACTTGTACAGACATAGCTATATATCTGATAAATAATCAGTAGTGTTATATCTATCTCTTAGATTTTCATTTAGTTATACTTTCAGGCTAACAGAGCCTTTAAACTTGTCGGGAACAACCATTCCAAATAGCTTGGAGCCTGCTTTAAGGATCCTAGTCTGGGTTGTTTTCCCCCGTTGCGTGCGTAGTCACCTATGCCCGTCAACAAATCCTCACCGATTAGAGATACTGGTGCGAGAATGATGCAAATTCAGCCACTACAAGCTAACCTTGCGCTACAACTCCAAGACATTAATAAAGGGAAATATATCCAAGAAGAACTATGGTGTACATGATGTAGAATAGAGGGGAACCATGAAGCTGATTACTTGATGCTCATGAGCTATCTCATAGCATGAGCATCGAACCCGACAAATACACAAGGGATGCCTTGGTGTAGAATATGTCAAACCCGAGGCTATTCGTAAGAAGAGTGCTTGTACTTGCATACTATTGTAAGTACACCATCTAGTCTATCCAGTAAATTTTGTAAATCTATAGGACGTGATGAGAAGGATTGCAGAGAATTCTGTATGTTGCAGGAGAAAATGGTGGATACGTACTTAATTATGACAACAAGAAGATACAACCTTACTGAGTACAAGCTCAATACCCACCTTCTCAATATTCACTCTCTCTATATCAACAAAATCTGTATCCTCAACCCCAATATCAATAGAACCAATATCCACTGCAGCAGCACTACCCTCAACCTAGGGGGTGGAAATTTTTGGGGACGAGGAAAAGAACAAGGAGGAGGAGAATTTGGTCATGGAAGAGGAGAAATAATATGCTATAATTATGACAACTAGGATATTTTTCTCAAGACTGTACGAGCCCTACGAAACCATGTCTTTATTGTAATGTTGTTGAGTAAATTTGTCGACAACATTGTTGATGAATTCCCTCAACGAATTGCTAAGAAACATGTCAATGGTACGAGAAATACAATTCCCTTACAGAATCCCAAAATGAATCCTGCCCATAACATCCAGATGATTTGTACTAAGATAGGATAAGCAAACATTGTTTTTGTGACAAGAGGAGGTGCTACAACTGGACTAAACAAAACTACATAGCATGACCAACCATAAGTGCGACCAACATCACAAAATAATATATCGTTCAATGTCCAGAGAGAAAAGGATGTATTCTTTCATGCCCAACTATAATTCATCGACATTATTCAATCGTCGACATCTTCTCCCACATTACAAGGAGGAAAATTAAGGGAGAAGACTAAAATATTCAATCAGCTATTTCAAAAGTAACTGACGAGAAAGGTTATTAAACTTCAATAATTTATCAAAATTTGCTTATCGTTGATCCACGATAAGTATGTTGCCATAGAATTGACAGCATTAATAGAATAAACTCGCGACAAGTTGTGACCAAATAGAAGACTTAACCATGTTAAAAAAAATATTAAATACTAACAGTGAGCTAAGAATGACTGTGCAGATAGGTGATTATGATATGGATTATATCATTTTATACATGGGCTCTATTGTTAATATTTTGACAAGACAAACATGGGAAAGCATGGGAAAACCACAGCTGGATTGGTCTCCCATTCAGCTCAAGATAGAAAATAAGTGGAAGGTCCTATCTATTGGTCTACTGACTCAGGTGTTTGTCGAAGTAGAAGGACCGAAAACATAGAATATTTAAAAGTGATCGACATTGCCAATGATACAAACCCATGTCTTGCACTTTTGGGGATTTACTCAACAATAAACAATCAGACCGTCATAAATTTCAATAGAAAAATATTATCATTTGAAGATTTAGAGATAAGGGTGGTCACTCCAATTGAACCACTAGAAGGATAGAGATATGTCAAACCGGTGCATAGTGAAGGAAAGGGTGACTATCTTAACCATATCTATAATATAAAATATACAATACATGATTATATAAATCCAACAAATGATGGAAATATGAGTTGGGGGAGTCTTATATATGGTACGTTCGATTCAGGTGAAGCATTAGAAAATTGGAAAAATCAAATGCATGGAGTATCTATGAGAATATGTGTAATAATTACATGATCTATGCGATATGTAGGGATCGATTTAAGCTAGATACCTACATGTGAAGGATTAACTAACCTTTCATCTTTTTTGACAAAGTTCGAAGTAAAATTTATAGAGTCTCAATGCTTATCCACCTTGGACTTTGTGCGGAAATATACGCCTACTATATGGAGGGGTATGCATAAAGAATCTATCTCTGAATGCTCCCGATGTAGAAATTTGATGGAGGTAAGATTTGGAGAAGATATCATTTATACTGGTCACTGGTATACAATATTGATGGATCCTTCCAAACATATTGACTATTTTCACACGACATGGAAGGCATATCCACGAAAGGAGTGGTTTAATCACTTCACGCATACACTGGACATAATACCGAGGAATTGGTATACATCATCTGAGATGTGCCAAGGACATTTTGAATGGGAGGAGTTAGCTACTAGCTTCACACATACATTATAATTCACAAATGACCATCCTTTCATTGATGTTGCATTACAAGAGATGAAAGAAAATATATTCAAACATATCCTTGTCGCAATCACAAAATTCAACCAGAGCAGCATGACAATCTACCACTAAATGGAATGCTACAATGTGATAGGAGAACCTGATGATGATGAACCACTCAATGTAAATATTCAAGAATATAAAGGTATGCATGGAGTGTAAGGACTTCGTATTTCTAGTGACCAATTCCTATTTCCACTCAAAGTTAAGAAAGTTAATATTTGTTCCCCATAGAATCCAAATTTTTCCAATATTAGAGATTATTGGGATGATGATATTGTATGGAAGATCATGGACTTATTGCATGAGTTATAGTATCTGTTCCCTACAAAATTTCCACATATGAAAGGAATTTTTGGAGACCTATGAGAAATGAAAATACCTTTGAGGCTCGGCGCAAAACCAGTCAAGCAACAACCATATCGATTGAATCCACAATATAAATAAAAAGTCGAAGTAGAGATGGACCGGATTCTAGATGCAGGTATTATAGAGTCTATTGAAGAATCATAATGGGTTAGCCTCATAGTAGTATAAGAAACAATTCTATGGGTGAATTAAGAATTAGCATCGACCTGAGAAAACTGAATGATGCTTGTTTACATGACCCATTTTCAACTCCATTTACACATGAGGTACTTGAAGTTGTCAGGGGTCAAGATATTTATTCATTCACTTATGTTTTATCTGGATACCATCTAATTCAAATTTCAAAGTAATATTAGCACAAGACCACCTTTGTGATGGAGTGGGGATGTTTCCAATACATGGTAATTCCTTTTGGACTCAAGAATGTTCCTGTTATTTTTGCAGAATAGTAATTGTTTCCTTTAAATACTTTACTCACAAATTTCTTGAAGTCTACTTTGATGATTGGACAATATTTGGGATCATTATAGATAATATTGAGATCCTCATGATGATGTTGGAACGTTGTCGCCAAAATCAAATTTCATTACATTTAAAGAAATGCATCTTTTGCACCCCATTTGGATTTTGGTTAGGCCATGTGGCCTTTCGCACTAGATTGTTGGTTGATCCTACTAAAATCATGATCATTCTTGACCTACCATCATAGACCATAATGAAACAATTGCACACAAGATTGGGACACACTTTATACTACATAAAGTTTATCAAAGCATATGCAGAAGTGATTTCTCTAATGGAAAAGTTACTAAAGAAAGATATTAAGTTACAGTGGACAGAAAATTGCCAAGAGATTCTGGACAAGTTGAAGAACATGACAATTACAACACCCATACTTGTGTTTCCATCCAAAATTACTGCGACTGATTACCTAAGCATATGGGCCAAAGCAACGCCAGTAAAATATTGCACTGTTGCGACTACTGCGAAGTTTCTTTTTGAAACTGTCATCACAAGATTCAGTTGCCCAAAAATTTTGATAAACGAGAAAGGTATGCGCTTTGTTATCTAGTTAATGGAGGAATTCCAGATCTAGCATAGAAAGACAATTCCATAGCACCCTCAAGCGAATGGTGATCTTGAAGCATTTGAAAGAAATCTTTAAAATGCGTTAACAAATATTTGCAATCTCCAATGAGACAATTAGGATTAGAAAATTTATACATTGCTATGGTCATATCACATGACCTATAAGATATTGAAAGGAAAAAATCCATTTCGTTTGGTATATCGGAAAGAAGTTGTCATACCAATGGAATACATTGTACCCAACTTAAGGATTGTTTCAATCACGGAGGTGACAGATGTTGGTGTTGTCAAAGAAAGACTGTCGCAACTGGTAGAGTTGGAAGAAGAACATTTTGTCACATGATATCTTCAAAACATTGAGAAAGAATGACAGAAAGTATGGCATGATCAACATATCAAGAAAAATCAATTTCAAGTCGGAGCACTTGTTCTTCTATATGACAAAAAAATTTCAAGCATCCAGGTAAGTTAGCAACAAATGGGTTAGGATCGTATGTTATCATTCATATCACTGTTGGAGGCATAGTGTAATTGAAAAAGTTGGATGGAACTCCGGTCAAAGGGATAGTAAATGGAAGTTGGATAGAGCCTTATTAGGATATTCGTGACTCGGTTGAATGAAAAAAAAGAGAAAAGAAGGATAAGAAAAGAGAAAAGAAAGAGAGATAAAAGAAATGAAAGAAAGAAAGAAAAAAAATTACTGCAATAAATCTGCTATCATGAAAGAAAACACTGTCGCAAAGTGATAGTAAGTTGCGTGCGAAGGAAAATTATCATAGACCTGTGTCTATTGTAGGTGGAAAAATGAAGGAAAATACACCTCGTCTATCGTACGGAAAGGAGTTTGTTGAAGTAAGGATGTTTCTCGCAAGAAATAGTAATTTTGTAGAAAGAGGAATTTGAGATATAGAAAAGATAGCTGGACATCATTAAGAAAGCTAACCATCATTAATTTGAAAATACCTAGATATTTTAGTGGTGTTCCTTTTGACCGAATTCATCTTTATGGAAATAACTACTACTTGATGTGACAGGTAATTGGAGGCATGCATAGTAATTTTCTAATAACATTCGTACATTCATCCCATGTGACAAATAGTACATATAGATTCAATTAATTATCGAACCATGTGAAGGATGGAAAAATTGAATGTCTAGAAGTTATCAAGATTCACAGGCAAGTTTCATGTCATTTTGCTGTATGTGAGAGACATATTGTTGTTTGCAACTGAAAGAGTCGAACCAATTTTTTTTTATAGAGTATGGTTATTTATGTTTCCATCACAAGCACAATTGTAGAATATGAGGCCGCGACTTCCATCAACACGTAAGATAATATTCGATACAACCCACCGCATCCTACACCTGTCAAAGAATATTCACAACTTCCACTTGTCCCAATGGGCATTTTGCATGCAAACCTATCGGGTCTATCTGTTGCAACAAGGAGGCATTTTGCAAACCGCAAGAAAAAATGAAAAGCACTAGAACCAGAAACACCAGTGGAGGAGGATGAGGAAGAATTCGATTCTATGAATTTGTTGCCACCGTATATTCCACCAAGAATATCTGGTGCACCAACAATTAGAGTTCTGAAGAATGCAAGGTACCCACTGGAAGCACAAATTGTGCTGGAAGGAGTTCCAATGTCACAAAAAATTCTTCCAAACCTTCAAAAGCTAACCTTTGTTGATCATGACACATGGAAATAGAAGGATTTGGAAAGAAGGAACTAATTTAATCTTGTAGAAAACACCTCATATGCCCCAAAGTGGTTCATCCCAATGTAATGCAAAAGATGGAAGGAACAGGTAGGTTTAGTGTCATTGTTGTATATGCCACATTTCAACTGAAGTGTAGAAGTGAATGCATGTGTTAAGCATTTATTGGTGTCATTGTGGTGGATACCTATGGATCAATAGGAAATATATATGGATGTCAAGCTGATAACATAACTTCCAGGACTACCACTTGCACGCATAGACCTAGCATCATTTTTCCAAAAATAGTAAGAAACTACCCTTGAAAAAAAATTGAAGGATACATATGATTTCTACAGAGATAGAAGAGGCTTCCCAAAAACACCATCAATGACCTTACCATCTAATTTGTAGCAAAGGCGTTAGCTACAAAATTGCAAAGCAAGATGAGACTAGTACAATGTGCTCCAAGAGCAGTTGTAGTAGATGAACTTTGCACAGAAGGAGTCCAAATAAATTTGGTCACTGCCACGTCCCCATCCCTCTACTCGGCGGAGAGGACGTGACTAACAGCTATCAACCCGGGCAATCTAAGCCCCATGAACATAATATAAAAATGCATGAACTTAAATATACATAGATGCATAAATTATTAACATATAGTGGAAGCATAAGCATTCATATAAGCATTCAACATGTTCATAGTATTTCATAAAACAAATATAGTTGCAGAAATAAAATACAGAAGAATACTTACATTGAAATAATCTTGTCCCGCAACCATCTATGTTGCTGCAACATTCCACCCAACCATAAGCCAATGCGCTCTTTAATATCTTAGCAGAACTGCCACCCACGAGTTGGGCATGATTTCCCCCAAGAAATAAGGAACACTAGAAGACTTCACCCATAGCCAAGGATACAATAAAATTCAGTCATGCCAACATAGTTGGGTTTATCAGACTTACACAAGTAGTGGTTTACACTTAGTCAAATTCACATGAGACACAACCAAGTGAACAAATGGGTTTATCAGGCTATGATCCAAGCCATCCTTCTACTTCAATTTATTAGTATGCCAAGGAGGTGGAAAGATTGACTGCTAATCTAGTGAGCTCAACCCCAGACCTATGAAAACCCACACCGGATCTAGCCTAAATTATAAACAATTACACACCCAACACAAGGAAGTGTTCCCTTCTCTTCTACATAGTCCCTTAGGCCATACCTTCCCATCCATTGCTTTGCAGGGTATGCAAAGAAGAAAAGTAGCCTTCTATATTGATCTATGAGGTTCCTTCACATACTAGGTTTTGTTAGAATAATCCACCCATACTTACCTACATTAGACATGGGTGAATCCATGAAGATGGGTGTCTATTTTAGGGGGTCTTATGAGAAAATAAATCTATTTTTTTCATGTTTTTCAACTTTGGGTGAACAAAAGTGATATTTTTGTTTAGAATTTCACTTTTAAGTAAAAACAAAACTTTTAGAGAATTATGTTAGCTTTCTATTGATACTTTTTTCAATTTTTTTTTATTGAGCTTTGATATGTCGTTTTTGCAAATGTTTGACAGTGTGTCCTTATAAAATGAAAGGACTAAAAAATAGTCATGTTTGGTTGTGCCCTTAAAATCATTGTTAAACATGTGTTTTGTAAAAACAAAATATGCTATGACAATCTAAACACAATATACTAGAGGATTACTATAAGTTTGTAACCAATGGATATATATACTTATTACAATATTTTTTTGAATTTGATCAATGGGGAAACCTTGTCGACTTTCAACATGTTTTTGATTGCGACACGTTTCTCTCAATTGACTATAAAACTTAAAAATATACGAATACCCTTTTGAAGTAGACACTCCAATTAACAACACCATATTTGTTTCAATTTTTTGGTGGTGCCTTTTTAAAGTTATATATTTTTCATTTCACCGCATTTTGAAAGAGATGAAACAAAACTCGACACATGTTAATAAATAAACAAATTAAAAATATCGGATCTCACCTATACACAACAAAATCTATACCTATGGAAAGTAGATTCAATGATGAAACTAATGGTATCAAGTCCGATATTTGATTTTTAGTGTAAGACATCCATTTTACCTTCCAAAAATGGAGAAACCTAAAAACTGTGCAGGTTTCAGGTCTCAAAGGTTATTCGTCTGAATAGTTACTCGGCCAAACAATTGTTCGGATGAATAATTATTTTCTGTTACAGAACCATTATTTATAACAAAGGTTGTTCGGCCGAAAAACCAAACGCAAATTTTTTTTCGATGTCTCCGTTAATTTAAACAATTCACCATTAAACATTATTCGGCCGAATAAAGGATCGATTATTCAGCCGATTAAAAACATGATTCATCCAAATAAATATAGTTATTCGACCAAATAAATATAGTTATTTGGCTGAATAGATTCCTCTATATTGCTCGAGAACCCGATTCTCATGGAAGTGTTACCAAACTTTACATTTTCACCCACATTAGTTTAATGATTTTTGGCTTATTACCTAGTTTCCTAGATTCCATTCTATGTTAGTTGCCTTCTAAATGTCCTAGAAGTCAATACATGCTAAAAATGAGTCATGGAGCGCTTGGGAAACATCTTGGAAACCCAATTTAGCATGAATTATTTATTCCATATTCTCTAAAGTGTGTATCTATTAGAATAATCAACCCATAGTATTTACCCACTTAGACATTATTTCATTTATTTTGTCTTATTTGCCTAGTCCATGAGTCCCACCATGTGCAAGTTGATAATTGACTATCCATAGAGGTCAAACTTGCCATTATTGACTCATGGAGCGCTTGGGAAAGCCTTGGGAATCAAATCTGCTTTATTCCTGGCCTCCTAGGCACCCTTCTACTTTTTCTGCTTTATTGCCTGCTTTTTCAGTGTTTTAAGGCACATAGGAAAGCAAGACTATGTGAGGTGAATCAGCTTTGTTGCCTCTTCCTCCTCCACTCTTTCCTCCATGAAAAATAATTTATGAGCTTCCATTTGACCACTCTTTAGCTTTCCCATGCGCCCTTGCTAATTCGTGGGGTCCTTGATAGATTTGGGATCAGCTTTTTACACCTATGGGGGATTTGCCTATTTTGGGTAAGCCTGCTTTATGCTAGATTTGGATGCTTCCTTATGCATTCAATTTTCTCATGTATTCTATATATTTAGAAGCATATGTTATTACAGGGTTGGCTATTGTACACTCAGTTAATATAATTTTGTGTTACAGCTCCATATTCAGTCTCCATTGTTGATAATTTTGCATGATCAATTGTTAATTGTTGTGGGTGAAATTAATCTACTGCAGGCCTGAATTTCTACATGGTATCAGAGATATTTTAGGTTGTTACTCTCCTCCAAAAATTGTTTTGTAGGTTCGACATCAAGACTGGGAGCCTTCTACTGACAGCCGGGACAGATTTTCTAAAGCTATGGATTCACAGAAAACTATCCTCACTCCCTTCAAATTTTTTGAATGGAAAGCAGAGATGGAGATCTTGTGGAGAGCGAAAGGCCTCTACAGGGTAACTATGGCTACAGAAGCAGAGCCCAATGCTGCTGCAGAGAAGATCAAATGGCACAATCGGAGAGATGAGGCCTATGGCCTCCTATGTCTCAGTATTTCCCCAAACCTCCTTTTCCATCTCGATGGATTGACTTCAATGGATCAAGTATGGGAGAAAATTTCTGAACTCTTTGGAAAGACACATGAGATGAGGGGACACCAAATCGAAAATGAATTGATTTCCCTGAGTCCCAGTAATTTTGAATCCCTGCAGCTATATTTCTCCAAGTTCAAAGCACTAGTTTTGCAGCTGAAACAGTGTGGTATTGAAAAGAAATATGAGCAGCTCGTATTGTCCATCCTCTCGAAGCTAGGTCCTGATTACTCAGTCTTTGTTTCGACCTTCTATGCCACAAAACTCACAGCTCGAACCTGGAAGATGCCTAGCCTTGCAGATTTCATGGAATCTCTCACACAGGAACAAGACAAGCTGGTGATGATGGGCACCATCAAACCTTCCAAAGACCAAGCTCTGGTTGCTGCAGATTCGAAGGTGGATTCAAAAATCAAGAAGAAAGATAAAAATCCACCTAAGAAAGGAAGAGACAAGAAGCAGTCTCTGGAGGATCAACAAGGTCCCAAGAAAAATACCCAGAAGAAGAAAAACAAAGGTGATATGAACAAGTGCTCATA